>OY982930.1:13645000-14245000 GCA_963891755.1 Pyrrhia umbra | reverse complement strand
AGGAGCGACCATCACACACCGGACATTGCACACAAGCGCCACCACCCACACACACCCGCACAGGCTGGCGGTCCCTACATAACCTCAATACATTTGTAAGAAGTTTTACATCGACAACTTTGCGGCACGTGCTCGCGGGATTATCGATCATTTAAAATAGTCAGCACGTGTCAGTACAAATTATTCGCAATAACGCTGCCAAAACGCGCGACCAAGTCGCAAATGTAAAACCAGTGCAGTCTGATATTAAATTAATGCTAAGGCTAAACTATATTCTGCCTGAATTTCGATACTATCGATAAGTGTGGGGATATTTTGCGAGAGTCAGAGAAAGTGAAGTTACGTTAGAGTTGCACCGCACACTGCATTTATTATTGTTTAGCGAGATGATCCTAGAACAGATCCAATACAGTATTATAAACGAAATCCGGTAAGGTTTCCTGCAAAATACACGGTTTAGGAAGATGTTAGTCGAGTTGTGAAGTGTATGTCTGTAGTGTCGGTGAAGTAAGGAAAGCTAGCGGCGAGCGATGCGCAGCGCAACTCTAACAGGCCAGCCGGGCCCGGGCACGCCGCACGACGTGCAAGCGTGCAAAGCTCAGCTCGGCTCGGGTGCCAGGCCCATACAGGAAGGAGGAAGAACTTAGATACGTGTAGGCGTAGCGGTGGGGGAGGCGCCATTATAATGTTCAAATTTTAACGCTATTTCGATACCATTAATGCTACATTCCGCGACTAGTGGAGCGTCCCCCGGGCGGCACCCACCTTGTCGACGTTGTCCCGCGTCTTGGCGGAGGTCTCGACGTAGGGCACCTGCCAGTGCTGCGCGCGCTCGCGGCACGTGTCCAGCGGCACGCGCCGCTTGTCCGCCAGGTCCGACTTGTTGCCCACCAGCAGGAACGGAATGTTCTCGTCGTTTTTCACGCGAAGGATCTGTTCTCTGCAAATGTAAGTACCAATGTTGTAGTGGCCCCCTACATATTAATTTTTAACATAATACAAAATATCCTTACGTGATGAAAATATATCAGCAAATAAATAATGTGCTAGTTACCTGAACTCTTGTGTAGCATCGAAGCTGTCAGGTTCGGTGATAGAGAAGACGCAGAGGAAGCCCTCGCCGGAGCGGAAGTAGTTGTCCCGGATGGCGGCGTAGTCCTCCTGCCCCGCCGTGTCCAGGATGTCGATCTGCACCTCCTCGCCGTCCAGCACCACCTGCCCACACGTCGTTACAACTCAAGTCATCTTCTATATGGCCGCTTTAATGGTCAAACATACATTTATTTTCGAAAACCGCTTATCTATACTTAAGGACTTTACTATCAATTTTAAAACAACACGACTAGACTTGCACAAAGTTATAATTTTTGGAATAATAAAAAAATGAGGATCTTTCTCTTAAGCATGTATGTATCGTCTGAGTTGTATCTCTTAAGTTAGTTTGTAAAATGTTTTATCCTGACATTATTGTTGTCACTACGACGAAAAATTTAAATCGATATAATAGGAACTTCGCTCTGACATCTTATTCAGCTAGATAGCGATATCTTTCCACTAACAGCACTAAGTTGACGGATCGGTTCGTCGTCACGATCGTTAATTGATTGCAGTTCGCTATGCGTCTGCATGAGCACGTATCTTCTTAAGCCTTACGCACGTCACGATACGAATAAATCAAAGTTGAAAGTTGTCATTACAGCTCTCTTCTAATGAATACTACAAGCGGCGCCGGACACTGAACGCAATGTTTTGTGTGATGCACGCGTCCGAGCCGGTTAGAGCCGCTTTGCTTAATATGTAACTCCCCTGCAGTCTTAATGCATCAACAATGCGCTCGTAGTGCTGATTCCCACATCAATGACACCAGTACAATCAGAACATTTCGAAGTTAATGCCGTATCTCTCGTTTTCTCCCTAATCGTGAGAGCAGATCTTTATGCATATATAAAATATTAACTTTGTAGTTTTGCTCCCACGAAATATTCGAAATGGAAATCAAGTCAAACTATAGTGTACAAGCTTTCTGATGGTATCTTTAAAGTATTTGGTATTGTATACGTGCGTTCTTTTTTTTTGTATATTGTTTGCAAACTTTACGGCCCCATCTGATCGCGGATGGTCTACGATCCCCGAGGAATCTCTAATGTCCTGTCAACCAGTGATAAAGCTAGATCGTCTCATTTGCCTCTATTTATATCTGCTTCCGCAACATTCACATCGGAACACAGCCACGCAGAGTTGGGATAAAATAGGTATAGTGGTAGTTCCCCGAACGAATGCGGAACGCTCCTGCTTCGAAATAATTTAATTGGTTCAATGTAATCTCACCTTCTTCCTATAGCTGTCAGCCTTGGTGGGCTCGTAGTCTTCGACGAACTCGTCGTACATGAACTGCAGCGTGAGCGCGGACTTGCCCACGCCGCCCGAGCCCACCATGATCACCTTGTGCAGCGTCGGCTGCGCGGCCGGCTTCTTTGACATGGTGCGGCGCTTCACTCGCGGCTCTAGGCACGAACACTGCAACCGACGTTATTCAAATTAAACATTGAAGATATTCACATAAAATGCTATATAATAATATATACGAATATCAGCGGTTTCACCTGCCCGGCGTAAGGGGCCTGCGTAGTTTCAATACAGAGTCCTATTTACGCGGATTGTCTCATACCTCAACAGCGCCTAAGATTGACTCATTCCGAAATATCATTGGACTCATTGGAATTTTGTAAATGTACAAAATGGCAATAAGAATATCTAAATAAGCTCAGCAATTTATTAATGCGTAGTCGTGGGCGTTGCGCTCCGAAACATTTGGCGTGGCTGGCCAAGCTTGGTCTTGTGGCATATAACAATATTGAGATGGAGTTTCCCAACCGGGCGGCCGCGTATGGTAGCGATGACATTGAACTTGACTGTTTAAGTGATCACCATAAACCTTGAATTTGAGTAAGTACGATAAAATTTATTTTAAATCATCCTATAGCGTTCTGAAAGTTAACCTTTGCAACACTTTTAAACTAATCAAATTGTCAAGATTTCATTGCAATAACTAAGACCCAGTAATATGTGAGTGAGTGTCCAGGGAAAAAGGTGCACTACAAGCTTCTATATAGCATTTAGATTTAAAATATAATGTCAAAATTCTAATCATTAATGTCTACTAGAGAACGAAGTCTACGATAGAATAATTTAGCAATATTTTCACCGTTTTGATGAACAAAGGAAGGACTCCTTAGGGGAGTGAAATATGAAAAGCGCGATAGACCATGCCTAAATCTGATATACATTCGGACATTATGTATTCCACATATTCTTGGGAATTACCGGTTGGATTTCGGTAATTGTCAAACTAATCGTTTAACTCGTTAAAGGGACAAATTGCTAAAAGTTCCGTGACTTTGACGGAATTTCCGTAATAATTTGGTGTTTAAGCACAATAAAACCTTTTTCATATTATGATGATTTACGATTTTTATTTATAATTTTTAGAGGGTATAGGGCTGCGGGGCTGTGGGATGTTCAAAAGCGCTGCGCCTCCGGAATACAATTGGCTGAGGAAGAAACATGGATGGGATTTAGTCAGTAAAAGACACTTCTATCCGCCCCACCTACGGCGGACGGGGTTATTTAATGATTTCCCATCCGATAAAAAAGCGGGCGCGGGGCTAATACAAACAAACACACACCTTCAGAAAATAAACAATTTAAGTGCGATAACAAACAACTCTATCGATTAGTCAGCTGTATATAAGTCGGTGACAACGAATAAAGGTAACATTAAACGATAAGCTAAAATAATACGCTTGTATAATCGGTCAGAATATTATCATCACCATTAATTATGGAGGCGATTACATCAATTGCTAATGAATGCAATGAATGTTAATAATCATTATTGTCAATGGTTCACGCGATGCCCTGGTTAGCAGTACTCGTTCTCTAACGCAGATATTCTTATTGCTGTGAAAATAAGCCAGTCAGTCACCATGGTCTTAACTTTCTGCTCAAGAATATTTTTTAAATTACTAAATATTTATATTTCAATAATGTTTATCAATATGGATAATCCAAACTAGTTACTAAATCCTAAAACTTCTTGTAGTTGATAAAAAAATTACCTTTTCTTTCCTAAATTATCGTAAAAATAGTATCAAATCTACAGTGAAATCTAATCTTATTGACATTATTGAACCGGTACTGTAAGCCCACGGCTTTTGTCACCAGTGTGAGCACAACATTATCACGTCCTTCGAGCCTTCGAAGTACTTCGAACGTCATGCAATCGCAGCGGCTGACCAAAAAGATCGCTTGTCTTTAAGGCGGCGATATACGACTTTGCCCCTTTTAAAGCTAATGAATACGCTTTAACGACTTGCTTTCATGATTTGAAAAGTATATATACTAAACTAGAGCATATGCTTGATAATTTTGTATAACGTTTTTTTTAATTATGTATTTATAACATTGTATAAAAAAAACATGAAGTTAGGTCTAACGCAGAAGAAAAACTGAGTTTTACATATAATTTATCAAGCGGATTTTAATGAAACCTGTACCATTTTATAGAAAAGTTAATTATCTGTCTTTTTGTATACGTATATTTTTTTTTTATTGTACATTTACGTCAATTTTTGTGCTTTTGTCAAAACGTTGAGTTGAAATTACGGAGGGGCTCCACCGGGCGACGGGGGCAGTACGTCTGTGACCACTGTCACGGGTAGACGCTGTCACTCAGAGCGAGCACATTACGATGTAAATAAATTATTATATTTGTGATAAGATGACTGGTGAATTATAATTATTACATTGAAAAGGCACTACATGCGGATAAAATATTTTTTTGATGTGAATAACGTGTTTTCAAACCAAATCATACATAATCTGTCATAACCTAAAATGTGTGTATCTAAATTTGGCAGGACAAATATATTTTGTTATTGACTTACTAAATAATTAAATGTACTTTAGGATTTAAATATGTATTTCTTTTAATACTTTGCGTATTCAAAACGAGAATATTGCATACCTCATTTAAATTTTACATGTAGGTCGGAGATGGTCGTCAAAATTAAAATTCTTTCATGTTATGTTATAATATTTCCTAATAGTTTGGAATACGATGGAATTTATAGAAATAGTAGCTATAAGTCAGGGCATGGGATGATATCTTAGAACAAAACTTAATGGTTTGTAAATAAAACGGTTTATCCATGGGTAACAAGGTGGCGCTATTCTAAATTATTACCAATGAAAATATTTTTCTAAACACGTGAATTTGGGTTCGACTAACCTTATCGATTTGGAATAATTGTTGGAATATATCGCAAATGGATAAAGTAGAAAAATACTACCTATTACTTTCGAGAAAAAATGGGGATTAAAATTACAAAGTGTAGTTTCTACGTCATCATAATTATGAAAGGGCTTGATATGAAGGCTTGATGCATATTCTAATATTTTTTATGTTTTCTTCGACATCTTTTGGTATACGAATTAAATTAAAAAAAAACTCTCCATAGTTTGTAAAACAAACATTCTGAAATAATTAGACTTCCGTACATTTTTCTCTTAAATGCTTTTCTTAATATGGTATTTCGACCATTTTCCAATTCCAAGGTTATGTTTGAATTCCGATGAATTGTAATAACAAAACTAAATGAAAATTGAGCTACTGCATGTCAATTTAATAATCTTTTTATAAAAAAATCTGTCAATTTTTGCGGTGAGTTTTTCTGATAAAATATATTATAAAAAACCTTATATTAGTAATATAAGGTAAAAAGATAAATATCAAAAATATTTAAATCGGTAATTATAAATGATTTCAAAGTCAAAAATCGATATTGCATCTTTCTAAAAGATTATCGAAATGCCATACAATGGTAGGATTTTTTTCCATTACTTTACTTCTTCAAAAATGCATGAAACCGTGGAAAAGGGTCGTACAAATTTGGTGCTTGAAAATGTAACAGCTAATTCTCATTCAGACAAAGTCTATCCGAATTTAGCACATTTATTTTTGCATTGATTTTTTGCTTTACGGCACTTTCATAATTGGGCCCAAAACGGGTGATATTCCATTGTTCATGATAGGTAAAAATTAAAAAAAAAAAATTAATCATAATCGGAATCTTTACTATCCCACTTTTGGGTATGACATAGACATGCATTAGCATTAATTATCACGCTTTTTCAAGGTGGATTGGTGATTTCAGACCGTGTAGTCCAGGTTTCCTCACGATGTTTTCCTTCACCGTTAGTCAATGATGTCTAAGTTATACTAAAAAAAAGTGCATGTAAAACTTTGGAATAGTCAGATTCGTAATTTCTAGGTTTCGAAGTTCGAATCTGCATACTCATAAATGAGATGCAGGTGCCTTAGCAAAGAAACCACAATGACTTTTTACTAATATGTTCGGTGTATCAACTTAATAATATAAATAAAACTACCTGCAGCTTATTTAAAATATTAACATTATTTGTAATACAGTCTCACTCACTTTTAGGTCTTTAAACGTAATAGATTATTCAATTTCGGTTCTGTTGCTGTCAAAACTTAGGCCAATTTTAACCAAAGCTGATGGTTTGGCCAAAGCTGATGCCAAAGGTTTGGTCGGACACTTTACAGATGGATCAGAAATGTCGGACTAATTAACTGGCTTCCAGGCTCTCCTTACAAAACTAATACGATTTTCCTATACAAGTGAAGATGAGCTGAAGTTATTTGAGAAGCAGCAGATGTCGTAAAATGCAAATATGAAAAAATCTTGCGTGCATTTCTGTTAGAAGAGCTCAAAGTGGACACCGATATGGCCTGAAAATTAACTCCTATGGTGCGATTTTGTCTGTCTGTCTGTCCATTTTTCACAGCGGATTAATTCAAGAATGATAGTTGTCTGAATTTTTTCTTGAAACTTGTAACAATTTAGATCCATAAACATGTATTGCAGATTAAAGAAATTGAAAATATTTTTGCTTTTCCGGCAAACGAAGTAGATATGCAGTGGGGGTTGGAAATTTAAAATAAGTGTTTCGAAGTATTACTCAGACAGATGTTATTTGTATTTCGATTTTTATATCTTAGACATGCATATCAAAATACAATATGCGACTGTCCTTAGAATCTCTACATAATATTATGGTCACCCGTCAAAGTTCTTCAAAATATAAAATGACAACCGTGCGGTGTGCATTGCGGGGTCGCGGGGGGGAAGCTCAAGCTCCGCCCATTTGCTCAAGGTCATTGGCGGTAGTCGTCGTCTTAATTGATAGATTGCTAATGACAATGATGAACGTGGATTGAATAACAATATAAACAATAGTGCGAGATTACCTTGAAGTGTGGGAAATAATATCAGTTCACTTGCTAAGAGCACTTTTGATAAATTAAATCAGCATTGAATCTTATAGGATAAGCAACAAAAACGTATAATTCATAGTAACTTCTAGAAATTGGTCCTTCGTTACCTGGAAGCGATACAATCCAGCCGTCGTGACCACAGTGCGTCAGTACTTAATACGCCAAGTACAGCATGAATGTGCGTAGTAATATCAGAGTTAATTGAAGAGAACAAAAGATTCATGTGAGTGACTGGGAGCCGGCAGACAGATCGTGAGACAACGCAAGCCGTGAACAGAATTGATAATGAAGGAGTTTCAGTGGATTTTCCTGTCATTTGAGTTTGTGGTAATTATGTCTATTCGGATAAAACTATTGTTATCAAGTCAAGAGTTTCAAAAGTACTGTCGAGCAGAATTTTTCAAATTCCTAAATTCATTCTATGTATAGTGGAAAGGCTTTTAACGCAATCAATGTTGATGATATTTTCGTCTCAACGTTAAGATTTTATATCAGCAATTCCCTACTACTAAACAGATTTCCGCACTTTGCAAAAGAGTAGTACCTACCGGTTTGTGGCGCCAAATATTTGAAAACCGCAACTGTAACGACAGTGGTCACAACAACAAGCCCTCGTGTGCCACATACTGAGCAGCAGACCATCGGTCAGTCGGCGCACGTATCGATAGAATCAGTTATTAATCGACACTGTCCGGGTCGCCTGCTCGATTGCAACGGGATCGATCACCTGTTCGAAGAGATGCGTAATAACCACAATTGTAAGTAAAATTATTTTACTTCATGGTTGGAATAAATCTGGTGTTTTCTGAACACCCAGCTCTGACTATGTGAGATGGTTTTTTGTAGATACACCGCTCCAAAATACGTAGTCAAGAAAAATGGGGGAGGGGCTATTAAAAATGTAGGTAGGTACTGCTGCTATTTCTGAGTCATATACGAGTTTTCAACTAGCAATAGGTAAACTGATAAAGTATTTGTTCCTCGGGGTTCATGCGCTTCACATCTTAACGAGAAGATTAGATAAAGTTGACTTAGCTCAACAGAGTGAACTGAAGAGAGTGGAGACCACCGCTAGACTGCCTCGCCGCCGCCCACGCCGACTAAAATAACTAATTTCCTTTAATTAAACTCAGTAACAGATCTGGGGCGGATACGTCAGCGGTTTATGTTCGTCTTTCATCTTTATGTGTTTAGCTTCTTTGTCGAATTAACGTTGGCGTTCTTGAATCTGGTATGAATTTAAGACTTCTATTTATATTTGCTTAATTTTGTAGTTCTGTTATTCGGGTATTCGGGATTAAAAAAGGGGTTAGACACAGATTCTTAGTTCAGAAGTAATTGACTGACTCATCAGGCAGTAGTCAAAATAAGCGATAGTGAATGACGTCATGTAGATAGGTTACTACAACTCCATACGGGTGCTAATAAATAGAGAGAAACTTAGAGCAGACCAGTAGCAGTTACAAGTCGTGATAAGACTCTCATATTTACATCATGAATTAGTGAACACGCGATGTGCCGACAGATACAATTTGGACTAATAGAAATCACCAATATCATTCACGTAACACTTTCAGTAATGTACTTATGCATGTTCTTGTAAAGTGCAACTAACGAGGCGCCGAGATATGAAGCCTTAGTACCTAGTTAATAGGATTTAATGACAGCCTCGTTCTAACTCCAGTGAAATTGAGATAAACACAAACAATACACGACCTTGAAACGCGTGACTCATCAACATGATTCATTACAGTACCAACGATTAGATGTAGTAGTACTTACACAAAACAAACGAGGCATCACAGATATAATCCTATTTTATTCGGAAGCAGCGCGGAACAGCTCACTAAATAACACTGACACGACTACTCACATCCGACTTTAAAGGAAGAATGAACTTTTCGTATAGTTTCCCCCACCATGACAAAATATGTCAAAGGGCAATTATGATGTCACAGATTATCATTATTTTATTTGGACTAGTTGCACACACGAGTTTTTTTGCAAACTAGTCTGGGAGGATATCTGTCAGAGTATAACACTAAAATTCCCCGATAAGCACAGGAAGGCTCTCTGGTTATCACATAGGATAATTACATTACATATATATGACAATGTCATCACAAGCTAAATATACCACGGACAACAAATAGGTACCCACCAAACCCTAAAGGATATGATCATGCGTCAGACGGTTTGATTACACGGAATTCATGCATTTATTTTGCAAAGTTCGTAAGAGGGGTGGCCACCGATGCGTTTCGTACACCATAATGACTGCAGTAAATGCACTAATGAAAAGTAATTATGTCAATCAAAGTTACCGTGATATGCGTAAGACGGCTATACTCCTATATTTATTTTGTTATGTGTATGATGTATGTACTTTGACGTAAACATAATTATGTAATGCTCAAACGTACATACTCTTCCGACATCCCTCAGGCGGGTAAACCGGACATTATCATCATAGATTGTCCTGGCTATAAAATAGGGCCCTCTTTTGAAAAGGCTTCAGTAACATTGTGTTGTTCCGATTTGTTGAGATGTTTTCTGAATTGAGCTTCTTACTACGTATGTATCGAATGCTATGAATGATGATGCCTCGTCTGACTCTGTCCGTCGTACTCACCGGCTAATTTAGTAGGATCTCTCTAATTAATGAGTCCATCTTAAGGCAACGACTTACTCATCGGTTAATTTGAGTTTGAAAATCAAGTTTGCAAGTTCTAGAGATTCTTTTAAGGGTTTTCCTTACACCAAGACTTCGGAACATACTTGCAAGCGTGTAATTTATTTTAACGTTAACCGTTGTATATCTCGGAACAGTACTTCGTCCATCGTTGGATGCGATCGACCGAGTTGATTGATGACTAACATTATAATAAAAATCCAATAAAACCGCGAGTGAAAGTTTACTCCTATTATGTAAACACAGTTAAAAATTAATTGGCCAGTTATTATTTAAAAAAAAAACTGGCAATGTGCGCAAGCGCAGCCTCGTGTACCGTCATTCACGGCGGCCAGTGTTGCCACAGACGCGATAACGATCTAATAGCTGTTGTACTTGTGAATTGGTGTGACGAATTAAATTAATGCTTCCATGGCTACATAACTATGTTTTACGTCCTTATCATAGCGTAAGTTTTCGCTTATTTAAACTCTCGTTTCATTTAATGCATCAATATTATTTTCGCCCTTTACTTCTAAAAGAAGATTCTTGTTAACTACCTAAATTAGATTTCGCTCATTTTACATGTATGGATGAAGACACCCGTCACCCGGAGTCTTCTACATTCTACTTTTTAAAGATCTGATTTTAAATTATCAAGTAAACTACGATGAATTCTGTCGCTGTAAAACTAACGCTGCAGTTTAAAACTATTATTTCATTATCAATATTACAGGTTCAGCGATAACACTGCTACAGTACATCGTCGACCGGTGCCGGGCTCCTGCTGACACGGCCTGCAACCCCGCTAACGATGACAAATAATAGAAGATTAATTTCATTTTAAAACTTCTATGCCAACTATTTCAAGAAGAAACGCTGAAAGAAACTAATATATCTCTAGAATCTCATACTTTTACTTATGTTTTATCCAAACTATTTTCAGCTGCGTTTCGAATAAAATAAGTTACTTCGTCTGCTTTATAGCCTGACTTCCAAAACCCACTTAATAAGTTACATCGACAACTGAGCTTTATTTTATTTTTTTATTATCTAAAGTTATTTTAGACGGAGTATCATTAAACTCAATCAAGCGAGACCAAAGAGATCTAAACGTAAAACAATAATAAAGAAAGGATTTCAACTATTCTCTTGGCCTTGCGCTGACAACGCGATCTTGATCGAAATTGCTGTTTGTTTTATTTCGACTTTGGATTACGCGAGAGAGATACTAGTTTAAATAATTCAAGAGATTTCTTAAATATGACCGTGCTACCGTGTGCCTACGTCAATAATAGTGGTAGATAATTATGTTGGACATATTTTCAATTGAAATGCATGAAGCTTGTAGAATAAAAATGTTTGTTAAACGCTTTACAAGTCACGTCATTTAAATCTGCATCAATCATAATTATTATGTCGATCACGCATCTTCCGCGACAGGTGCATATCGTGCGTCGTAAGAAATGTGCGTATGACTTGAGCCCCTTGCCACTAGCGCCGTAAAAGGAATTGGCAATTTTGAGCACCTGCAATATGTGCTCGGGGTACATCGATCGAAAAGGCTAATCTAGATATAAAAGCGGGTTCAATGAACTAACCTTTTGTACAGAGGAAAAAGTTCACCAAAATATTAATGGGCTGGCAATGCATTTATGACGTAGCTCTACAGATCAAAAGTTTAAGTTTTGGACACAGGGTTTACTCCGGCTTCCGTATTCCTACTGTTTGTCTGTCTGGACATTGATATTGCAACTAAAATAAGACTGCACAGTTGTATTCATGTACACCCAAACACATGATACATTTTTCCTCTTCACTCACGATTCTTAACTATACTATTATCATCGTAATTACTAACAGACATTCAATAAACATCTCCTAACCACTAAATCAATTATAACCATCTGAATGATATAAGAGGTTTCCCTTAAAGATCGCGTGCCGCATGTACTCGCCACAATAGCTGGTAATTTAGTAAAAACTTCACGTCAGCAGCACTGGTGCGGAAAAAGTTCGTCGCTTTCCAGGCGAGTTGGCGCGAAATAGAAACTTGTGTGACAATGCACTGTGTGTACTAAACAGTGAGACAACTTTAAACAACATTTATGCTAAAATTCCAGGATATCGTAATGGCCAAGAGCGTTACTACAGCCGAGGCCCGTAGCCCACTAGGGGGTACTCTTAGCGTGTAGTCGCTTAGTTTTGTAAGTTAAGCCCTGGCTGGAGGCCCTAAATTCATTTAAGGCACTTCACAGGCAAGCCCGGTTAAGCAGTCGACCACCTTCTAGGCTGACCTGCGAGATGCCTTACAAATAAAAAAAAGCGTCACTACATACAAATATATAATTAAGTAGGTCTGTACACTATACTCACTCAGATCCAGCGGATACTATTTAAAATTATGAATTCAGATTAAAATTGAAAAAAAAACTACGTCCTACAAACATGTACTAAAGGCACTGTTATCGCGAATATGCAAACCAACTGAGTGAAACATACACCACAATATACAAATACATAAAAAGATAAAATGTAATTATCGCCCGTCTGACTCATGACTACGTCACCGATTCAAAACAAGCTGCTCTTACATCACAACCGAAAGATAATAAAACAATGGCTTGATCGAATGTGCTAAATATTCCCAATTATAAATTCTAAGAATAAAAATTTATACTGATCAAAAAGTGTTCCGCAATACAGAATCGATTGTCAAAAAAAAAACAAATAGGTACCCAAGTGAAACTAAAAGCGTTCTTAACATGTGGTGCAACCGTGCAATACTTTTTTATCGATGATCGAAGTCTAGAAAACAATATTAGCAGTGTTATGAAAGTTCGTAACCGTTGTTACGTGAGTGAGACAGATTCGAAAGGCCGCATAAATCAATATCAAGTTGAATAGAACGCTTTTATTCATAACTCCTCTATTTAATCTATCCTTCCGTAATATGTTATTTACTAAATTCAGTAATTTTCTAGCTCAAAACAGGTTTTAATTTTCACGCGTCTAGAGACGACGTAAACCTATTTATCGAGATGTAATGCGATTATCTATGCATTGTATATCACTGTAATCAAATAAATTCAGTTATCCTTTTCTGGACAGGCGACGACGATAGTCCATATCCATCGTAGTAAAACAGAGAAGCTAGTGATAACTTCGCGTGTTCCTTTTAATAAATGACTATTCAGCTCCACTCTGATGAAAAAAGTATTTTAAAAGCAGTTATAGTTCGTTTACCCTCCATTAATGAACTGTACCCCATTTCTTTCCACAAGGAATTTAGAGCATATTTTGTCACGTATTTAACCATTCACCAGACTAGACCGACGACCGAAAGTTAATGTAATTACTAATTAGCAGCTGTGAGGTCACATTACCAGACTATAGGACATGGTGTCACCCGTGAGTCACGGACTGACCGACTTTGTTCGCGTCGATATCTTATGATAATGTGCGCTCACGGATACCATGTGTCATATCGTAGTTAATGTAGAGGTGATAGATTTATTGTAGTCAGAACTACAGCGTTATCAGTCTCTACCATAGAGTACAGTACTGGGCACTGTACTGAGGGGGGGTGGGCGCCACCACCACGAAGAGATCACCGCACAGTAGGATGGCCCAGTGATTCGAAAAAAAATAAGTTCGGAGCAGTCGTTAATAGGTAGCGGGAAAACTACTCTCCTGGGTGGTCGGAAGGTTGAGGCCCTGCCTGCACTTGCCACAAGTGATCATCATACCCACGACTAGCCTTCTCGCAACCAACATGGAGACCCATGCAGCCCAATTATTAGAATTTACCAAAATGGTTCGAGTTCTATCATCAGTAACGCTACTCAAGAGCATGACGAGAGACAAGTATACCGGAAAATTATCGAGCTTGTGTCATTGGCTCGGCTGTGCGTGCTGCTTCTGATTGCTCATCGCCTACTGATCACCGAGTGCAATAGAAACCGCTTATTGTTTTAACTGTGTGTACGAGCATGTGCTGCGCTCTGAACCGCTTTCACGTGTTATCATATACACAAAAACGTGAATTTCTATGGTTTCACCCAGCGTCATGCGCCATGGGAGAAAGCGTTTTACATTGTTGAAAAGCATTGAATATAATACCTTATGAACTACATAAGAAATCGGTTGCTCACTTATACTTAAGATATTAAAGTTAGTTTACAGACCAAACAATCTAACAAATAAAAGCCTTACTATCGCAGAAGCTTATCTACCTTATCAAGATTGTTAACACAAACTATGTATGAAACATTCCCGGCTGTACAGCTGTCAATCTCAAAACTAGCGGTGGGCATTCCAACCACAGCATAAGGCGGGTTAGTATTAAACTATTTGTGATAAATGTACAAGATTACGACGACGACAGAAAATAATAAGGTTGAGAGTAGCATAGAGAACTATGGAGAGTTTCAAGCTTGGCATACACCTAACAGACGGAGTTCCAACGGTCGATAAATTTATTCAAAAACGCATAAATTTTGGACAAGTTGCCGAGGATTGGATGTCAAATGAGTCGACAGGTGCAGTGACAAGAGCAGCGGCGAGGTGGTAAGATATAACTGACGCCTAACATGAGGATGAGATCAAATAACCAGAGGCTTATTACCAGCAATGGTTAGTCAGACAGTGGATGTGGTTAGTCAAATAGCCAACAGGAGTTATGGAAATAAAAAAATATGGATAGCCAGAATAAAATGTATTTTATCAAATTATAGTAGATGCATCATAAACCATATCATCTGATAGTTCTGATTATCATCCAATACCTTATCAGCAGCTTATCAAGTGTTGTAATTTTCATCCACAAGATTACAGTTTAAAAGATAAAACCTTAACTAAAGACATGTTTGATGAACAATCTAATATTGATAAATATAACAAGGGATATGATTTCAATAGATTATTATTAAAAGCTATTAAGTGATAAAAAATGGGAAGATTATTATGATAATGAGGAGAAAAATATTAATTCTACAGACTGATAAAGTGATTAATAAAATATTAATTAAAGAAACCATTTAATTATATCTACTTGTGATTCAAATCAAACCTATATTTGAATAGGCCTGCTGTTAATGTACCTTGGTGAGTGAACCTACCTTGAACTACCACTGTAAGGTCAATCAGAGTACACTCACAAACAGTGAAAGGATTCACAAAAAACCCTGGAACTATAAATAGATCCCCAGTAGAATAACCAACTTGTGACTTAAAAAAAACATAAATGTACTGTATTTAAGAAACAGGTGAACTAAAATATCCTTGACAAGTGAAAATAAATGAATGCAAGTATCAATAGCATCGAAACTGGTTTGGTTGCTACCATCTTGAAGGCTGGCTAATATTGTAAGAATGATATAATGCCCAGAGCTCTGTACAGAAAGGACTACCAATCACCAACAAATAGCCAGTCTCTAAATAATGGAGGACATTAAGAAACAAAACTATAACATGTACAATAGTATCTATGTAAGCAGCTCGTATGACATAAAGTGGCAGGATGTCTACTGCCACAGTCATTACAAACACATTAGCTGTTCTGATAAAATCTACTGGGTAATTACTGGCAAACAAGGAACTACTGGTAAAAATTACTATTGAAATTATGTATGTCAGTTGTGACTTTTATTATAGGCTCGTTTAATTATTTAAGACAAGATAGGTATGAATGTTAGACAGGACTGAAAAAAGTAGTTAATTACAAAACAGATTCTGATATTAAAATTTAATAAATGAAATTGTGACTGTGCTATGACTGGAACCAGCAATTAGGGAAATTCATAATCAGCTTAGAATTGCTAATGGTAGGATAATGATAGATTTATATTTTAAAGTTTTAATAATAAAGGCAGTAGTAGGAATTTCCAGTAGAACTAATATCATAAAATATTTGTTACTATTGTTTAAGGTACAACAATTGATCATTGACAGGTTTACAATATAAATGAACAAACAGCCATTAATATTCAATCCATTGTTAACTAGGCTAGCGGGTATTAATGACCACCACAAAGAAACTCTCATTCTATAAATGTGTGAAAGTCATGCAAATAAACCTTCTATAGTAAATGAATGCTTGACTTAAATAACTGCATTGAGCACAAAGGGAAAGGGATTTTAAGTCCTTGTGTGGTTCATCTTAAGTTATTTCTACTGGAATGGCCACAGGCATTTCAAACATTCTTCCTTTAAATAATAAAGGATACATTTAGATATGAATCTCCTGTATTCGTTATTTATAATTAGCTCAAATTGTAATACACATTAACATGGTAATTAAATGAGGATATAATTAATAATTTCTATTTTATATAATTATTTGATCACAGAATCACTCTCACCTTTTCTTCTTCCAAAAACTTAGTAGATAACTGGTAGGCTAAGGCTGAGAACATCACTGGGGGCTCAGCACTGTCTCCACGACGCGGGAGACGGGAGAGTAGGCCCCAACAATACCATGATACACAAACACTGCGCCCGACGCGTTCGTTAACAACGATTAACAACTGATTACCATTAGCGACAACAACTTATTCAAAGGAAAATTCACGGAAAATCAATCACAAAACGAGCGAGTGAGTCACAAACGAGTGCTACGACGCCTTATGGCAACTTGTACGAACACCTAACTGTGCCACACACGACCGAAGACAATACGGTAGTATTCGGCCATCTAACCGGGTCGGGAAAAGTGCATTAACACGTGAGAACCGTAAGACAATGCGCGTGAAACTGTGGGAGAAGTCGAGGCGTTGCCATTGTAGTAAACATTCATCACGTCATTGACCTACACACCACCACCGAGCAGCGCTGAGCCGCTACACTTTCTGAACGATACTCTACGTAAATTCTTAAACTTACCTCAATTAATAAGATTCCGACGGTTTATCCTCTGTTTTAGTGTTTCGGTGTAAATTGATTTCACTTATTTCGTCAATGGTCACTCACTTTACGCGACTGTCAAAAAGGGTTGATGATCGGTGTCGATGTCGAAGGTAGCGACCTCTTTAGGGCGGTGCTCTAAATTGAAATAAACATTTCCTTTTATGTAGGGAAATTTTGTTTTATACAGAATGTCATATTCTTCATGAACTGTATTGAAATAAAGATTGCATAAAAATATTGAGCACCTGTTTCTCAATTCCAACCGTATAACGTATTAGGAAATAAATTACAATGATTTAATTGGTCTAATTTTATTTTTATTATAAGTCTTAAGTGAAAAATATTGGAGAATAGTTACTTTTTTTGTTAGCAATTAAAAGGCGTTAAGTTCCATAAAATTGTAGTTTAGCTTAGAACTTACAATGTATTTTCGGTACCTACTTTCAGTTAAGTACATTATTATACGTTTTGTATGATAATTATCATGGCTATTCATTGTCATTGATGATGTTCTTTACTTTGTTTTAATTAGCACATGTTTTTATCACAAATTCTATTATATATTCTTAACTTAAAATAGATTTTCAGAATAAAAAATGCTCATGATTTTTAGTTTTGAATTTTAAGTGGACTAAACGATTTCACAATGGCAATACTGTAAAACGTGACGTTTAAAGTCACGTTCAAAAATGGCTACGATACGAATTACGAAATCACGAATAAGAAAACGTTTCGCTATTGCTAGTGGCATAATTTTTTATTTTAGTTTATAGTGACATTCTTGATTCTGACATGTTTTTAATGTTGTTGTTGTTTGTAGTAACAATACGTGTCAAATGTCAAAACATTCGAATAGATGTTGCGTATTTACTTGGCAAAACAAACATGAATATTAATTGATTCTTATAGAATTCGTCGACAAGTTAAATAAAATGATGTCAGGCGTTAAATTGGAAGTCCTTTGGTCACCAATACACCATGACAAGTTTATATTATGGGGTCCGGACATAACCTTATACGAAGTTTCTCGGATAAAGGAAATTGAGAAAAAAACGACATGTACGTAAATAATTTGATATTCATTTATTACTTGGTACATCTTAGAGCTGGTAAACTCTATAGTTGGTATAAAAATATTAACAGGCAAGATTCCAAAATGTATCGAGTTGATTGTTATCTGTTTGTTGTTATCATGGCAAACCATACCTATAATTAAGCTCATATCTTGCTCATTAGTAGACATAATGTGAGAATGATTGTGGGAGTTTTCAAGCTCCACTTTCATTATCATAAATTGTTGACAGTTGAACCTGGCTATCTGACTGACTCCAACAGCTTGTATTTAACAGTTATCTATTTAGTTATAATCCAGATGGATTGTATACTCTAGCATCAGCAACAAATACATGAATTGAAACACATGTTGGACTAGGTGTTTCAGTTTGTTCTTTTCTGTAAATACACCGAGCAAATCATGGTGAGCCATGTATGTAATATTAAAAGAGGCCTTTGCTCTGCATGGACAATCAAATCAGTAACTTCCGTTTGTTCTCAGTCACTCCAATTTCTTCAACTCGTGGAGCTACAGTCCTAGCATCACAAAGTGCCAGTGGTGTCCGCTGTGTAGACATCAGTGCCATCCCTGAGCAACCGGAGCCGTTGCTAGCACTCGGCTATGCCAGTGGAAAAGTTGCACTTACTACACTCAAGCAAACATATGACCCCTTGGGTCTCGTCGGCAGAGAGTTTAGTAAGTATAACATACTCAATTTGGTACTTGTAAAAGCAGATTTTGCTCTTGCAGATACAATTTTAAAATCTGAAAAACATTCTGTTATCATTTGTAATTTTGTTCTTCAGTATCCTAAATATTTTTAACACAGTTGTTTAAACATCCACATTTCCATAATAAATATCATGCACATGTCACAGGCTGCGGCTACCCTCGGCTCTGCAACTCAGTGTCATGGAGTCACATGGAGACCAACATGCTGGCAGTGGCCATGGAGAAGAACCGCAATGACCACTGTATATTGTTATGGGATGTGTACCGTGGATCCTTGATATCAGAAGAGGCTAAAGGTAAGGACTTCTAAAGAACATTAAGGTTGCCTTAGGACTTTGGTCAATGAACTTCTTCTAAGGGGTTTACTTAATAATAGTTAAGTGTGTGGATAGTAAAATTAGCTTGCCAGCAGTTTGATGTTGAAGCTGACTACCCAGGCCTAGCTGGAAGATCATTTATATTGCAATTTGGGATGTGTTTTAATGTTTTAAATTAAATATGGACTCAACTCTTTCTTTGTCCACAGCTTCAGAAACCGCGTCACCGTCGACAGCCACGGAGACGCCGCGCCCTTTGGCTGAAATGGGGCTCTCGGAGACAGCTCACTGTGTCACCTGGGCAAACTTCTCCAATAGGACTCTTATTGCATCCATGAACCTTAAATATATTAAGATATTTGATCTCAGAGGTAAGAGTATCAAAAGAAGAAAGCTCCCAATGTTTTATTGATTTAATTAAACTACTCTACAAGCAGTCTCTATGTTCTGTTAGTTCTCTACTACTTGAGCATCTGTAGCACTCCAGGATCAACTTCAACGTCATCACGACTTCAATTTGCGGTCAAACCGAGACCGCAATTCTGGCTGCAATTTAACTGTGACGATTTATTTACTCACTCTAGATACAAGTAACCTTGATGTCTTGCGTCTGTGGTCATCAAGAGTTAGTCACACGTGTTCTGTGAATTGTGGCTCATACCCAGTTTTCCAGGAACAATATACAGTTCTAGTAACTATATTATTTCCTTTTCCTGGTGATGTCTTAGCCTGTTACTCAATATGATGCAAACCAAGATATTTGCGAACTAAGATTTTTTGTAATACCATTTACTTGTAGACTTGTCTAACAAAGCGGTGAATACGACAACGACTCGGTATTGTTACGGCGTGTGTGCCGAGCCGTGCGGGGGCTACCAGATCGCGTCCAGGGGCGAGGGCGTCGCGTGCGTGTGGGACGCGCGGGCGCTGCAGAAGCCGCTGCTGACCATGCAGCATCCCAGACCCCTGGCTCAGCTGCAGTGGTGCCCAACCAGGTATTTGCGAAACACAGGTTTTGGTTAAGATTGTTGTAAATTATTCTATGCCAAATTCTGAGTTCAAGTTTGTGTGTTACCTCATCGTTTCTCTTGTAGACGGAACTTACTAGTGTCACTGCAGCGGGATTCCAGCACTCTGCGTATTCACGATATACAACAGGCGAACAGTGATAGCAAATTAAACATTTCAGACAGCACGAGTTCGGTAAGTTATCTACTAGGGGGATATTCTTTCCTAAATATGCCCAGAAAAGTTGGCTTGTGATTCTTGAATGTTGTGGGATGCAGATAGCTGCGCCAGCAGTGGAGGCCGAGCTTGAAGAGCAATACTCTCGCGGTCCTAGCGTCATAGAGCGAGACGTGTGTGTGAGCAGCGTGCCCGCCTCGCCGCTCGTCGCCTACAGCTGGCACCCCGCGCACGAGGGCCGGCTGCTGGCCGTGTGTGCTACTGGTGAGTGTGTGTGTGAGCAGCGCGCCCGCTTCGCCGCTCGTCGCCTACAGCTGGCACCCCGCGCACGAGGGCCGGCTGCTGGCCGTGTGTGCTACTGGTGAGTGTGTGTGTGAGCAGCGCGCCCGCCTCGCCGCTCGTCGCCTACAGCTGGCACCCCGCGCACGAGGGCCGGCTGCTGGCCGTGTGTGCTACTGGTGAGTGTGTGTGTGAGCAGCGCGCCCGCCTCGCCGCTCGTCGCCTACAGCTGGCACCCCGCGCACGAGGGCCGGCTGCTGGCCGTGTGTGCTACTGGTGAGTGTGTGTGTGAGCAGCGCGCCCGCCTCGCCGCTCGTCGCCTACAGCTGGCACCCCGCGCACGAGGGCCGGCTGCTGGCCGTGTGTGCTACTGGTGAGTGTGTGTGTGAGCAGCGCGCCCGCCTCGCCGCTCGTCGCCTACAGCTGGCACCCCGCGCACGAGGGCCGGCTGCTGGCCGTGTGTGCTACTGGTGAGTGTGTGTGTGAGCAGCGCGCCCGCCTCGCCGCTCGTCGCCTACAGCTGGCACCCCGCGCACGAGGGCCGGCTGCTGGCCGTGTGTGCTACTGGTGAGTGTGTGTGTGAGCAGCGCGCCCGCCTCGCCGCTCGTCGCCTACAGCTGGCACCCCGCGCACGAGGGCCGGCTGCTGGCCGTGTGTGCTACTGGTGAGTGTGTGTGTGAGCAGCGCGCCCGCCTCGCCGCTCGTCGCCTACAGCTGGCACCCCGCGCACGAGGGCCGGCTGCTGGCCGTGTGTGCTACTGGTGAGTGTGTGTGTGAGCAGCGCGCCCGCCTCGCCGCTCGTCGCCTACAGCTGGCACCCCGCGCACGAGGGCCGGCTGCTGGCCGTGTGTGCTACTGGTGAGTGTGTGTGTGAGCAGCGCGCCCGCCTCGCCGCTCGTCGCCTACAGCTGGCACCCCGCGCACGAGGGCCGGCTGCTGGCCGTGTGTGCTACTGGTGAGTGTGTGTGTGAGCAGCGCGCCCGCCTCGCCGCTCGTCGCCTACAGCTGGCACCCCGCGCACGAGGGCCGGCTGCTGGCCGTGTGTGCTACTGGTGAGTGTGTGTGTGAGCAGCGCGCCCGCCTCGCCGCTCGTCGCCTACAGCTGGCACCCCGCGCACGAGGGCCGGCTGCTGGCCGTGTGTGCTACTTATTAATCGAAGCTTATTTTGACTTTTACTTTGAAATGGTTCGTAATATTCTGCAGGAGCCCTAGTGGACTACACGGTATGCGAGCGCGTGACGGTGTCTTGGGGCGGCGGCGGGTCGCTGGTGTGGACGGGCGGGGGCGGAGCCCTGCGCATGATGCGCGATGACTTCTACGCCGCCATTCGAGACATATCCTTCGTCATGAAGAAGAGAGCACAGACTGATTATGGACTTAAGGCAAGAAGTTCATTTTCGTCATTTATCCAGGATACCACATTTTGTTTAAAAAAAATTATAATGTGTTTATTATTCTGCAGCCAGATTTATGGCAGAACGCCGACTTAGCGGACGATGACGCACTGAGCGGTCTCTGGCATTTTCTGGCGCTCAGCAAGTCACTAGTGGAAGACGGTATGAATCGATTTTTTGTATCTCTTCCTCCTTATAGATGGAGTATCCAAACCATCTATTAGATATTCAAAGAACATTATATTTTTTGAACTTATGGATCTTGTCTTGGAATGATATCAATTATGTTGAAGGTGTGTAAATATGTAGGTATGTTGTATTGTATAACATAATACAGAGCTAGATTTTGTCCAGGCTGTATCCGCAACAGTCCGTGGAAGCACCCCGGGGTCCGCACCGTGCTTCGTTCCGTGGGCGACGGGGGATACCGCTCCGAGATCGTGCCATCTCTTCTGCCAGACCTGCCCAACAGAAGAGTTACTATTTACAGGTAAGTCGCGCGCTCGACCCGTGAAGTTGCAGAGCCATTGCGTTTTTTTTGCCTATCACCCTGCTGATGCTTGGCGTGTAAAGTGATGGTATCCACAAGGCTCTACTTTTCATCAGCACATTGGTTTGTTTATGATTTAATTAATTAATAGTAAATTGTTACAATGGAACTCAAGAGCGGCCTCGGGCCGCTCGAAACGTCCCTCCGCTATTCTGTCTTTATCAAAAAAGAGTCGTAATCTCGTTGAAGTTTAGACTAGTGAGCAGGGAATGATGGTAGTCCCCGCGTGTGGCAGGAGCGCGGAGCGCACGCGCGCGCTGCAGCTGTGCGGCTGGGGCTGGGGCTGGGAGAACGCGCTGGCCGGCGTGGAGCGCGCCGAGGCCGAGGGCACGCCCTGCCGCGCCGCCGCCCTCGCCGCCTTCCAGCTGCGCGTGCGCACCGCGCTCGACGTGCTGGCGCGCGCGCACGAGCCCATGCTGCGCGTGGTCGCGCTCGCACTCGCAGGTACCTACCCCCGCCGCCTTCCAGCTGCGCGTGCGCACCGCGCTCGACGTGCTGGCGCGCGCGCACGAGCCCATGCTGCGCGTGGTCGCGCTCGCACTCGCAGGTACCTACCCCCGCCGCCTTCCAGCTGCGCGTGCGCACCGCGCTCGACGTGCTGGCGCGCGCGCACGAGCCCATGCTGCGCGTGGTCGCGCTCGCACTCGCAGGTACCTACCCCCGCCGCCTTCCAGCTGCGCGTGCGCACCGCGCTCGACGTGCTGGCGCGCGCGCACGAGCCCATGCTGCGCGTGGTCGCGCTCGCACTCGCAGGTACCTACCCCCGCCGCCTTCCAGCTGCGCGTGCGCACCGCGCTCGACGTGCTGGCGCGCGCGCACGAGCCCATGCTGCGCGTGGTCGCGCTCGCACTCGCAGGTACCTACCCCCGCCGCCTTCCAGCTGCGCGTGCGCACCGCGCTCGACGTGCTGGCGCGCGCGCACGAGCCCATGCTGCGCGTGGTCGCGCTCGCACTCGCAGGTACCTACCCCCGCCGCCTTCCAGCTGCGCGTGCGCACCGCGCTCGACGTGCTGGCGCGCGCGCACGAGCCCATGCTGCGCGTGGTCGCGCTCGCACTCGCAGGTACCTACCCCCGCCGCCTTCCAGCTGCGCGTGCGCACCGCGCTCGACGTGCTGGCGCGCGCGCACGAGCCCATGCTGCGCGTGGTCGCGCTCGCACTCGCAGGTACCTACCCCCGCCGCCTTCCAGCTGCGCGTGCGCACCGCGCTCGACGTGCTGGCGCGCGCGCACGAGCCCATGCTGCGCGTGGTCGCGCTCGCACTCGCAGGTACCTACCCCCGCCGCCTTCCAGCTGCGCGTGCGCACCGCGCTCGACGTGCTGGCGCGCGCGCACGAGCCCATGCTGCGCGTGGTCGCGCTCGCACTCGCAGGTACCTACCCCCGCCGCCTTCCAGCTGCGCGTGCGCACCGCGCTCGACGTGCTGGCGCGCGCGCACGAGCCCATGCTGCGCGTGGTCGCGCTCGCACTCGCAGGTACCTACCCCCGCCGCCTTCCAGCTGCGCGTGCGCACCGCGCTCGACGTGCTGGCGCGCGCGCACGAGCCCATGCTGCGCGTGGTCGCGCTCGCACTCGCAGGTACCTACCCCCGCCGCCTTCCAGCTGCGCGTGCGCACCGCGCTCGACGTGCTGGCGCGCGCGCACGAGCCCATGCTGCGCGTGGTCGCGCTCGCACTCGCAGGTACCTACCCCCGCCGCCTTCCAGCTGCGCGTGCGCACCGCGCTCGACGTGCTGGCGCGCGCGCACGAGCCCATGCTGCGCGTGGTCGCGCTCGCACTCGCAGGTACCTACCCCCGCCGGGCTTGCGACGATTCCGACACCTAATGACATACTTAGTCATTTTCTTGCAAGTTATTTTGGATAACAAACACCCAGCACATTAAATTTTCAAAACAACTCGTGGATCGGTACTAAAGCCAGGTGGCGAGCAATAAGTTCGGCCGGTGCTCATGAAACCGGTCTGGTCGAGCCGTATAATCGTTTTATGTGAAAGTCGCTAGTTTCTAGATAAAGCGAGGAACGTATGTGTGTGTGGCAGGGCTGAGCGACGAGCGGCTGTGGCGCGAGGCGCTGGCGGGCGCGGCGGCGGCGCTGCCGGACCCCTACCTGCGCGCCCTGCTGCGCTTCCTGGCCGCCTCCGCCCCCGCGCACCCGCACCACCACCCGCCGCCCGCGCACCACCCCGACCTCGCCGCCGTGCTCGTGAGTACTCTGCCGCGCCCCGCCCCCCCGCCCCCGCGCACCCGCACCACCACCCGCCGCCCGCGCACCACCCCGACCTCGCCGCCGTGCTCGTGAGTACTCTGCCGCGCCCCGCCCCCCCGCCCCCGCGCACCCGCACCACCACCCGCCGCCCGCGCACCACCCCGACCTCGCCGCCGTGCTCGTGAGTACTCTGCCGCGCCCCGCCCCCCCGCCCCCGCGCACCCGCACCACCACCCGCCGCCCGCGCACCACCCCGACCTCGCCGCCGTGCTCGTGAGTACTCTGCCGCGCCCCGCCCCCCCGCCCCCGCGCACCCGCACCACCACCCGCCGCCCGCGCACCACCCCGACCTCGCCGCCGTGCTCGTGAGTACTCTGCCGCGCCCCGCCCCCCCGCCCCCGCGCACCCGCACCACCACCCGCCGCCCGCGCACCACCCCGACCTCGCCGCCGTGCTCGTGAGTACTCTGCCGCGCCCCGCCCCCCCGCCCCCGCGCACCCGCACCACCACCCGCCGCCCGCGCACCACCCCGACCTCGCCGCCGTGCTCGTGAGTACTCTGCCGCGCCCCGCCCCCCCGCCCCCGCGCACCCGCACCACCACCCGCCGCCCGCGCACCACCCCGACCTCGCCGCCGTGCTCGTGAGTACTCTGCCGCGCCCCGCCCCCCCGCCCCCGCGCACCCGCACCACCACCCGCCGCCCGCGCACCACCCCGACCTCGCCGCCGTGCTCGTGAGTACTCTGCCGCGCCCCCCACCTACCCTCCAGCTACGAGACACTCCATATTTACATAGAAGCACTTGCCTACATATAAACTCCTCTTAACTTATAACGTATTGCTTAGCAACAGATTAGCTAAATTTTCAAAAATTTCACGATTAACTCTATTTTTCATTACTTTTTAACAGGTACTTATGTTTTCGCTGTCAGTTATGGTATTGTAAACTACATGTGGTACTGTTAGAACGAGACGGAGATGCGGCTGGAGGACCGCGTGGCGTTCGCGTGCATCTTCCTGTCGGACAGCAAGCTGCACGAGTACATCCGGCAGACGAGCGACGCGCTGGTGGAGCAGGGCGAGCTGGCCGGCGTGCTGCTGACCGGCGCCAGCGCCGAGGGCGTGGCGCTGCTGCAGCGCTGGGTGGAGCACTCGGGCGACGTGCAGTCCGCCGCGCTGCTGGCCGCGCGCTGCTTCACGCCCGACCTGCTGCGCGACCAGCGCACGCTCAACTGGCTCGACAGGTACGCCCGCCTCGCCGCCGCTACTGCTGCACCCGCAGCCTCGTGCTGGCATACAATACACAAATGTCACCAATTATTTTCTGCTATCCTGGGAAATAAAGGAGTTTTCAGTGGTAAATATTTATGCACAGATGATGGTAAGCATTGATATTAGCATAACATAGCGCGCTAATTGACGTAATCAGCTGTAGTATCATGGACGTTACACGTAGTCCATTAATCACGTGAGGAGAGGAGGAAAAGTTTTGGGGAAAAATTACGAAATAGGTGGGGGTGTAGTGAGATAACACGTGTATATCTTGCATCCTCCACCCTTAATGTCTGTCTGAACGTGTAGGGCGGGGGTAAAAGAAATGCTAAAAACATCACACGATTAATGGATGACCCTTTAGGCATAAAGTAAGTTTAAACATTTGTCAGCACTATAATAATACAAACTACCGTCTAGTTCTAATGGTAAAGTTTGCGGTGCCACGTATGCGGTAGCGTGGCCGAGCGGTCTAAGGCGCTGGTTTAAGGCACCAGTCTCTTCGGAGGCGTGGGTTCGAATCCCACCGCTGCCAGAGATCCTTTTTTGTAATAAAACGTGTGTTTGTAATGATCTTGTATATACATATCTCTACACTTAGGTTTACTATTACAAAGAGGAATAGATTGCATGTAATATGTAGTATCTATCTAGAGCTACTAGTTAGATTCCAGAACTACACCATTCTACTTATAATCCTATCTTAGCTATCGAACTGTTTTGACCCTTTCTAACAAACTTCATTTTGGCTTGACAGATAAGGACAGAACAGTTTGATAAATAAAATAGGTTTATTAAGCAAACGGCTTTATTATGAACTAGCTGTTTCCCGCGGTTTTTTTATATCGGTCCAGTAGTTTTGGCGTGAAAGCGTAACAGACAGACAGACAGACAGACAGAGTTACTTTCGCATTTATAATATTAGTAAGGATTAGTATATATCCTTACTAACATATTTTACTTACTACTACGTACTAATATACTTACTAGATATTAGTAAGGATAAGACGGTAAGAATGTATTCCTGAATACATAAGACATAATATAGCCTCTATTATGTGATTGTATAGACGTTAGACTACGACGCGGCTATACATACGAGCTTCCCGCCAGCGGCTTCGCCTGCGATATTTTAGCTAATGGATACAAAAACTTGACAAATTATATACTAAAACCTTCCTCATTAATCACTCTATCTATTATAAAAAAACGCATCAAAATCCGTTGCGTAGTTTTAAAGATTTAAGCATACATAGGGATATAGGGACAGAGAAAGCTACTTTGTTTTATACTATGTAGTGATAAAATGCTTTGTCCTGGAAGACTGACGGATTAAAGCACAGCCTAAACCGCTGATCGTAGAGACCTGAAACTTGGAGGGTGTGTTCTTTGTATGACGTAGGCATTCGATAAGAAAGGATTTTTCATTTTTCATTTACAATTTAGCATGCGAATCATATATACGAAGTTGATTTCCACGGGTAGCGTGGCCGAGCGGTCTAAGGCGCTGGTTTAAGGCACCAGTCTCTTCGGAGGCGTGGGTTCGAATCCCACCGCTGCCAGATAAGTTTTTTGAAGATACTGCCAGAAAATCTTTTCAACAAATATCCGTAAATTATAGCTTATTTTTTGATAAAATCGGTAATCGTGCATCATCGAGATATATCAATATCGTAACCATTTTTTAGAATGCAGCTTTGAAACTAGTAATCATTTTGACGTAAATTGTATCTTCTCTCTCACACTAGCCAAAACATAATGTTCATGACATCTGTATGATAAGAATGGCAATAGTACTCCCAGGATAAATATTGTGTGGCCTACCACATAAAAACCGGCCAAGTGCGTGTCGGGCCACGCGCAGTAGGGTTCCGTAGTAGGTCTCAGTTAGTCGACTATAACTCTGTAACCGGTTAAGCCTACTTAGCCGTGATAGTTTTCCTTGTAAGTTCATTACATGTGCTACGTCTTAGATTTTTTTCACATTTCTAGCTACAGCCATTCAAAAGTTAGAGGGGGGGGGGGGGGGGTAACTCGTATCGAACAAAAAATTTCACTTAAAATCTAGATATTTCGCAAATGGCTCGCTTAACCGAAAAATAGTCTTCACACCCCCATAATATTTTTGAAAGACCTATCTAACGATACCCCACACGAAGGGGTACGCGATAAAAAAAATATTCATCCCTACTTTACATGTTTGGGAGCTACCCTAAAAAAAAATATATTTCAAAATTTTATTTTACCACTTTCTCAGCGTGATCAATATACATATTCATACCAAATTTCAGCTTTCTAATAACAAAAACCACGGAGCTATGCCGCGGACAGACAGACAGACAGACAGACAGACAGACAGACAGACAGACAGACAGACAGACAGACGGACAGAGCGAAACTATAAGGGTTCCTTGTCGGACTACGGAACCCTAAAAAATGGCATGAATTATGTCTGTGGGCTCAACCTTTATGGCTCGCATTGTGTTCGGTGATTGCAGATCTAGTTACTTTAGTAACAACTATGGAGTACATTAAATATTTGAAACTAACCTTGTTGTACGTGTCGGCACGGCGCGCCGGGCAGCTACCGCACGATCCTGGACAGCTGGCAGCTGTGGTGGGCGCGCTGTGCGCTGGACACGTGGGTGTGCGGCGCGGAGGGGGGCGCCGACTGGGCGGGCGCGGGCGCGCCGGGGGGCGCGGGGGGCGCGGGCGGCGTGCCGCGCCACGTGTGCGTGGCCTGCACCTACTGCGGCAAGTCCGTGGCGGCGCCGCCCGGACACAACCGCCCGCGCGTCGCCTTCGCGCGCCTGCCGCCGCCCGCCGCCAAGATGAAGGTACGTCATCTATATGACCGCCAGGAGACCAGACCCAAACCGACCGACTGACTATTGAATGTGAAAATTATCTTCCAGCAAATCTCGTCGTGTCCGAACTGCCGCAAGCCGCTGCCGCGCTGCGGGGTGTGCTCGCTGCACGTGGGCACGGGGGCGGGCGGCGCGGGAGGGGCGGGCGGGGCCGGGGCGGGTGGAGCCGCCTTCGGCTCGTGGTTCAGCTGGTGCGTGGCCTGCAGGCACGGCGGCCACGCGCAGCACCTCATCAACTGGTTCGAGTTAGTGCACTTTAATATCTATTTATTTATTTATCATCTGAAAATCAATGATAACTTGTCAGAATTATGACTCCGATATCTAGTCGGCAGACACGAAGATGTTTTTGTAACGAAGCTTGATAATTCCTATGCCCTATGAAAGTCCTGTGTACACGTATATTTCTGTGTAGGGAGCACACGGAGTGTCCGGTCAGTTCGTGCAACTGTCACTGCGCCACACTCGACCCGCCCGACAGGCACTAGCAGACCCACTCAACTGAACTCAACTATTCGTGAATTTGAACTTTATGGTCTATATCTTAAGTCATATACTGCGACCACGTGAAATATCTATTAGATAAGCTACAATTATATTGTTGAAATAAATAATATTAAATAATCAATTATATATGTTGCAACTTTCCTGAAGGCTAAAGAGAATAAAGTTGCAAGAAAATTATGTGGTAATTAGCTCTTTGAAATGTTTGTTTAACAATTTTATTCAAAATAATTGTGTTCATAATATAACAATTTGTATAATATATCTTACCTAATATTATAAATGCAGACGTGAGTTGATTTGTTTTTTACGCTTTCACGTTAAAATGGGAATCGATTTAAAATTTAGTACGGTCATAGAGGGGCTCTGGAGACGGTTAAGGGTTTTTTTTATCCTGGTGCATAGTTTCCTCAGACCGCGGAAAAACGGCTAGTATTTTATAATTACTTTAAAGCTTAGCCTATTCCTAGTTTCCTAGCTTACCTTTGAAATATGTGAAACGTACCGCACTCATGCACTTGTGGAAACTATTCTAGTCTATGTATGTAATGTGTTTATGGACACATGCAAGAAATGTACAGGCCGCCACAGATATAAGGTAAATAATGTCAAGAGTCAAGTCCAACATTTTACAGTCTTGCATCTTATTAAAAGATATCAAGTTTTACTTTGCAGGGCGTGAACATAACAAAATAGTAACGCTCATATTATAATAATGTGTATTTAATATTATTTTAAATTCTTTGTGTTCATAGCATAAGGCAGAATGTGCGTCGCGAATATTTTTTTATGTGGTAATAATAGAAGAGAGGTTATTTTTGTACACTTCCTTGAGATGTGACTGCTATTACTATGTTATTTAAATGTAATTCATTCTGTTGTTGCATTTTATTACTTCAACTATCTACATAATAAAAATATCAAAATTCATATTTTCTTACTTGCCTGTACAGGCGTGGAAACCTGCACAATTGTGTGACATACACGCTCCGGTTTGCATGTACAGTTAAAATGTACAGGCAAACCTGTCAGGTACACCCTAGCGTGTATGGCCTGCTTAACACGTATATTATGCAGTCGAATTATGGAGGGTAGAAGTAAGGTGGACAGTCTTGTATAGGGGACAAGTGCCAAAACGTGTCCACCTCTAAACAGCAAGTTATTGTTGGAAGACTGCGCGGTAACAAAGCTTAAGTGTTTTTTCCTTCTTAATTTAGTATCCTTCTCTAATAGTTTATGGCGCTGTTTTTTAAATCTTTCCACTTGCTACTGTGGCGCCATCTTAATTGGCTTCCTTTCAGCGGTCATTTTTTTAATACACTGATTTGGCCCTTTTTACTTCTACCCTCCATAAGTCGAATTGACATTTGAAGTTGCTTAAAATATTATCATGATTCTGATAATAATAATCAGTCTTCCGTTATTATATTGTCATTTGTCACGGTTTAATGTACTGTATAAATAATTTGTTTTAAATACAAAAATGTTCTTAAATTAATTGTGTACTTTATTCTCGTGACCAATTCCTATTTAGTTTTAACATGCAATTCCCACTTGCTGCGCTCATCACTAATGCAGTCAAGTTTTGGGTACCTATATAGTTATTTGCGTAATTGCGTTGGGGTACACGCTCCTTCCTCGCTGCAGGCGGCAGGCAGGGCTAGCTCTTTGCATGACAGAAGGAAACTAGGCTGGTTGTCTAGGAGCCAGAGAACGAGGTGAAACCGCGGGGCAGAGTATTGGGAGGTAGAATGAAAATAAAAAAATCTTTTATATTTCCAAATATATATATAATATATATACATTTATTAAATAATTATTTCATCTTTATTCCAATTTAACAATAAAATTCTCAAAGACACAACATTTGTTTAACTCTGTTTATCGTACAAGGATCCCATCCCGTAGGTACGTTGTATACACACAGACAGCCGTCATACAAAAATATATAATTAGAGGATGCGACAAACGCACGGACAAGTAGTCGGCTATAGTCAACAGGTTCCTTCGGGAACATCTTATATTCTGCTAATTAAATATACCGTTCTCATATAAACATTTACAACTGACTTTACATAAAACTAACTTCTCATATAAGTTTGCATCGCCTCGCCGACGATGGCAATCCTTCAGGATTCGATCACATAGTGAAAATATAAGAATCAACACAGATACACAACATTGTCGTCTCCGCACGTCTACGCGACGGAGGATACTATATAGAAATTCATTGTTTCAATAGCTTCACTTGGACATTATGTCCAAAATTCTAATTCGTTTCATATTAAGTTATCACACGTTACAAAAAGTGGGAGCAGCGTCACCAGCGACGCACAAGTACATTCCGTACAATAAAACAAGTGTCACTTGTAGAAGACGACTGAACAAGCCCCGGCTCGGGGCGCAATAAATACAGCGCGCTGCCGGGCTCGGCGGCGGCTGCGCGTCACAGGGACACAGATATACAAATATTTCATATTCATCATAAAAATTTACTTTAATTTACAACAATAGATTTGCACAATTTCCATTATATACACATTGAATAAATACTTTTTGTAACATCAGAATTTGAAACAATCTTTGGTATAGTAGGTCGCATCGGGCGTCACGCGCGCTCGCGGGCAGTTCGCGAGCGTCACATTTGTACAGTCACCTCAACTACACCTTAAAGCTTTCGACCGAAGACACGGCACGACACACGACACACGACACGGCACGCGCACAGATTCGAGTTCGCGTCACTCCACTACTATCGGCTAACTACCGGAACCGGAATGTTGAAGTTCCCCGGGCGGGGCGGCGGGGCGGCGGCGGCCTCACTTGGCGTCGTCCTGCTCCATGGGCTCGGGCGCCGGCTCGGGCGGCTGCATGGACAGCGTGGCCATGGCCTGGCACGTGTCGGCGGCGTCGCGCTCGCTCTGCAGCCGGCCCAGCCGCAGCGCCGCGCCCGCCGGCGCCGCCTCCAGCGCGCTGAGCGGCAACAGCGCGGCGGCGCGGCGCAGGCTGCGCCAGTGCGGCGCCTGCGCGGCCAGCGTGGCCCGCAGCGCCGCCTGCGCGCGGGCCAGCGGCGGCCGCGCCAGCTCGCCCAGCGCGGGCGCGGCCGGCCGCTCGCCCAGCAGCGCGCGCACGCACTCCTGCGCGCCGTCGCACATGGCCGGCAGGTCGTAGCCGCCCTCCAGCGCCAGCACCAGCTTGCCGCCCGCCAGCTGCTGCAGCTCGCGCGTCATGTGCGCGTAGCAGGCGGCCGACACGCTGTAGCCGCCCAGCGGCGCGGGGTGGCCGGCCGCGGCGTCGAAGCCGCACGACACCAGCACGATCTCGGGGTCGTACTCGCGCGCGATGGGCATGACGACGGTGCGGAAGGCGGCCAGGTACTCGGCGTCGGCCAGCGGCGGGCTGGTGCCGCCGCACCAGGCCACGTTGACGGTGTAGCCCAGGCCGGGCCCGGCGCCCACCTCGGTGGCGGCGCCCGTGCCGGGGAAGAAGTTGCCGTCGTCGTGCCGGTGGATGCTCATGTACAGCACGTGCGGGTCCGAGTAGAAGATCTGCTGCGTGCCGTTGCCGTGGTGCACGTCCTGGAACACATACGCGCTTATTCACTTTGTGAAGGGATTGTGGCAAACTTTGTATATGCACTCATACAATTTTATTATAAATAAATATATTTTTTAACATAAATTTATCTATACTAATATTATAAAGATGTAAACTTTGTTTGTTTGTTTGTTTGTAATGAATAGGCTCAAAAACTACTGGACCGATTTTAAAAATTCTTTCACCATTCGAAAGCTACATTATCCACGAGTAACATAGGCTAAATTTTATTTTGGAAAAAAAATAGGGTTCCGTAAGATATTTGGGTTTTTCGGATACAAGGTGTAAAAAATCAACCAGATAAGTTCTTTCACCGTTAGAAAGCTACATCTTTACGAAGTGTCATTGGCTATTATTATTTCCAGAAATAATTAGGGATCCCTACTAAAACTTGAATAATGTAACCCAAGGTATAAAAAAATACCACGTGGGTGAAGCCGCGGGCGGAAAGCTAGTTTTTAATATAACGATCGACAACAATATGCAGGCTATTACTGGCCTAGATGTACTGTAAGTGAGCTCGTGCAGCACGTACCCAGTCCACGATGAGTATCCTCTGCAGGTGGTGGCGGGTGTGCAGGATGCGCGCGGCTATGGCCACGGAGTTGAAGAAGCAGAAGCCCATCGCCTGGTTGGGCTCGGCGTGGTGGCCCGGCGGACGTACCACCGCGAACCTGCGGGTAGCGGGCACGGTCATACTACTGCACTGGGAGTCTTCGTTTTATAGACAAGTCGGTTGTGAGCGGTGTGAGCAATAAAATAAATGATATTAAATGAATTTAGCAATTTGACTTATTTCATTATTTTATTTATGTAATTACGGGTCAAGGTTTTTTAGGTTAAGTAGGTACTTAAGTTAGGGTTTAGGATTTAGGGTAAGTCGGGACTGTGTTACTGGATTTATGAAAAATGTGTCCAGGTAGTATGAGCATGAGTATATAAGGTCCGCACCCGTTGCGCAGCTCGCCCTTGGCGGTCCGCACGGCGAGGTCGAGCACGGCGCCGGCGGCGGCGCGGGCGGCGGGCGGCGTGTTGGTGTCGGACCAGGCGGTGTCGGAGTCCACGCCCAGCCCCCCGCAGGCCAGGCGCACGAGCTGCCGCACGCCGCCCGCGCCGCGCCCGCCGAACACGCTCACGTGCGACTCCGAGTGCACCGACTGCGGGACATTACACTTAGCATAGACGGCCCGGACACTCCACGACATTATGCGACAAAACAAATCAGTGTCTAAACTACGACAAATCTACATTATAATGTAAAGAGATTGCACTTTTTACACTAAATTTTAGATTAACATCTCTTAATATATTAAAATCATATGTGCTTTCTATAAGAACGTAGTTGAATCAATCACAAGTTAAAATAAAATTGGTAATTAAATATACCTGTAACTCCTCGAAGGTGGCCTTTCTGGGCCGCGTGCGCTCGGCCCTGGCGACGAGCCCGGTCTCGCACAGGCGGGCCCACACGGACTGCAGGCGGCCCCCGTGCTCCGGGTGCGTGGGCGCGTGGGCCCCGCACGCACACCTGTCGACACACACGCCACACTCACTACTTATGTCTTATTATTTAAGGCAATTTCTGCCGTCTCCTCTTTCTAATAAACTAATTTCTATTGTTGAACTATGACGGGTATTTACAAACAATTTCATGGCTACGACATTAAATAGAGCACTTACCCATGTTTAAGCATGAGCGCGTCGTACGCGAGCCCAGTGGGCGGCGTGCGCGCGCCCACCAGTGGGGAGCTCAGCGCCCGCGCCAGGGGCGCCGGCTCGCACGCGCTGGCGCCCAGCGCCGGGGCGCCCGGGCCGGCGGCGCCCGGCACGGGGGGAGCGGCGGGCGCCCGGCGAGCTGTCAGGTCGATCACCTCGCCCTCTTCCTCGCGCAGCTGCGCCGCGGCCGCGTCGTGTGCGCGGGTTAGCACCTGGTTCAAAACATACCTAGTCTATTATCCCGGAGCACAGTGTTATATTGTATTTCTTTAGTGAGCACGAACAACTAGTCTGCTGTATCAGCAAGTAGGTGCAGGTACGTGTGTAGTAAAGGGTACTGACAGTTTTCCGTATCTGGTCGCGCAGGTAGTGGTGCGCGGTGGGCGGCGTGAGCGCGGGGTCGCCCAGCGGCAGCGGCGCCGAGTGCGTGCGGCCCAGCGGCCGCTTGCTCAGCCGCGCCGCGCCCGCCCAGCCCTCCGCCTCCGACACCGGCGGCAGCGACACCACCTGCGCAGGCGCCGCGTGAGACTGGCTGCACTCGCGAGCCCGGGCAGCACGAGCAGCGGGAGCGGTACGTACGGGCAGCGGGTGCGGCTGCGGCTGCGGCGGCTGGTGGCGCGGCGGCGGCTGGTGCGGGCGGCCCAGGCTGATGTTGGGCATGGAGGGCGACGAGAACAGCAGCTCGGCCGCGCGCCCGCAGCCCTCCTCCTCCTCGCGGATGGGCGCCGTGACGCCCGGGCCCCCGGCGCCCGGGCCCCCGGCCCCGCCCGGCGGCGATCCGCGCGGCGAGCTGCCCTCGCAGTCTGCGCAACACAAGGACATGAAGCGCACCGTCGCAGACATAGCACGCGACAGACTCACATGACGCTCACATCAATGACTGTTGTTTGCATCGTCAAGTTCCTTATTTCACATATCAATATTTCTATAACTTGAACAGTGTTCTCTCTTGAATCTATTTGTGAAATAATAGAAGTTTAAAATATATTTTTAAATTGAGTAAATAAAAAGATGCGAGATGAATTATTCTGAAAATGGCACTTATTTCAGCTCTAGATGATTAGGTCAGGTCCGAAAATTAGGTCAGGTAAAAATGAATCAGTGTTTTTAGTACATACTATCAACAATCATTCAAATGCAACAAGTATAATGAAAGCATTCCGCGACTAGTCAGGCGGGCACTCACTGCGGTGCTTGACGCGCGTCTTGAAGGGGCGGCGCGCGAGCGGCGAGGCGCGGCGCTCGGTGACGCGCGCCTTCAGCCGCAGCTTCAGCATGTTGGGCTCGGACGCTGCAACGGTTAGTGCACGCGCATGCTCACGTTAACGGGTTAAGGCACACTCACGACACGTATGTTAACTTCGCTTCTAAACTCAAGATTTACAAGTCGACTGTATTTTATGATTGCGTCTCGATCGCGCGTCAACACGCGTTTAGCTGATCTGTCGTACAACATAATGTTACGTTTATAACGATAATCGTGTATTATGTATTGTTGTAAACAATTCACTATTGTTATTGTCAATCGCAGGTCACACGTCAATCTGAGGCTAGGCCACACAACACGGATGCATATCGGGGGGCGAGTAGGAGCGGGCGACGTACCAGTCTTCCGCAGCGGGTAGTCGGGCGAGGGCTGCGGCGGCGCGGCGTTGAGCGCGAGCGGCAGCGGCGCGGCCAGGCGGTAGGGGTGCGTCGCCGTCGCGCCCGTCGACGTGATGGACTCGCCCGACGACGACTTCACTATGCCCCAATTCCTATACGAGGAACCGGGTACTGTTCCGTTTGCACTCGCTTGTTTCTTTTTCAGGAATTGCTGAAATAAAAAGTAATTAATGATAGGTTTATGTCAATCACTGATGAATGCGTGTATTCGTAGGTCTGTAGGCTAGGCAAGTACCTGCAGCTTCTGCTTGACCTCCGAGGAGGCGTTGGCGCTGTGCTCGTGCTTGTCCTTCTTGCGCAGCAGGTCGACGCGGTCGCGCTCGTGCCGCTCGCGCGCCTCGCGTGCCTCGGCCTCGCGCGCCTCGCGCCTCGCCGCCTCCTCCATGGCCTTCTGCTGTTCCCACAACTGGAACGTTAGTCCTGCCGTTATTGTTGCTTACGTGCCCCCGCACGGAGGGTACCACTTCATCTTAGCGTATGAGGCGCGTGTTCAGTTCAGACAGTGCACACTCGCATCCAAGAGTGTCTGTCAGTTCCACTGGGCTGTGTGTAACTGAATGAGTTTTGTTGTATTGTGATCTGTAGTGATTGTGTAATCATTGCCTTTGGGTGTCATTGGTATTACTTTAAACTAGTAGTTGGTACGATTATGATAAAAATTATAGGTCATATTCAGCAACTCTTCAATAATAGTATTCTCCGGTCATCATCAGTTTGTCTTCTATCACATTTGAAATAAGTAGCTGATTATACTGTTTCACTCAAGCTTTTTACCAAATTCTAATAAAAAGGAAATTCAATGTTACCGTTGAGTTTTTTTACGTACACCTAATACGTGGATATGTCAGAGATTTCTAGATTTCGATTCAATTTGGATCGGTCTAACAAATTGAACTTTGAACAGGCTGGTTGTAGTTTTTAAAGAATCATTTATGCAATTGAGCTTCTTTAATATTGAGTCGTTTTGTGTTCTCAATTCGGTTGTTTTTTTTTATATACAAAAATACGGTAATGTATCATGTTCATGTATTTACTTGCATTGTTTGGCACGTGCACTGTTGTAATAGCTACATAGTTGAGCCGGGTTGTTATGAGGATCAGATTGTGATAACAGTATTTTTGCCAGTTTATTCGTAGATATTTATTTTGGTTATATATGATGAAATGCGAAAATGAGTATGTTTGTAATGCTTTCACGGTAAACCGGCTGAACAGAATATATGATATTCGATTATAATACCAGATAGATAGGCTCCCATCTATATCAAAATTCAAAAGTCTTTTATTCAAATTAGGCTGAAAATCAGCACTTTTTGAACGTCAAATTTACAAAAGACAGCCCCCAAAACGCCCGCCCTTCACCACTTCCTATGTGTTTTTGCTGGGAAGAAGTGGCGCAACAAACTCCCCAGCAACACATATCTGTCTGTAAGGTTTGAAGAACCTTCGTTTATACAATATTAATAAAAAATAATTGTTACAATATTGGCAAAAAAAGGAAAATTATATAAATAATATATTATTTAGTTACCTGTTGGCTAGCACCTTTATACCTATAATAACTAAGTAAGTACTCAAGCATTATTGAATTATTTACTTACTAAAAAAAAATCAGAGTTATATGCTACTTATTATCTGCTTTGAAACCGCGGGAAAAAGCTTATCAGTAATCTTTACTAAATATTTGTAGTGCGCGGCTGTATGGCAGAGATCTTTGTAACTTATCAAGTTGTCTATCTAATAATTATGCTGGAAATACATACACACAAAGAAACTTGTTGGTACAATACAGCCAAAGCAACAATGACTTGCAGTTTTTACACTATCGTGTACTTATCAACAACTGATTAGCGTGTACCTATTACGTACTATCTTTGGTATATATCTTAATCGTAATACGTTCTGTATATCTAAGATACATTATAAAAGATTGCGATAATGCACCCGCAGTGGAACAGGAGCTTTCAATATCATAATCATTGTCGTAGGACATATTATGTGAAAATATACTTCGGAAACTAGTTGAATGAAAATATATACAAGTGTTTTACTACCTGTTTTTCGCGGTTTCACCCGCGTCCAGATAAAACTACTGCGCTCACCCAGATAAAAATATCCTACATTCTTCCCCAGGCTTCAAACTATCTCCATACCACATTTCATCTAAATCGATTCAGTGGTTTAAGCGTGAAGAAATTAGAGATAGACGGACAGACTTTCACTCGCATTTATAATACAATCTATAGGATGGGAGGAGAGTGGAATGAACGCGGGTAAATTCGCGATAGCTACCAATCATGCAGGTATTATAGCATAAACAAAAATAATTGAACATTAACCAAGCAAGCATGTTATTTACTCCATTGGATAATCGAAATACTTCGGGCATGAGTAAGACAGCCTCGTTCTGTCAAACTAGTTGATGATACTAGCAGAAATATTCAGCAGCATGACTTGGTGGTGAGTAAGAGCTTGCGTCACGGATGCCATTCGCGCGACACACGCCGGGCCGCATCATCAGATCACTGGGCTCCGGGTTACACTGTTTACATCGTTAGCCAATGTCATATAATCGGATGTTGTTTCTGTTGAAACAATTTCTTCTTGTTTACGTACGAAATTAGTAGATCAAACTATTAACATAATCGAATTAATGATCTTTAATGATAGGGGAGACTAATAAAGCTTCGATGTTATCTTTTCAAACTGTTGCTGGTATTTTCAACCTGTGCTAATAGGTGTGCACTTGACAATAATGTATGTTTAATGCAAATAAATTGACATTGATTAATTACACCACTTATCTAATGTATTAATAGGTATCTTTGCACAGTAGAGTGACAATTATCAAACTATCTGTATCAAAAATATTTAAACATGCCAGACCACATTATCATTATTGAGTCGAAAAATATATATTTGTTAAGTTCTTTCAAAAAGTAATTGTTTATATTTTATACATCTACAGGCACGTATTATTTATCTTGAATAGGGTGTAAAATGTATTGTGAATAAGTTTTAAATACTCGTGTGAATGTCTGCCGCTGAAGGTGACCCGCCGTTGTTGTGCCACTATTTATTACATTGCGAATTTATTGATTTTTAGAACTCCATGATTATGACTTCAGCTCAAGTTATGTATGTGTCTAAAAAGAGAATGTCTATGCTTTAAAAGGATTGTTAAAATACTTTTATTCATATTCATAACAAAACAGAATCGCTTATACGGGGATCATAACTGACGAGCCGCAGATACACTCGGCAGAGGGAGCGGCAGCCGGCAGGGCAGCGAGTGCTGCACCGGAGGTTGACACAATCACACAAACTATGAATGATGTAATTACTAGCAGTTGTGCAGTCCATTCATGACTATTTATACCAAGCGTGGTCGCGAGCCAGCGCTGTGCCACATTCCAGCCAGGAGTAATGTTCAGCCGTTTGTTTTTATAGATTTATGTGGAATCTTGATGAATGCCCCTTACGATCAAGAGGTTATTTCAGTTTTATGTGCAGCACATAAATCATTACTCCCTGCTATACGAGGCGGCTTGATTCGGTTAGACACACCTTTGCAGTGACGTCTACAGTGAACAATGTGTGGTGAGGCGTGTCACATGCTTGTAGCTATAAACCTTGCCCACCTGCTCTTTGCTCTCTGTACGTGCTATTCAATCAGCTCAAAATCACGAGCTACCCGGTAACCCCTACCGCGTGATCCCTCACATCGAAGACGGCCGATCAACGGCTTTGAACCAAATAAAGTAATTACACTCGATCACGATTCGGCGCTGACCGGTCCGGCCCGTCACGTGACACTACTGGCGTGACTGGTTCCTCGTGAGGTGAGCTTGTTACAGCTCTACTACTTGCTGATGATTATATTTAAATAAGATATTTGGTAGTTTCATTTAAAGTAGATCAGATTACGTATTTATTATTAGATCAAATCTCGTATTTGCTCTATTCTCAACTTTACAAAATTGTATATCAGCCACTTATTTCAATGCAATTCAAAAGTTCCTTTGCATTTCAATTACAATTCATGACATAGAAAAAAAATCATAAAACAAAAACTAAAATTAACTATGATCTAATAAATAAAAGTGTCGATTCGTATTTACCTGCAGCATATTTACCTTCAAATGGTGCATCAGCTGCTGTTCATGCTCTTGCGCAAGCTGTTGCCGTTGCTGCTGGAAGTGCTGCAACAGGATCTCTTGTTGCAGCTGCTGCTGTTTCTTCAACTGCAAAAGTTAACGGAATAAATATTGCGAGGTGTCCCTCAGGGATCTATCTTCGGTTTAGTACTGAATGAGGCGTGTGACACACTCGATGATATACGATAATGTTTGTAGAGATTATGACGCGCTCTACTACATATTTGATAGACATTGGTTTACATCATCGTCGGTAACAATTGACAAAATGTATAAATTGAAAATAAAATAGATAAGGAAGGATTACAACTTGATTAGAAAGTTAATCGTCTCGCAACAGTGACTGTTTTCCTTATTGTGCAATAACTTGTATTTATGTATTTAAAGTAGAAAGCATTCTATCAACTTTATTCTAGAAATATCTAAAGTTTATATTTTTACGAGTTTATCGGTTATACGAATATTTATACTGTATTAAAGTGATCACCCCACTAGCAAATGTTGTTATTGTTGTTATTTTTAGAGTTATATAAACCGTATGTGTCATATTCAACTACTTTATCATTTTCATTGTGTAATTCGTTATTTATAAAATGTATATTTAATATCAAAATGTAAATAGCTTTAGCAAACAAATAGGTAATCGATCATATCCAAACGTGTCTTCGATATTATTATCATCAAAATGTGTTTTTTTTAAATGATCTTGTTATGTTAGGGGATGACAAGCGTAAAAGACTAAAGAAATGCCATTTATATGGCATTTAATAATTTAGTGATACTGTACTGTATATAAATATGACTCACGTTGAGAAATCCAAAATTTAACACAATATTTTGGCGTCGTCTCAAATATGTTTTGGACAACATTTGGACATGTTCATTGAATGCGACACATTGAACACTGTTGACTGTACACATATTATTTTAATTTGAACTCACTTGCATCAGGAAACTACTCTCTAATGTCTGTTTCGCCCGCTCAGCAATATGGTTCTTTCTTGGGTTCTGATTCTGACAACGAGAGATGAAATACATGTAGGACACCTGTCTACCACAACTGTGATACGATAACCTCCCGGCTCGCGGTCTAAGGGAAGAGCCAGGCGTGAAGCTAACACATGGTTTGTGACGTCATTTAATAGTTGATAAAAATAATGTTTTAAAAATAAATACTTATGTGAAAGTATTCTTCCAACGATTTGGCAATCTTACAATATTTAGAAGCTACAATGACGTCACTAACAATATGTTAAAGTGTTCGCGTGTCTTAGTTGGTGAAACCTCTACGAGACTCAAACATGTAAACAACATATTGTTAGGAATCACTCTATTGACAGCAGAAAATCTATACGTATAGACCAGACGATGCAACCTTGCACCGCAGGTCGGAAGCGTTCGATTTACAAAAAAATACATCAAAAGCAGAGCGCGGTGCGCGTGCGTATTTCTGGAGACGCGCGCTGTATTTTTGTTCGATGGGGAAAAATGGCGGGTGGTCGGAATGCGCGCGCTGCGAATAGATCGCGCGAACGGATGTTTTGCGCGGGCGCGTGGGCGGGCCTAAAATATTGTCATGTTTCAGGGGAGCCCGGGGCTTCAGAACAGAAACAACCTAACTTCTCCTTTCAAGCAAAAAATACGAAGAAGTGGATGAATGCAAGGACTCAAGTAAAATCGTGTGAGAACGGACTGGTGACGGAAGTGTACTGATTGAAGACAGTCTATTTCAAATCAATGAGGTTTAAATAACTGATCGTCCTACTAAAACTACTAAAGTTTATGTAGCGCTCCGAATATCCAGATCAATAGTTTGAATTAATTTCTGATTCATAAATGCTGATTCTATATAAAAATACCTTATGATTTAATGAATTAAATCTAACTTAAAGTTTATATCTGGTGGCTCTTATTCTAAAGAACCTAACCAAAACACTCCAGTTTCTATAAATAAAATAGAATTAAAAACTCTAAGCAATATTCAAAAAGCACGCAAAAAGGGGCCGCGAATAATTTCATATCTAAATTTAATCCGTATAATACGCATATAATCATAACATATGCAGACGCTATACACATACATACACACTAACGTATACGCGATATTAATAGTGCGCGCGCGCCGGTCTCGGTATAAATATCGCGTAAAAATAATATGTATGCGGCGAGCGTTCGCTATATTTTGGGAAAAGGTCACGGTAATCTGCGGGCTTCGCTCCTTCACCTGCATCTGTTATCTGCTCCGTGGACATTTTTACACACGGGTTTCTTGTTTGAATAACATGTTTCTTATTATTTCAAGGAGCAATAAAGTTGAGATCAAGAAACAAAAAACTTAAAGAGACCAAAAGAATGACGATATAGTTGAAGGTGTATACTATATGAAACGTTCGGGATCGTCTTTAGCTGTCCAATACTCAGTTTGATACAAATATCTTAATAAATTTATACATTTATTAATTTAGCTTTCATCACTTTCTATCTTCGTCTCGCTTACTCGCTTTATCGTCTCTCTCTAAGAAATAAACAATCTATATTTAGAACTGACATGAATAAATATATCAACTACAAATCTGTCAGCAAATCTGTTATTTCTGTCAGCTAAATATAAAACTTCGCCGTTGTCTCAAAATTTTTATCTATTTCAGTATATGTGCTATGTACTATGTGATATTACTAGAGAGATTTTAATACTCAATTCTATCAACTTTTCAGCCGCAACATTACTCAAAACGGATTTCAACGTAATATGTATCTATATATGTATAACAGTCAAAGAACCTTCTAAGAAATTGATCAATTGATCAATCAATAGTCTGCCTGCTACGTATAGTATTTGTGATCAAAGAGATGGCTATACAGTATATATCTTTGGTAATAATTTTACCAAAGATATATACTGTATTGATATATAAAGATATATACTTTGATACAACAGAGAAATATATTTCATATTGATCTATTTTGAATGACGACGTAGTAAAGAGTTCTAGTACGTATATGATGTAATCAGGCCTTCCGCCCACTCCCGTCAGTGCTGTGTTTACAAACATTACATTATCTTATAAAAGAATGAGCCATGCGGCAGCTGGGGAACTCAGACAGCTTGTTTATGTGCTCGGTCTGACAGTCACCATTGTATTGTGACTATTGCTGAAAATTCAGGTGAAAAAAAGGAAAATTATAAAAAGTGATGAAAAGGATTGGAAGAGATTGAAAGCCGGTTCTGATTCACAGAAAAACTTAAAAGTGTAGGAGTCACCAAAAACTGGTAGGTAAAGTAAACATAGAAGACGAATCAATATAATTGCAAAGATAGACAAGTGATTGAAAAGATACAAAATTATTTACAGAGACCATGTATTTTGACAGATTAAAATATTTCAACGAAACTTATTCATAGGTGTTATTTGAATCTATTTTCTAGACAACAAAAAATATAAAAATAGTGGTAAATAAATCAAGATAAATGAAAAGAAGATATGTCACTGCTAACCTGCATGATCTGCTGATGGAAGCTGCTGGTGTCAGCGAGGGGAAGCCGCGGCGCGTGCGGAGGGGAGGGTGTGTGCTGCGGGGACCCGTCCGCGCCCCCACCGCTCTCGTGCGCCATCTCTGCTGCAAAGAGAACCTACTGTTAGCATATAACATAAAAGAACATGTATTGAATATTATAACAACACGAACGAGGACTTTGAAAAGACTTCGAGTTTACGAATGTTTTGAAAATACACAACAAGCAGTAAAGAGCTGAGCACTCCATCATTGGAACAATCGCTTAGTCTCCTTAGTTGCTTCTGTACATTGACACTTTGTGATATGTGAACCACAATTTTTGAAATACGTTGAAAGATCACATAAACGTGAATGCTTGTAGAATCGTAAATTATTATTGTTTTATAATGATAGGATAACACATATAAATAAATACGAGTACAAATGACAGAACGTGTGTAGAATTAATCTCAAAGTGTTAATCATTTTTACTATCGTTAAAATATAGCCAGATTGCACCATAGTCGAAAAGAACATAAAATTATTTTTGTATACAAAAACATAAACGCAGTAATAGAAACTCCACCCAAAATTCCACTATATAAAATATGATACCTGCAACTATTATCTAAATGAAATAAATCATATTGAAACCTGTTTTACAAACGACACAAGTGACCCGAGAGGATTATCTCACCAACTTTTTGACTTTGCAATAAACGAGTCACATGATCACATCCGTAAACATTTCCGACTATACTTATTTCTTTTATCTGAATCTAGGTTATCACCTACTCCAGCTGCTAAAGCTCTGAAGCCCACAACTGGACTTCCTCATTACTACTGACCGAGATGTCTCTAAGGAGTTAACGGATAAAACAGTGAGCTCACTCGACAAGTCGAAATGGATTAGTTCATTACTTATGGAGCATTTCTCTACATTAGTACCTACATAGATTATTTGCTATCATGCTTGACATCGATGATAAATAGAATATGATTCTATCGATAAAATGTAAATCGCTACATTAATTCAATGCATTCTATTTTGAACGACCTCTTTTACTTAGGAGGCCGTTCTTTTGTAATTTAGAAGATTCTGATTTGTGACAACTGATGTGTCAACATAGATTTAATAGTTATAATATTTTATTTAATCAAAAATATGAACATTAAATGTTGTTTCTTTTAATTTCAGGTGTGTAAATAGGTTTTTTATTACTATTTTATGATGTACATATTATCTATGTTAAAATATAAAATAAACTTTTAATTTCAGAAAGCAACGCATTTCATTATAAAACAACATTTTTTTCTAAAATATTTTAAAACAAAATGGAAAAATTAAGATTTGATTTTGCTGTGAAACCATCAACTGATGGAAAATCAAACATCATATGTGTTACCTCTATATCCACACTTAATGGACAGAGTTTTGAAATACCATCAGAGTACCAGCCAGTAAATCTACATCCATCCATTATGAGCACTCCGAACTATGGTAAGATAAAAAAATCATTCAGTAAAAGATACCAAACTAGAAAGATATGGATCACCTTAACTGAGGAAATATCAAAAACATATTTAGATGAAGAACTAAACCTGCAGTTTAATGATTTTTACCTAGAAGAAATTTTGGAGAAAACAGATAGTGCTGAATGTATACCTAGTGGCTCAAATCAGAAGATAGAAGAGCTGTTATATAAGTTACTCGAAGAAAATCATAAAATACCTAAAAGTAAAAACTTAGGGAAAATTGCAAAGGGTTTCATGATTGAGAAATTCACAGGCAGAAATTCAAATGCTTGGCAGTGGATTAAGGATTTTGATAAGGAATGTGAACGCTTCCAAGTTGTTGAAGATAAGAATAAAATTGAAATACTAAAACAATTTTTGGAAGGTTCCAGTGTGCATTGGTACAGCTGCATGTTAATAAAGTTTACAGTGGAATCAGAATGGAACAAATGGGAGAAACATTTTTGTGAGACATTTGCAAACAAAGGTTGGTCTCCAATTAGATATGCTCTTGGCTTTAAATATCAAGCAGGTTCATTGCTTGAATATGCTTTAAAAAAAGAGAAATTATTACTGGAAGTAAGAAAATCAATTGATACTGGGACACTCATAGACCTTATAGCGTCGGGCTTACCTAACTATGTGGGTAATAAAATTGATAGAGAAAACTTAAAAGAAACTGAAGACCTTTACAATGAAATAGGAAAATTGGAACATCTTGTTGAGACGAAATATGGAAAAATGCCTGGTAATTCTGACACTAAATTCAAAAATCGTGAGGATAAAACACCATGCCCAATTTGTATCAAGGAGAAAAAAGGGAAACGTTACCATCCTGAGGCTAACTGCTGGTTTAAAATTAAAAATCAAAAAGCAGCTGTTAGATCAGTAAATAATTCGGAATTGGAAATTGAACTCAATGAGAAGGATCCAAAAAACTAGAGATTTCACCATTAATAAGCATAAAGTTACTGTTAAATGACACTTTGGAAGTTTCTGGAATTTATGACTCAGGTTCAAATGTGTCATTAATAAATGCTAAATTATTGAAGTTACCACAAAGAAGTAAAAACGGTATACAAGCGGTAAACTTAAGGACTATTAATGGTGAGAAAAAAACGAAAGGTATGATAACATTAAAAATAAGAATCTATAACATTGAAAAAAATATGGATATTTTTGTAGTAGATAATGAAAATTTTAATTATGATTTTCTAATTGGATTGGATTGCATCAAAAACTTCAAGTTAATACAAAATGAAGAATTAGAGATTAGACAATACCATCCAAAGGAACAGAAAATTTCTTTAAATGAAGAAAATATTAAAAACAATATCTACGAAACAAATGATAATTCAAATTTAGAAAATGTTAAGAGTTCTGAAATATTAGATACCAGAGATAAAGAAGGAATTAAACAAAAAATTTAAATAAACTTCAATGAACATATAAATACGGAAGAATTTGAAATGTTAGTAAACTTTCAAGATTTATACCAACAATCAGAAATTGATAAATTGGTAGAAAAATACAAAGAAGTTTTTGCTAGAGACAAATATGATGTTGGCACTGTAAGAGATTATGAAGCTCATATTGACTTGATGGTAGATAAATACTGTTATAAACGTCCATACAGATGTACGGTCGAAGATAGAAGAGAAATAGAAAGTCAAATATCGAAACTATTAAAGAAGAATTTAATCGAGGAATCTTACAGCCCATTTGCTGCTCCAGTAACTCTGGCGTATAAAAAAGAAGATAACAGGAAGTCAAGGTTATGTATAGACTTTAGAGAGTTAAACAAAATTGTGGTTCCCCAATCACAACCTTTTCCGTTAATCGAAGATCTAATGGTGAAAACTGTAAACTGCAAATATTTTTCGACTTTAGATGTAAATTCAGCATTTTGGTCTATTCCTTTGAAAATTCAAGATAGATACAAAACTGCGTTTGTAACACAAGAAGGCCATTTCCAATGGACATGCCTTCCATTTGGACTGAAGACAGCTCCAGCTATTTTCCAAAGAATATTGAGCAACATTATTAGAAAATATAAACTCTCTAATTTTGCAGTAAATTTTATAGATGACATTTTGATTTTCTCAAAAACTTTTGAAGAACATAAGGAACATTTATCAAAATTAATGGAAGCAATACAAACAGAAGGCTTTAGACTAAAATTTTCGAAGTGTTCTTTTGCAAATCATGATGCCAAATACTTGGGCCATATAATAGAAAATAATTCAGTCAGACCTTTAAAAGATTATTTAACTGCTGTCAAAAACTTTCCGATTCCAGAAACAAAAAAAAATATACGTCAGTTCCTAGGAAAAATCAATTTTCACCATAAATTTGTGCCACACAGTGCAATTATTCTGGACCCTTTACACAATTTATTAAGGAAAGACGTGAAATTCATATGGTCTGCAGATTGTCAGAAATCATTTGATAAAATAAAATCAATGCTATGCTCAAAACCAATACTAAAAATTTTTGATCCAGACTTACCGATAAATATTTATACGGACGCTAGTATCAAAGGAGTGGGAGCAGTATTGAAACAAGAAGATGAAAATGGAAACAGTAGACCAGTTGCATATTTTTCAAAAAAATTGACCGTATCCCAAAAGAAGAAGAAAGCAATATATCTAGAATGCCTGGCCATAAAAGAAGCGGTAAAGTATTGGCAACATTGGCTAATGGGAAAGGAATTTGTTGTGTATTCAGACCACAAACCTTTAGAAAATATGAACATCAAGGCAAGAACTGATGAGGAGCTGGGAGACTTGACTTACTATTTATCACAGTACAATTTTATAATTAAATATAACCCCGGAAAATTTAATCAAGAAGCAGACTGTTTAAGCAGAAATCCCGTTCTAGAACCAAATGATAATATAGATGACTTTCTAAAAGTAGTAAATTTAATAAGTCTAGATGATATAAAACGTGACCAATATACAAATTTAAACATCCAAAATGTTAAAAACAAACTAATATTGGAGAATGAAATTTACTACAAAAAGAATAAAGGAAGAAGAAAAATTATACTATCAGAAGAACTAAGCGAAACTCTAATTAAAGATGTCCATGTTACTTACTGCCACATTGGAAGAACTCAGATGACAAATAAAATTACTCCATTTTACACAGCAAAAAATATTATTGCAAACATCAAACGAGTTTGCGATGAATGTGGAATTTGCATAAGAAACAAGTCAAGAAGAAATCCAAAATATGGCTTAATGTCACATTTGGGTCCAGCAACACGCCCATTCGAGATTGTATCTATAGATACCATTGGAGGCTTTGGAGGGTCAAGGTCAACTAAAAAATACTTACATCTACTGGTTGACCATTTCACGAGATATGCTTATATTTCCACATCAAGGAATCAAAACTCCAATGATTTTATTAACCTAATAAACAATGTGACACAAAGCTACAATATTGACATGATATTAACAGATCAATACCCTGGCATAAATTCTAAAGAATTTAAAGAGTATTTAAAAAAGAAGAATATAGAAATCTTTACAGCTGTTGATGCACCATTTTCAAATGGGCTAAATGAAAGGCTAAATCAAACTTTAGTCAATAAAATAAGATGCAAATTAAATGAAAGAGATAAGAAAATAGCATGGACTACTATTGCACAAAAATGTGTAGGAAAATACAATGAAACGGAACATACAGTCACAAAATTTGCTCCAAAATACCTTTTGGAAGGCGAAAATGTGAATGTTTTACCACAAGAATTGAAATTAAGATGCACAAACGAAGATCTGAAAAGAGACAGAAAACTAGCATTTGAAAATACAATTAAATCTCACAATATCAATAAAAGATTATTTGACCATCATAGAGAAGAATACAAATTTGAAATAGGAGACAAAGTCTACGTCGAAAATGGAAATCGAATAAATAGAAAGAAAATGGATCAATTGAGGATTGGACCATACACAATTTTGAAGAAGATTTCAAATTCGATCTATGAAGTTGATACCGGACACAAGAAAGTAGAATCAAACCTCTACCATATTACAAAACTATCACCAGTAATTGGTGTGTAAGTGAAAAATTGCGTGCACTACGAATCGCAATTATTTCTCTCCGAGGGGGGGAGATGTAATGTAACCGTCTTACTTATAAAAAAACTGTAATCTAAAGTTTAACCACGGGTTTCGTAGTCCCTATTTTAAATCAAAATCGCGGTATATCTTTTTGTTCACTCATAAACATAATTTAACAGTTGGTTATTTATGGTACGTAAAACCTCTGTCGCCACAGACTATTATCCAAATAATTGACTAAAGAACGAATGAAGACGTAAAAAATTCGATTTTTCATCTGTTGCAAATATGACAAATAAAAAGATCTAGTACACAACTGGATGAGGCATCTTCTGGGTACGCTCGTTTGAAACTTAACTGAATTGAAAACCTTATCCATCCCTTTCTAATACGTGATATCAAGGTCCACTCGGCTCAATCAATCTTTAAAATAAATGTGAAATAAAATATAATCAAGAAATTTCGCGACTCTGAATATTAGAAACAAAAAAAAGCAATTCTAAAGAAGAGTACCGCCCCTTGCGGGACACCAAAGACTTTGTAAATCAAATACGATACAAACTTGCATTTGAATAAATAATAAATAAAAATATTAATATTAACTTTGTGTCGTGGATCTATTCCAGTTGATATTTAGTTCCACGGACAGAAAGATAACATCGCTTTGAAAAACATAATTCGGTCGGAGGATCGTCTCTGGGGTTTTATCTTGATGTTAGACAAGTTATTTCTTAATTGAAAACAGTTATACGTAGTATCGTATACTTTTACACTGAAATCAATCAGCTGATTCAAATGAAATACGCCATCTTGTCTCAAATCGGAGGTTGTACCACCTCGCGGCGGGGTTTAATTTTGACAGTTATTTATACCTGTGTTAACTTCGGAACAACGCTATATAGCATTTATGAGTGAGATTTTTGCTAATTCGTTGAGTAACAGCAGTGTAAAAATTATTCCGACTTTATAAGTAAGGCGGTAAATCGCTACATTAATTCAATGCATTCTATTTTGAACGACCTCTTTTACTTAGGAGGCCGTTCTTTTGTAATTTAGAAGATTCTGATTTGTGACAACTGATGTGTCAACATAGATTTAATAGTTATAATATTTTATTTAATCAAAAATATGAACATTAAATGTTGTTTCTTTTAATTTCAGGTGTGTAAATAGGTTTTTTATTACTATTTTATGATGTACATATTATCTATGTTAAAATATAAAATAAACTTTTAATTTCAGAAAGCAACGCATTTCATTATATACCCTTACCACTTTATTTATAAATACACCATTACAATCCAAAAATAATGAATTGACAAGCTCAACTCATGCACAAACTATTATAATCAACTGATTCAGCAAATGAAAGACATTGTCAGCGACGCGACGTAACAATAACCGATCGATTAGATCATTTAGGATAATTACACGCGAATTGTGTCCCGAACGACATTGCAGGCACACGTCTGTACGCAGCCGTTTGTAGCTGACCTTATGCCTGTGACCTAAATAACCTAGCCTAGGTGGAAGGGGGTACCTGATGTACTTAGTAACTGGTTGTAAAATACATCGTTGTTTTTGTTAAAGTATACAATTATATACGTACAGTTGTAAAGGTTTGGATCTGACCTTTAAGCTAGGTAGAGTAGTGTCCTCGAAATAGTGGAGTGTTTACGTCTGTGTTGATGTTGCCGTACTTATGAGCACTCCTTGCAGTGGGAGGCGGGAGGGGACGAGCACTCCATGTTTTCATAACATTTATTTTTTTCCTCCTTAAGTCAACTGTTTTCCTGAAGCTTAACAGAGTTATTCGTGTATTTATTATACTGGTCATTATAAAACGTAATGATAAAAGTAATGTCCTTTATCTATATTTATCTGCAATAAAGAATGAACTTGTTATAACAATAATATACACCACTTTTAAAACTGTAGACGATGCTTATGTCCAAGGCACGAGGCTGGTTCTCCTACTATGCAACAAGCCCGGCCTCGCGCTAATCTCATTGACCTGCACTTCCAGGACTGCATAGTGCACAAGCGCCGAGGGTCCCGATGCGACCTGCTTCACCCGTTTAATGTAGGTCGTCGGGGGATTGCGGCGAAGCCTGCGGGCGGCCCCCGAGGGACATGGGGGTGGGGCGGCGCGGGGGGGTCCACAGCTATTTTTGGCTCTGGTTATATTTAGAAGAGCTGGCCGCCCGGGACCGAGGACTTGGGGTCCGAACTGGAGGTCACGACAGCTTTAATTAATAGCTTCGTAAAGATGGGCGTTAAAGGTTAACTTTATATTTAGTCCACCTTGAGCCCGCCCCGCTGTGATTGGGGATACTTTGTTTTTCGGCAGGCTGCACTAAGTAGACACAACAAAATATATTTTAGTTGATTGCGTATTACATAAATTATGTGTTAGTACGTCAGTTGAGCCGGGTGTTTCCGGGATTATAAGAAATACTTTTGCGGAGGTCAGTCTTTGCAACATTATGAGAAATATTACTATTTATAGACATTAATGCCCAAAATCAAATTTGAATAGATTTTAAAATTCGTATTGCTAAGAATTTATTGCAACACTCGAGATACCAAAGTTCAAATATTATTTTTTATTGCTATATTTCATCAGCGAACCGGATTTGTGTAGCGGCGCTCACTCGCGCTGCAGGATCGTACAACAAACATGATCTCACACACATTTATACCGAATTCATCATCACAATATAACTAAAATAATATAATGAAGATGAGCATACAGATCCGAAGATATTCTTACCTCACTTGTCACTTCGCCGTAGTTCTAATTAGCAAAGTTAATTTATAATGTGAGTGACCTAATAAGCCCGTCGTCCCTTAATTATTCAGGTCCGTCCCACTTCCACGAGCAGTCCGAAGACGTGGCGGGAATAAGTGGGTTAAGTAGACCAAATGGGACATCGGTGATTGGTTTATTTCCGTTGGAGACTGCCTTCAAATGGCTATGGAAATAGTTTGTGAATTCGTGGTTTGAATTAGCCCTTGATAGCCTAGTTTGATATTGGAATGACTAAATATATAAAATTAGATAACAGAATATTTTAAAATTAGGTACTTGCAAACAAATTAATTTTAAGCGTGAATGCAAGAAAAATTGACTTCAAAGAAATTCGTAGCGTGCTACGAATGCACTCCAATCTTCGGGAGATGGTAGCGGCTACGAGCGGGACGAGCTACGGACGTAGCACTTTCTACGCTACGAACAGCTATGCTACGCTAGCCTTGCGTAGACCACTAAAGCGTAACCCCAACTTTTTATTATAAGTGTTTCATTTGGTTGTTATTACTTATAGCTGTACGAAATGAGATTTTATTTTAAGAGTTGATGTTAATCTAGGTATTTATAGTTACCAAGAAGATTAACTACTCCGACTTAGAACTATAAATAACAAATACTTTTTATAATTGTTTGAAAGAGAGATTAAGCTGGAAGCCCGTGTACTTAAGTATGTACCTGCTCGTACTATTTTCGTATCCACAAGTATCAATACTAAAATAGTAACAGTTACTTATCGCCGGTCAACCGTAAGGATTCTTTACTACCTATAATCCAATTATTTACTCTTTCCCCCGATTAGCAATATGCACAAGTATCAATATAAAATAAGTTTCACAAACATTATTAACGACAAAGAAATTCTTGAAATTCGTAATTATGCTGTTACATGGAAATATGTTTTTCTCGTGTGTCCTCCAAAAATATACATACTTTGAGGTTATTCAACTGAGCGCACGCCTCTTGTAACTTTAAATGCAAAGACGCCGAAATTATTGTACCTACATGTTTTTTTACTATGTTCAATGTTTGTTTGAATAAGACTTCATTACTTTAGTCTGTCGTCATTAGGTGTTGCGCTGAGGCTGTGTCCGGCTCGCGGGCAGACCGCGACTTTGACCAGGCCTTGGCCAAGCTTCAATAAGTCATTAAAAAAACCGCGGTGTTATAGTAGCAGAAGTACAACAAAGCTAGATCAACAAAGCCGCCGAGCGCCGCCCGCGCACCGCACCCCTCGCTCGTTATATTTAGAACAGCCGGCAACGCGCCGCGCGACAACTGAAGGACGCGCCCCGCCCGCGCCTCACGCGCGCCATCCCTCTCGCGCGCACTCCGTACAATGCTTGAGGAAACGAGAACAAGCACAATACACGGCGAAATTATTGAGTTTTAAAAATAGAACATACACGCGAGCTACGAAACGTGACAGAGTAGAATTATTTAATAATTTCGCGGAAATGCTCGGCGTGGCCAGCGCCCCAGGCGCGCGACTCCGTCTGCCCTGCAGCACCGCGCGAGCTGTGCTGACGCGCCACGCTGTCGCTTTTGTTTTCAAACACTCAATATACAGGTGTAAATAACTAGAACTTGAATATTATTTAGGCTAAAGTAACTATCTGAAGATAATTTGGCAGAGATTAAACACGATAAAAGGACTTATTCTATTTTTTGAGTAAATGTTATCCATAGATGCGAGCTCAATCTTGGCAACGTCTGATATAAACATTGCGATAAGCAGCTGGTAGCAGTTTTATTGTAAAACTGTTTTACGCTAGCGGCTTCGCCCTCGTGGGCTATATGAATTCAAATGAAAACTAACAGTTTCACACAAACTTTGCCCCCCTTTTACACCCCCGTAGGAGTAGAATTTTGGAAAATCCTTTCTTTCTCGGATGCATACAAAGAACACACCCTCCAAGTTTCAGGTCTCTACGATAGATGATATTTTAACAAATGATTGAATATTAAATGAACAATTGGTTCGTTTGCAAAGCAGAAATTGGCATAATTAAGATTTCATAATTATGCATGAATGCCGAATGGTTTATGTGTACAATACATAAAATGTAAGTTGAATACCGTATACCTAGTATTATGTAAAAATATGTGTGTCCACGTTTGTGTAATCAAGTGAGGTTTTACTTTGACAAACTGCCTGTGTTGCCACTCCTAGTGGGATGGTATTCGTATTCATTTGATTTACTTATTTCCTAGTCGCAAGCATGCTCACCCCATCGGGAGACATAGGTGATGTTAGGTTGTTTGAATATTTTAGGCTCTAACGGGACAGTTCCGTTTAAATTTTATGTTTATAAATGAAATAACATGGGCTAGATGAGCTTTGTTTCAGTGTCTCACGCGAGAGGAAACAGGTATCGGTCACACAGCCCCGGTACCTACCTAGCCTTTTTTTTACCTACCTAGCCTAGCGCAGGAATGCCAAATGTTTTCATAGTCACTTGTCAAACGATGCATAGAACGATTCCTCCACGAAGCCAACGAACTGTGTGGACCGGTCTTAATTTCAACGTTTTGTTGTTGTTTTTCGCAACAGCGCGAAAAAATTGATTACACGCGGTTTTAGCCACGTGACGGCCATTTAAATAATAATCACATTCTTTTGAAGTTGTCATGCACGTGACTCCCGTGGGGAATCTCATGGTTTTGTTATTGGAGTTACGTTTTTGACCGCGACCCAGGGGCTGGAGGTTTGATATTATATAAATATAGTATGATGTGATTAGCACGTGATTAAGTTGTACCACGTGAGAATTAACTGCTTGATTTATGTGATGGGTTGACCGAGTTAACTTGTTACGTAAGCTAACAGTGTGTACACGCTTAAAATTATTGCCGAAATATTGAGCGCTGATATAAACGCTACGAATGTGTTTTAGTAACCTCATCAGGAACCAGGAAGCGAGCGTGCAAAAATAATATGTGCATAGGTATAGTTAACTCTACATATATTTGCTTTAAATACATTACTTCTTTACTACAAAGTTTACTCATCAATTTTCATAGTGGGAACGAAACTGCGCACGCGCACTCGACTCGTCCACCACGGCATCTCGTCTTCCTGCCTCCTGAACAGGCGGCTCCACCAAAAATAGCTGTCCATAAAAGCCAAGTGTTCACCCGTTCCACATTCAGAAGCGAACCGAGTCTATTTCTGTAAGTGTAAACAGTTTGTTACAGTATTCGTATGCGCGGGCGCGGCGGCCGCTGCTATTTTCAAACGACTAAATGCAGCAGCCACCGGAAAGATTAGAAATGGATTTTGGTATGGTGTCTATTGATGTTCGGCTCGGGTTTATGTTAGTAGCCGCGCGGTGCCAACTGCGAGTAGCTGCGATGTTTTGGATGGATAGTATTCGTTTTACAAGGAAGAACAGATTAAAAACTAACCAAAAATGCACAGTTTACCGTACCGTAAAGTTATTGTATTAGCGGAGAGCATCCTTCATCCTTAAGCATACGTTAGAGAGGGGGGGGGGGGTGCTATGTCCAACAGTGGACTAGTGTTAAATATGCTGATGATGAAACTCTTTGATGTTAGTGCAGTAGACTTGCTACTGCAGCCACAGGGCTGTTATACACTTTGTGAGCAGAAGATAAGTAATGTTTCTATATGCAACTCTAAAACACTTGCGGGTAGTATTAAAATGATTTAGTGTGCCTTATATTAAACAATGCGCACATTACAGTGAAATATTCGTACAATATCTTACGTTTACAAAGTGCAACGTTATTAAACGACTAGCTTTGAGACTGGCCTACTTTTGACAACAGTTAAATTCGAATAAGCTTTCCTTTGAAACATACGTAGCAGAAAATAAAATTACATCGTAAAAATAAAAACTATGAAATGCATTGTAAATACCAAACTATAAACATGTTTATCAATATAAACTATTAAAATTCGGATAAAAGTGCTTCGAGCATAAAAACTGTGTTCAGTTTTCAATAAGAAGTTCGCGCCGAAAAAACGTAGCCAAAAATATATGAATGTAAAAATAACGCGACGAACGTTTCGGGACGCGAGTACTCACGGGAATGTATTGCGCGCGTGGCCGACGCGTTTCATTGATCTTGGAGCCAGCTTCGAGGTTATGGCGTAGCTAATTTGTTTCATGATGTGCTCAACTGTTTTTGTTTTGTCGCAGATTCTCTCATTAGGTCTAATGGTTGCGGAAGGTTTAGGGCAAATGGCCAAACTTTGGAAAATTACGAAAATGCTTCGAACATACATACAACTCTACATTTACCTCATTAGAATATCTAGAAATGAATCAGTCTATAAAATTAATTTCAAATCTACATTTAGTTACAAACTCATAAAATCGTCCAAAGTGAAATAAAGTTATCTAAGTTTCTATTAAGTACAAAGTATGCAAGTCCAAGTGCTACCAGTAGACTCGTCGCGTTTACCGCTCAACTTAACCTTGAAGTAAAAATAGAAAAGTGCTGTCGATCGTTTCATTGAAACTTGAATTATCGAGTTTCTGAGAAGTCTGGGCGGGTAATGTAACTTGATTATATCCTTCAGCTTATGTAGTTTCAGGGCTTTACATTTTTCTTTTATATCAGCTGGTTGCTATCCCACAGTGGGATTATATTACAGTTATTCGTCAGTCATATCAATCAACTCAGTCTATCGCTGTCCCAAGCTGCGCTACATCACCCGGTTCTCCGACGTTGTCAGTCACACATAACTAACACGATATTAAATCTTAATAACGTCAACTACGTATAAAATTCTCGCCTTCCTAACAGGAAACTAGTTTTAAGCAGTAAATAAATATAACAATAATACTAGATTTTCCTGTATCGTGCTGTTCACGAATAGTATAGGCAAATAATGGAGCAGGAAAAATACCATACAAATATTTGGGAATAGCGAACATAACAAGATGAAGGATTCGCAGGCAGACGTTACAATATTAGTTATAATATCTGGTATCGAGATACAAGAATAGAATAGAAATATGCTTTATTGTACACCAAAAAGAAATGAAGACAGATACAATTGATACAAGCTGATGGGAATAGGAATACAACCGATTAGACAAGGCACTACAAGGCAATGAACGATACACACGCATACCTATTGTTTATAGGCGCATAATTATTGAAAAAAGTATTCGCTTTATCCTCCAATTAAAGTTATCCCCTATAGCATCTTTAGTTGTTTACCATCGGCCTTGAATGCTAAGCCACGTAATTATATTGGGCAAGCGTTTACTATCACAATCGTAGCACGTGTATTCCGATGCCGTATTTACTCTGGATTCCGTGAACCGACGCGGATCGAGCGAAGCGTCCGGCTCCACTTTTATAATAACACCTCGATGTACAAATATATTAAATACATATACAATATACACATACACAGACACATGTGCACGCGGCGGACGCGTGGCGCGGTGCAGGTACTAAACAGAATTCAATAGCAATTGATTAGCGAGAGATCGTATATGAGTTCCAAATATTTATGTTATTTATCAAACATCAGTTAGTCTGTCTACGTTTATGGCTGTGATATTCAAGGTAGTAAACATCACACGGAAATTAAAATTGAATATTCTTGAACATGCTTTTAAAGAAATTTTATTTACTTGGACAACTGTATTGATAATGACCGATCAATGGTCGAAATTAGATTATCAGTCACGATAATGAAATCATGAATTCATAAGACAGACACGGTGTAAAATATAATGTTTTTTTATTTTTCTCAAATTTAAAGATCATAGCATTGCACAGATGCCGAGCTACAAATTGCAATATCATTATCAAAAGCACTACAGTCCGCCCACGGGCTGTTGCTCCTAACGTTCGTCTGGTCATGTGACGTAGGCGCCATCACTTATAGAATTAGACGAAACGTATCGGCGTGCTTACATCTCAGTATCAGACTGTACACAAAGACAAAAGAAAAGTTTTAGAAGAACATTTAAAAGAAACGTTGCTGTTAAAGGCTTTCGATTTATTTTCATCAATACTCAGAAAATCAAACAGATTTGAAGATTACGTCATAGTAACTCTCTCACTTTATTTGCTTACAGTGCTAAATAAAACTAGAAATAATTCTAATAAAAACTAGTTCGGCAATTAAAAGATATCATCAGTTTTAAAGCCGCGAATTAATTAGTTTTAAATATTTTTGCCAACAATCTGATTGATGAACATAGTATGTACGAAACGTTAGTATTGGTAACTCAGGCAGATTTAATTATTAAAATATTATTATTATATAAATATAATTAATTATTATTTAAATATTATGTAAATTAACCTTGTTAAATGTATACCAATCTGTCCAATCTGAAGAACTATTAAAATTGGTTCATTATCACAACAAAAAGAGCAAGGCTAGCAATTCACGACGATATATAGATTCACAGTAAAGAATTAGAAGTAATATTTCAAGCCATTATAAAAATAAACGAATCTAAAGAATCACAGGATATGATGCGAATAAAATATGTACGCATCGAAATTAAATTTCCTTTAACACGAACAAAACCAAATGTTCAATCTATTTACAGACAAAACAGACCTAAACTCATTTGACACATGTGTAAAAAATAGGCCACGTAGGCACATGCATGCAATAATTCACGCCTATTAAAGCAGATATAGTGGGCAGGAGTGAATCACAGCTATATTTAGTTTGTTTATAATTAGTACGCCATACAAAGGCTAGTCGTGTTAAGGATCTTATTGAGTCATGTGAGAATATTCTTTGTTTGGGATCAACGTATCAGATTGTCGAGATTACGAAACTTGCGATACTCTGAATATTTAAAATGAAGCAATAACTCCTTTTGTGAGAGTTCGCCAACACGGTCCTGCTCTTGATACGTTTTTCATGATGAATCGAACAGGTTACGTTTACGCAAGCAAAGCTAGCAAAAAAATATTACGACAAAAAAGTGAGTGTTCACCAACGCACACACCTTTTGTTAATGATAGGCTCTCATAAAACCATCTATCATTCTGGAGATCTATGATAACTAGTATAGCTTGGAATATTCACCATTAATCTAGAAAGAAAGAAAATGCATTTAATTACGTGATCTGCATGCTGTTGTTTAGATGCGTGTCACTAGTAGTTCGCTGCTCGCTTCGAATGAATCACGCTCATTAACGACCCCTCACTAACACCCCTGACACAGTTCACTTGCCTCAACCCTCTCATGCACTTGTCACTGAACAAGTTCAATTTTTTGTCAACCTGTCGGGACCTGTCCCCCATGCTAAACACAAATAGACTAGTAAATCTCCCCCGCTTGCTCTATAAACAGATGGGCGCATTCCGTCCTGTGTTATTTTTAGTTGTACTAATTCGGGAATCATCGGCTCTTGGAGAGTTTTTTTAACATAAAGTTTTTTTAGATGATCTGTTATGATTGAGTTCCATTTGGATTGGAGGAAAATAGTTTAATGTTAGTGTTTGCAAAATTTGTTTGGATTCACCACTGAAATTAGCATTTGTGATCTAAATAAAAATTGATTGGATTAGGATTCGTGTATAGTTTAGTACTTTAACGCAAATAACCCAAGGACCGATGAACCTTTAAAATACAAATACCCACCGGCATAGCAAATGCCACATTGTATATATACTTTATATACAATCACAAACAAGAAGTTAAGAACTTGAATAATTCTCTGGGAACATTAAGTTACGGCTCATGCGTGAGTGATGCAGACACAATCAAATGCCTTACTAAAGTCGGTACATCGAAACCGGACTGCTACCAAAAATAAGCCCAGAGTAAACTCTCCAGCCATGGCGGACAGGAGGGGGTTTGCATGGTTATTTTGAACCAACAAAGAGTGGAACAAGTTGGCTCGCGGGCACTAATAATAACCCGGTCGATACTTTCCCACTACGTTTATTCCCAGGCTTGGTTATACAAGGAGCTATTTTTGGACCAGTATTGTTAGATGAAGCAACAAATACCAAGTTTTTGTGTTTCTTCGGTAAGTTCATTGTGATGTTAATTTTGGAATAATTTTTGCTGTTTTTAAACGCTGGACATTACACGTAGCCTTGGATGAATTACTTAACATATCTTATTGTAAAGGAGGTGTTAGACTTTTACGTTTAGCGCACCGTTAATTTAGACCAATTATTTCACAACATTCAAAGCAATTTTTCAACTTTTTTTCATACTAATGCTAACTATCCTAACTAATATTATGAATGCGAAAGTAAGTTTTTTTTGTTTGTTACGCTTTCACGGTAAAACGGATGTATCAATTTGTTTGGCATTTAATACGGAGATAGAGACTGGAGATGGTCACAGGCTACTTTAATCCTGATGCGCTAGCAGTTCACTCGGGACGCGGGAGGAACCGCGCGAAACAGCTAGTTACCTATAAAGCTGGTCTGTGGTCGGAAGTAACTCATTTAACTATTTGGTGTTTATTTAAATAACGACCATAATGTGAGTAGTTCACACTGCACGTGTGACAGAGCATCAGCTTGTGAACACCATGGCGACCCATGTCCCAATAACATTTGACCGTGGGAACCGGGTCACTGTCTTCTCGATTTTTGCCAGTTGTCTAATCATTTAGTTGTCTATTATCTTCTAAATTAAGCTTGTGGAAAAACAAATATCATTGTGAGAACATAGTTTTTGTATGTTTTAAAAAAAGGTTCTACGTATTTCTTGCAAGTAACAGGTGACCTTAACCTAAACTTAAATAAAACTAAAGAAACCTGATCAAACACAGCAGACCACCTCACTTCAACGCACACACGCACACTCGTATTTGCACAACAACCTGCAGACTCTGTTCAACGTGTACCTAGTACAGTTTTATTTTTACCTGTTTGTTGTTGACCGCAAGTCATCATTTGGTTAACTACAACAAACAATTAGTCGGCGCTATTGTCTTAATGCACGCTCGTCAAACAATGTTTAACTTTACCAGTTAACTTAATGTTAAGTAATAGAGTTAAATTGGTCGTGAGCACGTAACTGTGTAGTCAAAGTAAGTCATAAATGAAGTTGGTAGAAGAAACTTTTCTGAGAAATAAATATAACAGAATATTTAATAGAAACTAGAGCATGTATGCTATGAGCTTGTATTGCTAGGTTTACACTGCAACACCATACACTGTACACTCAGTATATACAGCGAGTGTGAGGTGTGAACAACTGAACAAGTGTGACACGATGTCTGGACATTAAGGCGGCGATATACGACTTTGGCCCTTTTAAAGCTAATGAATACGCTTTAACGACTTGCTTTCATGATTTGAAAAGTATATATACTAAACTAGAGCATATGCTTGATAATTTTGTATAACGTTTTTTTAAATTATGTATTTATAACATTGTATAAAAAAATCATGAAGTTAGGTCTAACGCAGAAGAAAAACTGAGTTTTACATAGAATTTATCAAGCGGATTTTAATGAAACCTGTACCATTTTATAGAAAACTTAATTATCTGTCTTTTTGTATACGTATATTTTTTTTAAATCGTACATTTACGTCAAATTTTGTGCTTTTGTCAAAACGTTGAGTTGAAATTACGGAGGGGCTCCACCGGGCGACGGGGGCAGTACGTCTGTGACCACTGTCACGGGTAGACGCTGTCACTCAGAGCGAGCACATTACGATGTAAATAAATTATTATATTTGTGATAAGATGACTGGTGAATTATAATTATTACATTGAAAAGGCACTACATGCGGATAAAATATTTTTTTGATGTGAATAACGTGTTTTCAAAGCAAATCATCCATAATCTGTCATAATCTAAAATGTGTGTATCTAAATTTGGCAGGACAAATATATTTTGTTATTGACTTACTAAATAATTAAATGTACTTTAGGATTTAAATATGTATTTCTTTTAATACATTGCGTATTCAAAACGAGAATATTGCATACCTCATTTAAATTTTACATGTAGGTCGGAGATAATCGTCAAAATTAAAATTCTTTCATGTTATGTTACAATATTTCCTAATAGTTTGGAATTTATAGAAATAGTAGCTATAAGTCAGGGCATGGGATGATATCTTAGAACAAAACTTAATGGTTTGTAAATAAAACGGTTTATCCATGGGTAACAAGGTGGCGCTATTCTAAATTATTACCAATGAAAATATTTTTCTAAACACGTGAATTTGGGTTCGAGTTTCTTTGCTACGAGACGAATTTGAAAAAAAAATGCAGAATATGATAAAAAAATAAGCTTACAAGAGTATTGTAAGAGTATTACAAGGGTATTACAAGAGTATTACAAGAGTATTACAAGAGTATTACAAGAGTATTACAAGAGTATTACAAGAGTTTTCCTATTTTGGATTGGTTACATTAGTTTTATTTTTAGGGTTCCGTAGTCCGTAGTCCGTTCCGTAGTAGATAATATTATATACACACAATCTATATATATATATATAGTGTTTTAGAAATGAAGGTCCTACTTCACTATGCCACTCTTATGTTTTATTTTCAACACCAAATAGTATCCGACAGAACGTCGATTTTTGGCTAGGCCTAAGCCGATTAATAGGCAATCGCTTAATTCTTTGGCTAAAGCCCTGATAAATAAAAAGGACTTGATCTTCTTTAATTTTTGGTCCAGAAGTCAAAGACAGAAGAACTGAAAATGAAAAAAGAAGATATATTCAAATAGTATATTTAAGGTTCCGAACCAAAATAGTAAAAAGTAACCCTTATGGGATGCGACTTTCTCTGTCTGTCTATCAGAGCTGATAATTACTTCAGGAATAACTAACCTTATCGATTTGGAATAAATCGCAAATGGATAAAGTAGAAAAATACTACCTATTACTTTCGAGGAAAAATGGGGATTAAAATTACAAAGTGTAGTTTCTACGTCATCATAATTATGAAAGGGCTTGATATAAAGGCTTGATGTTTCGACATCTTTTGGTATACGAATTAAATTTTAAAAAAACTTTCCGTAGTTTGTAAAACAAACATTCTGAAATAATTAGACTTCCGTACATTTTTCTCTTAAATGCTTTTCTTAATATGGTATTTTGACCATTTTCCAATTCCAAGGTTATGTTTGAATTCCGATGAATTGTAATAAGAAAACTAAATGAAAATTGAGCTACTGCATGTCAATTTAATAATCTTTTTATAAAAAAATCTGTCAATTTTTGCGGTGAGTTTTTCTGATAAAATATATTATAAAAAACCTTATATTAGTAATATAAGGTAAAAAGATAAAGATCAAAAATATTTAAATCGGTAATTATAAATGATTTCAAAGTCAAAAATCGATATTGCATCTTTCTAAAAGATTATCGAAATGCCATACAATGGTAGGATTTTTTTCCATTACTTTATTTCTTCAATAATGCATGAAACCGTGGAAAAGGGTCGTACAAATTTGGTGCTTGAAAATGTAACAGCTAATTCTCATTCAGACAAAATCTATATCCGAATTTAGCACGTTTATTTTTGCATTGATTTTTGCTTTGCCGCACTTTCAAAATTGGGCCCAAAACGGGTGATATTCCATTGTTCATGATAGGTAAAAATTTAAAAAATCCTGGTCATAATCGGAATCTTTACTATCCCACTTTTGGGTATGACATATACATGCAATAGCATTAATTATCACGCTATTTCAAGGTGGATTGGTGATTTCAGACCGTGTAGTCCAGGTTTCCTCACGATGTTTTCCTTCACCGTTAGTCAATGGTGTCTAAGTTATACTAAAAAAAGTGCATGTAAAACTTTGGAATAGTCAGATTCGTAATTTCTAGGTTTCGAAGTTACTCATAAATGAGATGCAGGTGCCTTAGCAAAGAAGCCACAATGACTTTTTACTAATATGTTCGGTGTATCAACTTAATAATATGAATAAAACTACCTGCAGCTTATTTAAAATATTAACATCATTTGTAATACAGTCTCACTCACTTTTAGGTCTTTAAACGTAATAGATTATTCAATTTCGGTTCTGTTGGTTTCAAAACTTAGGCCAATTTTAAGCTAATGGTTTGGCCAAAGCTGATGCCAAAGGTTTGGTCGGACACTTTACAGATGGATCAGAAACGTCGGACTAATTAACTGGCTTCCAGGCTCTCCTTACAAAACTAATATGATTTTCCTATACAAGTGAAGATGAGCTGAAGTTATTTGAGAAGCAGCAGATGTCGTAAAATGCAAATATGAAAAAAACTTGCGTGCATTTCTGTTAGAAGAGCTCAAAGTGGACACCAATATGGCCTAAAAATTAACTCCTATGGTGCGATTTTGTCTGTCTGTCTGTCCATCTTTCACAGCGGATTAATTCAAGAATGCTAGTTGTCAGATTTTTTTCTTGAAACTTGTAACAATTCAGATCGATAAATATGTTTTGCAGATTAAAGAAATTGAAAATATTTTTGCTTTTCTGGCAAACGAAGTATGCAGTGGGGGTTGGAAATTTAAAATTAGTGTTTCGAAGTATTACTCAGACTGATGTTATTTGTATTTCTATTTTTATATCTTAGACATGCATATCAAAATACAATATGCGACTGTCCTTAGAATCTCTACATAATATTATGGTCACCCGTCAAAGTTCTTCAAAATATAAAATGACAAGCGTGCGGTGTGCATTGCGGGGTCGCGGGGGGGAAGCTCAAGCTCCGCCCATTTGCTCAAGGTCATTGGCGGTAGTCGTCGTCTTAATGTGAGCACAAAAAAACGCAATTTCTGTCGTGTCGTAGCACTAAGATTAAAAGTAAATTTATTCTCAGAAATACAATAAAGTACACAATCTTTGTATGTATACCGTTCCAAGGCAAAATAACTGGTGTCACGTCATAGTCAGTCACACTTCAACACATTGCCTGCCAGACAGAGTGGTGATAGTTTCAAGATAATTTATTATATCTAACTTGACATTCCGAATTCTTCACTATCACTTGGAGCTCTGCCGATCCTGTTCCCAATAGCAACTGTAAAGGTTATCACGATTGAAATATCAAATAAAACAAAAAGTAGTCCGTCTATATACAAGCTATATATAAAGTTGCACGATTTCGGCGCGTGATTGAAGCCGAGGCTAAAAATAGCCGGCGAGTTATAGCCGACGTATCGACGAGTGCGAGGGCGAGCCAAACAAACAATCAAATGCTTTCGATTGGAAAAACGATGCTTTATAACAAGACTACACTTACGACATGCTAAGAGGCTGGCTGGTTTCATCTTCATTTTATAATTACTCACAACATAACCTATTTATTTACTATCTACGGAACCCTCTAGAACAAACTGTTCATATCAATATCTGTGTTATACAAATCATTTATAGTAACAGTAAACAAAACTACTACACTTACTATTTACAGATAATTGAATTAATAGACGATATTATTCTTTGTTATAGACTAATCTCTAGTTAATAAAAGGTTTTTATTCATAATTAAGTCATGAATTAAAGCATTATTCCGACGTAATGCCAAGCTATGACAATGATGAGGATAGATAATTGCATAAAAAATTACTTCATTGAAAAAAATAATAGGAAAATGATAGTTTAACATTAGATGACAATGGATTACTTGTTGAAGGGAGTCGCGTTTGATGCGCACGCGACCTGTTTCGTCAGCACAGTTGTCATCAAACTAATAGCTGGAATATTGGTTCTGGAGCCAACAGTCGATATTCTACAAACAATTTGTTTCAGAGATTTATCGAAGAATTCAATCCAAGCACATTCTGATCAGGGGAAGTAAGCAACGGTGGTGGTGACTGGCCAATCATTTAATCCTATAAGTAGTATGTAGGTAAGGTTGGTGTCATTACGAAAGACCCTTTAAGTGTTTATGAATTTACAAAAGTTATAGCTGTAGAAATTGAGTAATGGTGGCACTAGAAGACGATGCACTATTTATGTTCAATTGTAAAGTTTTTAGTGCTCCACTTGCATTTTATGGCGACGGCCATTGACTGAGGCGCCCGCACTCAATACGTTTAGCTCATTGCGGGAAAGCAACCACGATTAGGTATACCTCATGTGGTGAACTGTTTACGAATAATCTCATAATTATGACTGCAAATAAATCCGATGTTCTCTCTCTCGAGCGTCTGATTTCTAAGTTTATGCAAATGCCTGACCTTTCGAAAAGTGTATTTTTATCATTTCAACAACTAAGAACCTGAAACTTACTTATATTTGGCTAAATATTCGTGTTCTATGCTTCTATTTTGAACTTTATCAACGTGAATGTCACAGCAGTTATTTTTATGCTTTTCACTTAGTTTGCGTGGCTAGTCGATCCATATGCGTGTTTATCTCATTACTTTAGTTTTTGTTTAGTGTTGTAACTAAAAGTAAAAAAAAATGTTTGCTTTGACTTATTAGTATGAATTTTCCTGATGTGTTATTTGTTTAATGCAAATTTGCTTAGATTTGTTTTTCAACCTATCGTGTTAATTCCGTTTAGGTATTAAATGCATTTATGCTAATGTGCGCATCAAATATACGTATAAATATCGACAAAACATGCAGTTTGTATAAGTTTAAGCAAACGAGTTCTCGTTCGGAACTGGTTCACCAGAAATAAATCAGCGAGCTAGGATTGCAAGCCAGCTATTTATAATAGTTTTGTTATTTCTATTTATTTTCGTTACACAATGCTGAATAAGGAAGTATATGTATACAAAACGCGGTATTCGCTACGTCGCAGTAGCCAGTTACAAATATAGCCATTATTTTTGTGTCGATACATAATATGATATAGTGCTGTATCAGCGAGCGACACGCTCGTGCCTATTTATAAACGCTGTTGTTCAGGAAACCGGAAAACGCCATGTATATATAAAACGCCATATTATACAGAATAACATGAACTTTGAAGGGAGACCTTTGTACACAGAGCTTACTTCCTACTTGCAAGTAATGGTATTTTTGTTGTTATATTATACTTAGTGTTTTATTATTAAAAATAAATTAAAGCCAGCATCAGCTACATTTAACTTAAGTTTCTTCATGTAGATCTACTACAATTAAAATAAAGAGTTAAAGTTTCTGAATCGTTGAGAATTTTTTTTTGACTCGTTTAAAATATATCGTAAGTACCTACAAAGAAACAATATATTCATACCAATATTTCACAATAATAGAAACCTGCTAGTAGGCGAGGCTTGGGATTTGGATGTGCAACAATTATTTAGCCTTGACATTTGACTAAAATGTCAAATGTCAATGTTGCTGATGTCTATTTCAAATTCGATATATGCAGAACCCATGCCGGGCACCATGTGACGGATTACACTCGTTATGTATTAGCATCATACATAAGCATCGCGTTATATATTAGCTATAACACAGCGGTTGTCGCCAACGAGCACATACAGCTACTCAAGTTATTTATATCGCGAACATAATCCAAACAATGGCTCGCTATTTTTACACAATATATTAACAACAGTTTTCCTGTCAATGTGTGATATTTATAGCAGGCGCACTGTTGCTATTTCTGTTTTTATCACCGAACGACAACTCTGCTACAGAATATTCAGTATTTACATTTTTAGAGGAAGACACCGATATAGAATCTGGTAGTCCCTTGGCGAATTAGTTGCTGTATTGGTCTTAGCAAATATGTCGTATCCTTTGTCATATTTTCCCTTGAAGAGAATACTGCCTACTCATAAGTTAAACCCTCTATAGGCCTTGTGGTTTCCATTCAAACGTGTAAAGATAATTTGAGGTTTACGAAGGTATTCGACATGTCAATTTCCTCTACTTTTGTTTATAAGATATCACTTATATTCTGTGAAATAGGTACCCTCGAAGATATCAGATAATTTAAACTATCGTACCCACAACAAAGTCCTATAATAATACTCGCTATCAGCCTAACGTGCAAAGCAATCACATCCGCGTACAGAAATAGCCGTGTAAAACCATGCTGTAATCAGTCACAGGCGATAAGGCTGGCCGCTTCTATTTATAAACGGTCAAACAACATTTCAGCGCGACACTGTTCACCCGACAAACGAGGAAAAATTAACAAAACTACATTAACGTGCACTAATTATAGGACCAAGCAACTAATAAAACTAAATGTAAAACTATATAACGTTAAAAGGCAGTTCTTGTAAAGTTTTCCTTAAAGAGTGAGTGTACGGTAGGGATAACACTCATTGTGGTGTCGCATGCCGTTTGTCTAATATACATTTTCATATATGTATTAAATTTCTGTGTCACCTACCTATATTCCGGACGATGAATCTTACAAAAAATATGAATGATAGCTTAGTAAAGTAAAAAAAAACTGTTTAATAACTCAAGTAAATTTTGAACATAAATTAATTTCAAGAATAGAACATAATGTATCTTTTATAGTTTTAGTGATATTAAGATTTTTTACTGACATAAATTTAATTGCTCGAGAGTAGTGTATACTGTACACGAATTATATAACTTGATTCTGTATCTTTCTAATAAAACAGAAAAGTACACTTTCACTTTGGGTTATCGAGTAAGCCGAGCCCTTAGTATAGTAATTTGCTTATAATTGCCCAACAATAACAGTTAAATTAATCATTCAGTATTAAAACGATGTATTTTCCTCCATTCACTTTCACAGCTAAGAATTGTGATCAGCCGATGAGTTTTACTCAAGTTTGCCGACTTATGCTATGCTAGGAATGTCAATAGCATGCATACCTATAACAAACATTCCCTATTCATCACAAGTGCGCTGCGTAGGTACACTGCTACAATATATGGACTGGCTTTAATCTAAATATACGTCTTAATTCCATTTGCAACAGGTGTTACAAATACTGCTTATTTGCTGATGAATAGCTCTAGGAATTATGGACGGTAACATTCCTAGAATGGCTTACAGTACCTAGTACAGTGTACATTAAATTATATTATCATAGTACGTAAATGAAACTGTTTCCAAGCCGCTCGTGCAGGGGGCGCTCGCGGCGATAATAAACAATAATAATATAATATGTGCACATTTCATTATCTCGTGAATACGTAAGTAAACATGTTGTTATGTGCAATTGGAATTACTAATCTGTTTGCAAGCATTTCTTTGTATCAATCAATTACAAATACTCAGAAATTTAAATGAAAGTTTAGACGTATGAAGCGTATATGCGAAGAAGTGAAGAATATAAGACAAGAAAGGTTCTGAGCATTAGAACTAGAGGAAGACTAAACAACGCTGAATGGACTGTGTTAAAGACGACATGGCAAGAAAGAGGGTAAAGGAAAGATTATTGCTGATAAAGATATGTGAAGTGAACAGACATGCTGCGCCGACACCATAGATAAGTAAATAGTTTGGGATGACGGCAGGAGGATAAGAGTACAAGGGCAGGATGATGATGACTCAGAAATAACTGCACATTATGCAGGCGAAGCGTCGTCTGAACTTAAAGACAGTGGGGACTTGTGTATCAATATCGGAATATTATCATACCTAGACCGTAGCAGTCTTCAACACCACCTAGTATTCAACATTTTAGTCTAGCGGCATACCAGAATGATGCTGAACCAGCATACAATATGTTAATATATGCAGACCACAGACTATTAATAGCACCTACTTTAGACCCCGCGTCACGTAGACGCTGTCTTCTATTAAGACCAAAAAACCTGGTTGGTGAATAATCAAAGTTATTATTAGCTATTATTAGGAGGCCATTAAATTTAATTTCCAAGATGTCGCGGGTCGTCTCAAAGTTATTGGTGGTCAATTTTTAGGTGATATACCTAGTACAACATTATAGTTATTTGCTCGTTTGTTTTATTTACAATTATTACTATTAATATTAATTAATAAGGTTTTATTTTTTCAAAAATATACACAATTATATTTAGTGACACTGGATCCCATTTACTATTATATACATTTTCTCTATGTATGTGTCTGCTAAAAATCTGCTTTTTTGAATTAATCATTCTGAAAAGCAGTCTGTTCGTTAGATGTTCTATGCCAACTTTACCCGTGCACAAATTTCTTCTTAAACAAGTTTAAAACTAAGAATATTCTTGTATTTCCCCCGGCACAGTCAATGCCAGGTATAGTATTTTCCTCAAGTTATTAAAGTCATGACATTTAATTGGCCATTACAATTTGAATGTTAATCAAATAAGGTACCTACTATTTAAAGCGCTTACTAGATAATTGACGACGTCTTTACGACATAATAAACAACTAACTTTACTTCTATAAGTTGCTAATTAGTTTATACCTACTGAATAATGTACAGATATAAATCTGCACGGCAAATCATTATCCTACTAATAAGGAATTCTATTAATAAAGTGAACTTTGCTGCTCGTTATATGTTCACATGATCTTAAAGAAACATGTGTTTAAAGCACCATAGGAATCTCGGAACGATTCCATAACCGAACCCAAACGGGTCACTATACCGCCATTTAATTATGCGCGTTACGTCACCGCGGTCTAAATATAAGACACTCAAAACAATATATATTGTAGTCAGCGTGTCAAGTCCGCCATGTTGCATACACCGCGAATGGTAAGCGATCTATAAATAGCACATTTAAAATGGTCATGTGTCGAAATCGTGAGTTGTGCTCGTTTTATGAGACAACTCGCTGGGTCGTGGGGGGACTGTGAACCGGCATTGATGAAGCCTTGCTGTATCAGTCGACTTTCGAGATATACTAACTCCATATAACCACATACTATGACAATAGAGGATTATTATTTTCCACTTTCCCCTTTCCTCTATAATGGTTTTCTTAACTGCAGAAAGACGTCATGTCCTGCCTTTCGTTTGGTACGTGTGCATTTCGAAACTGTCAAACTAATGCTCACAGACAAGATACTTTTCGTCTAAAATTTTGGCGCGCGGGTACTACTCGTACTTAATGAAACCCATTTATTTAGAATAGGATGCTTATAACTTCCTAATTGGTATTTTCATGATAAATAATACATTTTACCTAATACAATAAACTACCGAGGCACTGAAAGTGTCTGATGGAATGATTATTAATTACGAGGTAACTTAACATTTTAATTTAATAGCCTTTTTACGACATCAATCTATAAATATAGACCCTTCAAATATCCTTGAAACCTGGCAGGTACTCACTGAGGTATCGGAACAGGCAAACATTACAACATAACTTTTATAATTAGATCCAAATATTATTCTTCCGCAATTCCGCGATGTTTCTGAAAATAGCCTCGTTATACAGACTAATTAGCGCAGGCAAAATAAGCGGATAATTAATAATCACATAGTTATAGACTATGAGATAACTGCAGTCGTTGGAGCTAATTATAGTGATTGCGGAGTGATTCGATGGATCATTAGTTATATCTGAACTTAAGTTAGAATGATGTCATTTTTATTATAGTTTGAAATACACGTACCTACAAGGTTTAAGACACGAGGTAAATCCCGAGACATGGCACAGAAAGGAGTAAGAGAGGCTGTATATTTTTATTTTTTACGTGAAATGCTCCAAGATGTGACTGAAACCTTTCATCAATAATATGTATTCCAACCTTTATCGTAATTCAAAATAATATTGCAGCGTCACAACGTATTTATCAACTCAAATAAATTGTAGATTACGATACCCGTCAATCGTGCAGAATTTCCGCATTTTCCTTGCTGTGACTAAGTCTTACCTGAAAAAGAAAGATTAGATTAATTTAGAGGAACGAAATCGATATAAATAATCTAAAACATAGATAAAAATTCAATGTCGGGATATTATTTAAGTAGATTTACTGCAAATTCTTTAATCACTGATATATTTAACGATTATACCTATATTTGAATAGTTTTTGTGCCAACAACGGCCTATTATTTTGTCGCTAAGCTCAGGATTGTGGCGTCGGAATAGCCGGCGATAGAATGTCTATTTAGGAAGTGTATTGTGATAGTGCAAGTGTTAACCCGTCGACCGCGACGTGCTCAAATCGCTCGCGTTCCGCGCGGCCGTTGTCGCAGTTCTATTTTTGCGTCTATACGAATAGGATTTCCGCGAGCAAGTTTTTACATACATTCTATTTGCAACGGCCGGTGTTGCCTCACACCTACGTTGTCGCCATGGTTGATTGCGACTATTTTACGATCTTTATCGTTTTTTAAATTAAGTTATAATGTTTGTTAAAACACTGCAGAGCAACGTTCTACTTCTGATTTATTTTTATACACCATTGTTTATTTTAGTCTCACTACGAATTTAGTCCAATACCTGAAATGTGAGTTCAGTTACAGGGTCATGCTCACTGTGAAAACCATAAAACTGAAATAAGTGTCTGGACGTGTCAAACACAAACGATGTTTTCTTGGCAAGTTAACACATTGTGATCAATCATTGTATTGTGTTTTGTGAATGACATCCAAAGCGCGGACGACGCAAGGCGGAATAGATACGTATGTCTGTTAAAATTATATTAGTATTAATGGACTGTAGACACGCCTCTAAAGAGTAATTGGTGTCAATAATATTCCATGTCGTTGCCAGTCAGCCCTTGGGGCCCTTCCTAAATAAACGCTACGTGTCGTGGTCGTGTCGCCGCCGTGGTGGTCGAGGCAGGCGCGACCCTGAACTTGTACCATCACCTGTCACGGCACAGGGCATATAATTTCCCGCATCGATCCCACACTCCACGAGGCAATCAGTTCGTAGTTAGCGGCCGCGGCACGAGGCAGCGATTTGAATGGGATATGAGCTACAAAATGGAATTCACCTGAAAAGGGTTTACCGGGAAGGACTGATTGATTTTGATAAACCTATAGTTTTAACATGTTGCGAAACAATAACATGTTTCAAATTAAAAGACATAGATACCAATCCTATATCATTTTCTAATACATTTTAAAACGAAACTAACATATTAAAATGAAATAATATTTGTGAGTCAAAATGAGTAGGCAATTTCCAGAACTTGTGACCGATTCCAAATAACATATAACTAATAGAAAACACATTATCTTAGAACGCTATAGGCTATGTTAGGAGGACGCAGGGCTAGTGGGTAGGAGCACGCAGTACATAAACATCCTCGTGGTGGGACACAGCTAGTCCTCGATAAGTTGCAGTGCGGAGAAGTGGGTGTGGGATGAGTAGCGTGGTGTATCCAGCTGATAAGGCTTCCGGCGAGGTCGTCGCCCTTCCGCCGATAGCGGTCAGCTGGCGGCTCCCACTGACATTGCGAGAACACTCTCTCTCAAACTAATTACACAGGCGCAAGTAATCGCTTGATAAACGCCTGTTTCTTATGAATTTAGTTGACTGTATATTTTATATTGAAAAGTTTCTGGGAATTCTTGATCGTGGGAGGACCTCATTAGATAATAGAAGTACATTTTATTTCAATTGAGAAATCTATTCAATATCAAATAGATTTCTCCCCTCTCCTCCCCCCGCTTCTGACTATAAATGTAGGACTCTTGCATCCAGTGAATAGATAAATTCTAGATAGGTTATCTCGCTTTGCTATTCAATAAGTCATTTTCTTCAAAAGGTTCTTGATGCGGTATAATAGTTTAAAACTAACTACAGATAACAAAGTGAGACGTACATCGACTGGCTGGCGACACATTAATAGAAAATACAATAAATCGTTGAAATCCGTACACATTTAAAAAAAACTATGATAAAACCAAAACAAAATATCTGTCAATTTGTCAGTCAGGGGTCAAGAGCCCTCATCATCATCGTGATAGTAATTAGTCGTCCAATCTAAATTTAACGCAGCCCGCCAACAATGGAACTTCACAGGCTGGTCGCGTCGTGTGCGCGCGCGCCGGTGTTTTTCCTACAATTAATGCACTCACCGATACGATAGCACGGGAGTTTCCTCTGACACAGTTGTGTGGAGCAGCACCGCCTCGACCTTCGAGGAGACATTCCACTGATGTGAGCATGTGCATTATATGGGGTGACTGCAGTTGTATGCACCGTACTACATACCTATTATCGTCTCTTTTCATTCTTGCCGTAAGAAAGAAAAAGTGGAATATTTTTTCAAGTCAATTACCAAAGTTAGAGAACCTCTTATCCTTTTAAATTCCAATTTCATATGTCGTATGAACCGTAGGGCTGTCTGATTGGAAACCCTTCGTTGTTTAACATTTTCCTTGTAAGCTCTTCAGTGATTCAATATTGTTGTTTACTTTGGCGGTGATCTAACGCTTCGTAACATGGCGACATTTGACCTGTGACGTCACACACTAATACCTCCCTTATCACCGTGTTTATGTTTATCGTGGCCGCCTTTTGCTCTCAGTGATTTGTCTATTTGTTTAATAGAAAGTTTTGTTTATTTTGCTTCTACTAAATAATTAGTTTCAATGACCGTACAGTCTCACAGCACGTTGATGCTCTAATGTACTCGTACGTAGTTAAATATTGTACATAAATAACTCGACTAGTAATTAAGATATCGAGTTAACTAATTAATTAATGAATATAATATTAATTAAAGTATGAAATGTAAATGCGATGCATACACGATTCGAGAGTAGTCTAAAGTTCATAACCACAATAGCGAATATTTCACAATTAATGAGATCACGGTACTACACGATTCATAAAAAGATATATAGAACCTAAATAAATATCGCGTGACTGTTTGCACCTACAAATTAATAGTAGGCACTATGCCCATTCACGAGTTCTTCTAAATACTCGTATATGATCTCAGCCTGGCATTACCATAAATACCTTTACAATCAGTGTAACGCGCTACAAAGCAATAAACATTTGTTGCACTCTCGCTTGCAACCGTGTGAAATTCTTGTGCATGTTCTTTGACCCGTCCCAAATAGTGTGGCGTGACGCGCCGCCGCCGCCGGCCCCGCTTCCCTGTTCGTTGCCAGGCGAGTTGGCGCCCGCACCACCAGCCATCGATCACCCAGCGTGATTGGCAAGCGTGCCACTTATCACTACAACATTGCCATGATGTGATCAGACTGGTAATGGGATTGGCAAATGCTTTGCGGAAAACGGAAGCAACACTATGCGCAAGAATGTAATTATCGCATTTTTCTGGCTTTGAGTCAGTTTCTATACGTGGTGTGAATATCGATGATTTGTGAAGATGGTTAATGTTTAAAACGTCAGTATAAAAAGAAAGAAAAGTACCAAAGCAACACTTTGACGCGATAGAAAAAAAATCAATGCTAATAATAGTAAAAGCATTTTCAGCGAAGTTCTTGTTTCAATTTAGCCAAATAAAGTATAGGTACCGAGATTTTGCTGAAACAAATATCAAAGTAAACATACTTGTTTTAATTCCTATAATCAAGATGACTCGAGATCTTTGTGTGTTTTAGTGAGTGAGTCCAACAATACAGCGATCAATCAGCCGAGCATGGAGCGTGTTCCCCACGAGTCCCCGTACATCAATAGTACATCGAAATGGGTCACAACGGGCAGCAGTGACCAGCTGTTAATTCGGTGGGACCTTGGCCCGGCGGGGTGCGTTGCACAACGAACTATTCTGATGCATCACCTTGCCCGTGTTACAACACTACTACAGGGATCGGGAGTCGGACTCTCGCTTTATATGGTCTCAAGTATTTTCGGAGCTTACGCTACCATCTATTGTTTGTTGATGCATTTTTTTCCTTAAATTGTAATATTTAAAACTACCTTCTGCCAGCGACTTCGTCCGCGTGGAATAGTGGTGCTCCGCTCCTATTGGTCTTAGCGTGATGATATATAGCTTATAGCCTTCCTCGATAAATGGACTATCTAACACTGAAAGAATTATTTAAATCGGACCAGCGGTTCCTGAGATTAGCGCGTTTAAACAAAATGACAACATTTCCCTTCACTGCTCTGCTCCTATTGATTGTAGCGTGATGAAAAGTATACTATAACCATCTCAGGAGTATGACAAATAATTGTACCAAGTTTCGTTAAAATCCGTCGAGTAGTTTTTGTTTCTATAGAGTTTATACAGACAGACAGACAGACAGACAGACAGACAGACAGACAGACAGACAGACAGACAGACAGACAGACAAAAATTTTACTGATTGCATTTTTGGCATCAGTATCGATCCCTAATCACCCCCTGATAGTTATTTTGGAAATATATTTCATGTACAGAATTGACCTCTCTACAGATTTATTATAAGTATAGATATAGATAATTGGAATTCTTGACAGTTTTGAGAAAATTAATGTCAATAGCAAGTCGGATGTAATAAATTAATGGGATTTCTAAGGAAATAAAATTCTTAAAAGTTTTTGAGTACTTACATAGCAGTCAGTATATTACGAACAATATTCTGTTCCAAAACTTTTCAGATACCAAGCACCAGGATAATCGATGTGTAAATAACTAACTTCATCAAGTTCAACCACAAAAACTGATATTATATTTATAGTAGTCTAAATTGGGAGTATAATAAACGCAGTTACAAATATTTGTTCACAAATGTATAATAATATTAATATTATTATAATCCTCAACAGTGAAGTAGGACAGGATAAAACACCAATAATTTTAATTACCGCGCTAAGCGGCGCTGTTTGTTCTTATTCGTTAGTTTATCATATGAACTAGTTTAAACTACAATAATTTTCCACAGTAATAACTAAATGTTATGTACTACTAATCTGGAGTGCGATAAGTTGGTTAAGCGGCGCGGGCGCAGGGCGCAGCGCGCATGCGTGCGGCGACCCACAGTCTGCCGCATCGCGGTCAAGGCGATTGCACCGCCACATAGATGCATTCATTACACTTTGGACTAGCCGTGTTAACGCAACGTCAGGCTGCAGCCGATGGAAATACATAGTCGTTGTCGAAATCAGCGCGTTACATAGTTTAGGAAAACAAGAATAATTTACACCCAATTCTTTTGTAAAAGATTTGATGAAAGGTTTAAGGATCTTTTCAGAAAACATCTAAAGTGATAATGTAAAGCTTTACACTATCAACACTGTCATAAAGTTGTGTGAAAGCTCATGCTAGTGTTTAAAATAACATCAAACCATTATCTTTCTCACATACTCACAACATTTTTCAAAAACGTTTTATAGTGAGTCTGTAGTGCGGCCGCGCCCACGCATACCAAACGGCATAAATCACAAAGGTTAGACGCAGTTAACGGTCGATTAGCATGCCCACCGCGCGTACTTAATTATAAGTACTTATTTTAAATTTACTTGCAGCGTCACGCCTAGCCACCTAATTATAGATCTAGGTGCTAACAACATTTTTATCGTGCGACCGGCCGTAGAAACTACACTAAATTTACTTTGTATATTTCTTTGTTAATTCCAGTTCGATCTAACATCCCAGTTTCAAATATTCTTACAAGGCTAACTAAACATTCAAGATAATATCAGATATCTGAAATATTTAATATTTTTTGTAACCGCTGAGACTATTAATGACGATAAATTTGACTTGATTACGTTAAGGTGCCTGTAATTTGACCATGTCGTAACAAAGTTGGTGGTGGCAAAAGAAAATACAATGAATATCGCTCTGTAAATAGTTTTTCGTGCATACATTATCTGTAAACGTACGACTACTCAACTGTCATGTCGGACATCAAACGAGAGCCCAGCGGTGATACACTGACTGCCAAACATTCATCAATGATGACACTAGATTTTGTCAACGTGAGTAATAGTGGAACAAAAGTTATCGTCCCTTTCAGAACTTCGCACAACATTCTATTGTGACGAGGCTCCTAGAATAGGATGTTCAATTACCGCAGAATTAAGAGATATGTGTAGTGCCAAGCAGCTCATCTACTCCACACCTTCAGAGAGGATAAATCACAGTCGCGCGGCTATGCCAAACGTACGGAGTGGCGCGCTCGCTACACAATATGATCATATAATAGTTTTAGATTGGACAATGATTCATATTGTTTTGGATACATTCGTAATAGAAACTATTCCTCAATTGTCATGTATTTAACCTTGACCCGTAGCCAGGTTCAAAAAACGATCATTCAATCATCATTGATCATTTCCGATTGATCATTTGAAATTAGAAGAACTAAAAGTGAATAAGTCTAATGTAACACAGCTGCACAATAGTGTGATGCGATAATACAAGCACACATGACGAAACACTTCATAACCCAATTTGCGTGATGCATGCAGCTTCCACGACCCGGCAACCGAGATCCGCTGTGAATCCGCTGGCATCCGGAGCGGCGACCTCGCGGCGTGCTGCGGACGCCAACTAAAACAAAATCTGATGACACGACACGCCTCCCTACATAAATATAACAAGCAGAAGTAGTTACACATTAATTATGTTGCGAACTACTGGTTTGGTTGCGACCTGGATTGGTATGAAAAACGAACGAAGCAAAGGTCGAGATCGGAGACATTTTTGTAGAGGAGATAGTGAGATATTGACTTAGAATCTTAGATGATTCTGAATGGAACTGCGAATGCAATGGACTTTATTAGTGTTGACGAGAAATCGCTAAATAAACGAAAGTGGTTTACTGGTGACCACTTGAAAATCAGTAGAAGTATATTTACATAATTTGAATATCTGACAAAATTTATCAGACGATATCATCAAAATAAAACTTTATGTACTTTCTTTCCCGGGGAAAAAAATACTAGAATTGAATTGAATATCAGAAAGGCACTTTCAAAAGCTATTAAGTAAGAAATTGCCCTATATGAACAAACTTGCAAAGATAGCAAAAAAAGTGCATTTCATATTAAGATTGATAAGCTTTTACTTAGAAAGAAGGGTGATCATTCATTTATTAAATTACATTTATGTGCCGCTGTTCGTGATGGTTCCTAGCTACTAAATGTTTTACTTCATTATTCTTGTTCTTCCTTTACGGAAGACATCAATCAATGAGCCAATATAATCTCTGGCACAAAACTGCCACGCACAGTAGAATCTAAACTAGCCAGAGTGTGCTGTCCACTCGCACTTGACCAGTACCATTATAGCCATAGTTGACACTCGAGTCCTGAGGCGAACATAACGAGGTCTATATCTGGCCACCATCCAATCAGGTGCGAAGCTTTATGTTCGGGAGTCGCGCGGCCAATGCTAATAATACCCGGTCGAAGCGGCGCCATTTATAGCCTAACCAGAATAGCCGGCCAAACATATAGACGCACCGATAGATATGTCCGATGTCGAGACAGATTTAGCTGGCGATGGGAACGCCATTTACGGAATACTTATAATAGAAACGGCTTTCAGTTCAAGTTAATAGCTGCTTCAATAAGGATCAAAGGCCGGGCGAAGGCGTGTGCATCGGTGCTGTAACAGCGGATGGCTCGGTGATTCAGGCGGAATTAATACTATGTTGTTGTTTCCAATCGTGTTCATTTTGTACTGATCACATTGACAACGGCTGGGACATCAACATTTCTCCCGTGATCTATAACACCAATTACACAAAAGCTTTCCCAGAGCGTTACGAAAGTCTTTCGAAAATGGGTTCCCTGAATGCTATCTCCGCGAGTTCCAGAAAATTGCTCCATGATTCTGCATGAAATACGGTTTCTGGCACATCTGAAACTATAAAGTTTTCAGTGAGAGCGCCATTCAGCCGAGTATGTACGAGAGCGCTAACGAGCCAAAAGCACTGCCAGCCAGCGCTGGCAACGCAGCGCGCACGTCATTTCCGGTGGTGCATTATTTAGATTCGGAGCCCTTTTAGATTTCCGGTAAATCTTTTAAACAGTTAAAGTTAAAATTAGAAAGAGGTTCTGAAACAACTCTGATATAACACATTTTGACACATTGAGGCTGGTTTCATGATGACACCTGTTATAGTACATAGGTACCATCATCGTTGCATATTTTTTCTCTTAACGATTTTGCTTCACTATTGTTGGACAAAATATTAAGTAGTAAGCGGAACAGTTCACATCATCAATTATCCAACATGTGTGCGAGACAGTAGAGTGATCATGAAGATAAATATAGACGTTAGCGCATAAGCACAAGTTTGTGCTGACCACTAATTGATATCGCCTAGCCAATAAACACTGCTCAACACAACACGGGTCCATGTCACTGCCGGTCTAAATCCAAATATGTGTAATGCCTATTACAGTTCCAAAAGAAGCTGTGAAATTTTCAATTTCAAACTATGTCATAAAAATGTGATCGTGTTAACCCTAGTTAAATTATCTTCCTTGATTTAATTTAACAAAATAATATCAAATTGTTCAGTAACTCAGCCTTGACAGACGATTCGACGTGAGTACATTCGGACAGAAAAAAATATTAGTTATGTCACTGTATACATAAATATTTCTCTCATAGTGTTATGTAAACAGCTTGGCACACGCTTTGACAGAAGACCCTGACTCCTGATATTCATATTTTAATTTTTGAACGCAGTTTAAATTTAACTCTGCATTATTGACCGAATAACGTAAAGCATTGACCTGTTTGACAGATATGTTCAAATTTATGATTCACGGACATATTTGCAGCGAACCTCCTACCTACATCACGAGACTTAAAACTACCAAACTGAAAATTATTTTCACGCATTTATCGTATGGACGAGCACACTAGCAAAAATACTCACATAACACAAATACATAAAATATGGTTTGCAGGATAAAAGGATTATAGCAAATGATATTAAAAACAGCGTAGCATCACCACCTGTTGTTGTGTTTACAGTCGGAGGGAGCGAGACCTTGTGCGCGCGTCCCGGCGTCGCGTGCGGTAGGTCGCGGCGCTGCACCACTGTAAGACAGCTAACTAAGTGCCCAGGCTACATGATTGGCGGTGTCATACTGGTGTTCCGTGCATGGAATATTTGCTGTTAGTGCTACTATTTATAGATTCCTAAACGGATTATTTTTTAATGTTGATCACACACGAAAGACCAATGCCCAGAATTTGCACGAAGTTATAGTTGACGAAAATTTTTCAATTCTACCAATTTAAAATAGAATTTTAAATTGGTAGAATTGAAAAAACTTTACAGCTCTAAGAAGGCCCTGACCAAGCTTTCCAATTTTAATCAAAACAAGGAAGACAAGAAGCTATTTTCATAGTGATCTCGTCTAATCTTGAACTATAAAGATAAATGGATATCGACAATTTGGCAGGAGTGCACGCGGAAACTTCCTACATTTGTGCATTTCATGCGCGAACTAAACGCACTGCATCTAGTAATGTGCATTGTGAACCAAATCACGTCACACTGAAGTATTTGATGGACGGGTCCGATATACGACATCTTCAGTGAATGCTACGCGAATATTAAGAACACGATATGTCGACAAAAAGTTTTTGGGGAGTAGACACAATGATTGTCTTGCCAAAACGTGAAATCTTCCTATTATCAATAAATAAGTCATATAAATTGGTCACCAATTGATCAAGGTCCTACCAAAATTACTTGTTTGTTAAAATTTTAGTTTATAAGTTCACTGAACTGTACTGGGTGAACTCTTAAGACTTCAACTGATGGAGTAATATTTCCTTCAAACAATACAACTGATAAACTAAATGGCAAGGCGAGTCGACATGAATGAAAACACACACAAAGTCACTCCGACAATTTTATTCGATGACCCGACCTCCAAGCCACGTGTATTACGCGAGCATTATCCAATGAAGGTTACTAGTCGCCTCTAGTACTCTCTGGTACCAACACAACAGACGCAGTTCCGGAGGCAATATGACACCAATATGCCAACATGAGTAACGAAGATATTTGATCCAACGTTGGCGCTAACCGGCAGGTGGTGGTCTACTCCGGTCAATTTCGGTGGTTGATCCGCTGACACTGGGTTATTGCCGCTTCCTGCCCACGACTGCAATGAGGCCAATTGTCGTGAACCTTTGTGTCTATAAATGTAACCAGTTAATACATCGTGCTCCAGAATGCAACTTAACGACGTAAAATGATAAAACAACAAAAAAAAACTAGTTATATAAATATTGTTGATACATAATAACAAAATTTGCGTGACAATAGACTAGCGACTGTCGTATCTTCTATAATAAAATATAGAATTTATGATCAAGGAAAATCTTAGTATGAGCATGAGTTGCTCAAATTGATTTAACAAACGTTGAGTAACCCAAAATCTAATTGTAACCTTAAAAACTTTACGATGTCTGAAAAATAAAAAAAAACACACGACGCGGTGAGTTTATAGGAGAACGTTGTTATAGAATTAATAGTGTTAAAATGTGCGAACGGGAGAAGAGATTATTATCGAATTTATAACGTCTAGCTGTCGCCCATTACCGTCGCTCATTACTATGCGCTTACGATGGTTGACCTATCGTTCGATACGAACATATTCATACTTTGGTTTAGGTTATACTACTTCAATTTTACTTTTGTTTAGGTAGTTTTACAGCACGTTCGGCGTGTCTGAGAAATTGGTGGCTTCGCTGCTTGTCGCAGGTACGATTCCCACACGGCACAACTAAAATAGTTCCAGATCTTGGTATTTGTGCATGTGTAATATAGGTAAGTTTGGTCCAGTCAACTTTGACAACTCCGGGGATCTCTGCCACAACGTACCGAAGCAGCACGTACCGTAGCAAAAAGGGATGTCACTATTCATCACTTCTAGCTCTGTCTCACTCTCTCTCTTGAACTGTATTAGCACAAATAAGTGATGGTACGGCCCTGCATGTAGGTAAATAATAACAATATTAAATGGTGTTTAAAATGTATACTCATCAGAACTACATTGTTGTTCAAGAGGAAAAAAAAATAAATACAAGTATTCACAACACTTCGTCAGACACAAATACATTTTGAATATTGCGTCACACATTTTCAAAAGAGGTTTGCACGTCGCCACTTTCTCTTTTGAACTTTGCATAAGGAAATAAAATGGTTACGTGGTTGTTAACCTTCTTAAAATCTAAATACATTCTCTGTCTTGTTTTAACAAAGTGAAACTACAAGATAATTAGTGGAGTTATGATTAATATATGACCACTAGCGTTGTTTTGATTATGTCACGTTTGTACTTCGCGTCTGACACTTCTAGAATATCAGTAACATTCTTAGTACCTACTTTAATACTTTATTAAAGTCATAAAAAATATTTATAATAAGTAAAAGAAAGTAAAACTGTTTATCATAAATAACTAATAAATAACACACACAACTCCTGGAGAGAATTGCTGTGCATTGCTGAAATTATAACTCTGGTCATGAATATTTTAGCACTAATTAGTTATTTTTTTAATAACGTCAACTTTGATGGGAACTTGCCAAGGCTGGCAGGTGTGAAGTGTAGTGATGGTGGACTATGAATGGGGAGTAATTACAGTGTGAACGGGAGTGACGGCGCTATACAATATGTCAGCTTGTCAGTGGAACGGAGTTTTCTTTGTTACCAATTGATTTGATGTAGGTACCTTTAGAAATGAATTGATACATAACAACATTAACACATAACGATATATTTTATAAAGTTCCTATTTAACGGAAACTATTTAACGCTAAAATATTTTAATAAAATTGCAAATAACATAAGACAAACACTAGTTAATGAAGACAAAGAATATGTAGTTCACCCATAAAGATAACGGTCCAGTTCACACAATGCGAGCATCTTGAATGAACAGACAAGACACAACAATAGGCAACAAGTCACTTCTACAGACACAACACTAGGAATATTACACATCCAATTAACTAGCGAATAATACGAAAAAAAAAATCAAAGCAAAAGCAGTAAAATATTATCTTGAGTCTAGACATATTAAACACGTCGAGATTCACGTGTCTAAAAATAACATAGGTACCTACCTACCTACCGTTCACACGATAACATGATGTCATATTCTTTTTAAGCCTCTCAGAGGTGGGTCACATAAATGTTATTCCTAATTGTTATACGGCCAGAGGTTAATCTTGATTATATTCACGTAAAACGTTTCGTGAACATAGCCGAAGTGTCCTGCAAGTAACTAACTATTTAATTAAGACGATAGATAGCAAAGCAATGATTTTTTTGTAAACAAATCGTTCAATACTGTAAGAAAATTCAAGAATCTTTAAATAACAACTTCGAAACAATTAGATAAATTGCTTACGTTCTGATAAGGCGGGCGTAAACATCAAAAAGCCTTGAAACAAAGTTCTTTCTCACACAACTTCGCCCGAAGATGTTTCCGAACTGATATCTATCATGACAAGACTAAATCTAATTGAAAGGAATAAGGTTTTCACTCACTCACAAGGTATTAAACTCATTTTCCCATAAACGATACAATTTTCTCGGTAGAAGTGTGTTGTGTCGGTAAACAAGCCGCCCACGCCGCTACGGCAAAGGTCAAGGAGTAATGTCAGCACCTACACACAGTTCCGAATCAAATGAACGATATTCTCTTTGGATTACATTATCAAAGATCCCACGCACGAGTGGGTGTTTGAAAATACTTCAGAATATGTTTTGAGAAAAAATGGCAAACAAATTAACACAAGTTTTCACCACCCAGTTTGTTGAACTTTTTTATTTAATTATCCTAGCAGAATAAACAGAAGCGGTAATATATTGTGAAGTAGTCTTTGAATGCCTTAGAAAACATTTTACAGCGGGTAATTCCAGACACATTCCCAGCCTACGCCGATTATTTTATTTCCCCGGGCCGAATCAAAACCATGGTCAAAAACGAATAAATATTACAAAATCAATGTGCAACTTCCTTCTGGATGGTTTTGTTACGGAAGTCGATATTAGATGGTGAAAAAACTAATGATTCGATTTTACACTTGACTGAATCGAAATTGACTATCATTTAGTCCCAGTTTACTTCCTCGGGGGAGTAGTTCTTCAACAGTAAGTTTTCAATAAATAGTTTGTTGTCTTAATATTTCAGCTACTTTATTAATGAGCAGTGATAAAAATTAAATCAATATGTAAATATCATTTAATAAAGCGACTTTAAATATTTCAGAGTATTAAGAAGTTTAGCTAATTCTATAAAAAAAAAATAAAAAAATACAAAACATTCTCAACTTATGAACGTCTGTTTTCCGAAGAAGTTATGCGTTTTTATATATAACTGTTAACTGTACATGCGGAAAACGAACACTCGGAAACCTAAAGTGACAAAAGTTTTCAAGGCTCGAGGTTTTTGTACGAAGTGTTACGGTTCAGCGCCGTGGTGGAAGCAAGAACCACGCAAATAGACGCAGCCATGCATTGACGAACGCACTACGAGTGCTTACACCAATAAACAGCGATTGTCAGCAAACAAATAAGGAAGCCTTCGTCTGTCCAACAATACAGCAAGAAACTAAGTGATTTGAACAGAAAACACCTAAATAGTTTATTCACGAAGCGATAAAAGCTTTCCTAAAACTGGAACGAGTTTATAGAACACAACATTATGAAAGAAAGGGTACACAAAGGTTTATAAAGGTCGAACTGTTCCATTTTCTGAGAAGCCTCCCAACCTTTTCCATTTGAGGTAATTTAGCAATACAAATTACAATAAAATAGTTCACTGGAGTCGTAATACCAGAATAGAATAAAAATGCATTTTTTTTTAAATATAAAACTTTCGACTTTAGGGTACAGGAACTATAATTTGGATTATTTTAAATACAGTATTGCTTGCTACAACTCACAGAACCTTAACGGTACATATTTCCAATGAATACGCCTTTTCCTTTAAGTGAATCATCAAGATAAATGAACAGGTTATAATGTCGGACCCAAGTATTTTCCTGTTAACCGACCACACTGATGATGCAGCTCATTCACTAGACCTGAATGACCTCTTTGAACCACAATTATAATTATTAGGAATGTATAGTAACCGTCTACTTAGTACCTAGTAAATTTCGTCAATCTATTTTCAATCGGCAATAGCAAGTAACAAAATCCAGATACTCAAATTGGACTAAACTGAGTGTAGTCAGTTTTACTGTTATAGTTGCTAACGTCAATGCGGTTAGTGCTCCTACGTAAGCTGAGGTCCGTGCGTGAATACTTGAGCATAACAAGGAACAATGTGGTCACGTTTAACTTTACTCATTCTATTTGCCCAGTGTCAGAGAGACATATTTTATTTTACCAGCTGTGCATTATTACACCTGGAAATAGGTTCTACTTTGTTGTGATGGTAGTATAAAACATTATTTACGACGACACTAATAATTAGGTTATATACCTAATTAATACTAATAATTAGGTTTTTACAGCTAGCATTGGCATTTATGACTGCATCGACGATTGATGACGCTTGACCACAACCCGACACAACAGGACAATAAATTAAATACATACATGCATAACAATCGAAAGCAAATAAATGGGAATTACTTGCTATGAATCAAGCCTTAACTTACACTAAATACTGCGGTTTTAATGTAAAAAAATATAGCTTTTACAATGGAAGAAGTTTCAGTGGCAGTATAGGATTTCATTTTACTTTTATTTGTCAACTCTTCAAAAAAAAAATATTAATAAATAAATGTATTAGAGTGTGCTCCACCGCGCGCAGTTGGTCTAGACAGGAGTTCCGTAATTATTTCTGTCGCGAATCCAAGAAGCGTGCGTCATTCGCTTTGACGCAATGAACCGAAAAAACGCATCGACTGTCGCCACACGCAATGCACCACCATCAAGACAATACCCATCACGAACGACACGACCACAACAAACAAACAACAAAACCTCTTAATCAGTCACTTAGCGGAAACTCCTTGTCAATGAGTGCGTTTGTACTTATTATTAAACAGTTTGAGTTAAATAAATACTACAATTTACATACAAGAAGATAATTAAAAACCTAATCAAAATATGAAACTTAAGCAAATAATTCTTAGAACTGATAAACTTATCGTAAGGTATCAAGTCATGTCAAGGTTTTGCAAACAGAAATAAGATAGACGTGTATGAAAAACTAGACATATTAAACATACATCTACCTACGTACTACATTCATCATTTCATGCTTACACGATGACGCTAGTCCAAAGATAGGCCCTGTTATCAATGCAGGCAATTAAGATTATTTATAGAACTGATAAGGTTTTTACGCGAACCTAATGGTACTCCAAACGACGAGTTGTCACTCAAACTGGAGGTCGATATGGAAATAAACAATAGTGGTACTTGATAGTTGCATATATGTGTTAAAGCATTAGTATTTAATAGTTAGCTAAGTAGGTATATTAGAAAGGACACAGAATATTAAGGTGTTCTCTTTTATGGCGGATTTTTCCTTGAAAATGTGGCATATTTTTTCCAGAACATTGAATATGTGGTCGTATCCGGCTGCAGGTCAGTGGCCTGCGCGCGCGCCTCTGCGTCTGCGCAGGCCCTTAGACAGGTTCCGTGTAACGGGAGCCGGGACCGTGTCAATCACGACAATTATTTAGCCCTCGCCATCGAGACATCGCGAATACCTCACGTATGCCAAGTTTTTGTTATGATAGCACTTCTGTGTGTACAAAACAAACAATGCAATCAAATTGACACTCTTACGTTTTAGTACACTTGAGCTTCTTGTGTCATGGATCATCTAGTTATTCTACTATAACAATTTATTCGCAATTCTTTATGCTAATCTATATTTCGTACATAACGACCTTAATAAATATTCACAGTACTTGTAATGCATGAATGATTGACGGTTTAATTATCTGTTTAACATACAATCAATAATAGTTTAATGAAATATGAATTCCAAAGATTTTCACATGCAAAAAGCTACAACGTTGTTAGCTGTTATTTGTGCCCCCAAATAACATGACATAAACCGATCATGATATAAAATCAACTTGAAGTCATTGTTCTGTCAATGACCAACTTTTTAAGGACCAAAATAAGGATCCTCTTATTTTGGGCACGCATTAGAATCCTCTTGCGATGCTTCGTTCTTCCAATCGCGTGCAGTTTTCTACTCGGAACACCTGAGAGCCGACCAATTAGTATCACTTGAATCGAAAGTTCGAAACCTACATAGGTACTCTGCTGACAACCATGAAATCAGTAGCGAATGGTCAACAAGGAGGTTTATTTTGCCATTTATAAAAGTTTAATAAAAGTGTGAATGTGTTCAGTGTAAGTTTTGTAACTTTTAAAACTGTTCTAGCCTTTACAGACAATAACAGTTTAACCTGAGAAGGAACAATTTAAGCTTCTTTAAGAGATAAAACAATGAATTAACATAGAACCTACATAATATTGCAAAAATTATCGTTCTCAAAACCACTTCCGGATATTAGCAATAAGAGAGTCAAGATTTTTGAGCATCCATTCCTTATCCGCAAGCATACCTTTGGGGCACTCAACTAGATGACGAATGGTGTCAATCTGTAGAAGTGATATGGCATGATATACAAAATTTCTTTGATACCCTAGCTGATAAGCTGAATGAGAAATTCTGTCCGAATTGAATTCCATGTGACCATGGAGATAGAAAAGTGGGAAACGATAAGTTGATGCGTGATTCGTCTATAAGATGACCGATTTAGATTATAATTTGGAGTCAAGGATATGTAATGTTATTTCAAAACGCATATCGAAAGCTTCTTACAAACTGCTGGACTACAGCTGCTACCTTCAAACTGTGAGATTATAACTTGTCTGATGATAGCAATGACACAAGTATGTGAATTGTAGCACATATTCAACATTGTTGACCATACCAAATTGAACAAATAGAGTGGCATATCTTGGTATCTTGTCGTGTCATCAGATAAGAGATTCCACCGGTGATACGTGTTACGGAGATAAATAAGCATAGTCAGGTCTCAGCACTAGCTAGTGCGCGATTATGCAATGTCTCAAACGCTGATCCGATAGCTAGAATCTGATTAGATAAATTATATTATTATAAACAAACGTTGTTGATATCCTTATCAGCCATATTCTATGCCTGCCGGGGCTGCGTGATGTTCGAAAGAATTACCGCGACCCGGGAATAAAAAAGAAAACATGGATTGGGTTTTAGTCAGTAAGAGGCTGACACTAACGGCGGGGGGAGTCATTTCAGGCTTATTCTATTCGATGTGAAGGGTTTTTATCTGCTATGGCTTTTTGGGTTAGACATATTCACTATGCACAGCTTTGTGATGTTAGATCTTCTAGCATTCCAACCTCAAATTCATGAGTCCGCTTCTCAGTCTATTCTATATCAACATAATGGTTTGTGAGACGATAGCATCTTTGCCAATTTAATGCAAACTACTGCTACTATATTTTATGCTGGATTTTCTTCAAGAGACTCGTTAGTGGGGCAGGTATTCATATCTACAAAGATATTGCATGGTGTTATAATATCATCAACGAATAACATAGAACCTGTTTATAATTTTTCATAAAAATGTTAAATTATTTAAAGCTTTATTGTTAATCTCATGATTTGCATGCCAGACAGTCGCTTATAACTTGAATGCATAGAAAAAACTATTTTGATGTTGTTCTAGCAAGAAGCATCGATAAAATAGAATATAAATTAATCAGTATTGTATCGATAGACAAAGGGTTCTTGCGATACCGATAATAGACAAATAGACACAATAACAATGTGTGTATGTTGCTATGTTGTGCCCGTAGTACCTACCTACGATGAACAGAGTAGTTATAAACATGAGCGAGAATTATGTGATAATTAATTTCCTACATTTTATTTTCCTTTTGTGGACTTGTTTCATGAGCATATAGATATTTATTCTTACTCATTAATTTATTCCAATAAATCTGGGTAAAATTATTTTTCAAAGACAAAAAATACTTGGTAATAGGTAGAATATGAATTAAAATCACAAACGAAGACATCACGTAATTTGCAACAATATGAAGCGAGGAGAATGATAACAGGCCGAACGCGGATACGACGTTCATACGCGCACTCTCGCAGCACCGACACAACACGCACGCACACACGCGCACGATACAAAAATAGCATCGCCGATAGCGCAAACACACCAACACACGCCCACACGTTGTACGTGAACTGTAATAAAAACATACATAGACACGCACAGTGCGCTATGAATAAGACACAAATTGAAATGGAATCGTACGAGCGAGCTGATTCTGAACATCTCCCCTAAAACCTCCTTCAGGGCGCGAGGACGGAGCATGCCGTTCAGCAAGCAAGGGTCGGAAAACACGATCAGTGAAAGCCGATTTCAAAACCGACCTCGAAATTAATTGAATACTAAACTAGGCTCAACAATAAGAGCGGGACCTCTTTACCACTGAGTACCGGTCCAGTCTAGTTCCAATTATAGGAGCGCACCGCAATTCTATGTCATGCAACATATCGAGGAATGTGGATCTGCGACGTCGCCGTATGTCGAAGCGGACTCACCTAAATTTATGACATACATGGCCTGGGAGCGCTCGAGCCTCCGCGCATGCTCCACGGCCGGGTAAAGTCCGCCGGAATCCACTTTGAGGCACTAAAAAACTTTAACACAAACAGAAAACACTGCGTCAAGCGCAAGCATCTTATGTGGGCACAGGCACTTGCCGTCGAACGGCACGAAACGGATTAGCGCGACACTCGATGGAGCGACAGGTGAGCTCGGATCGCGGTCGAACACTGACTGAGCGACTGGCTGCGCGGGGCGGCGGCGCGCTGACGCAGCGGCGCGTGCGCAGCCGCACTCAGCGCCCGCAGCGCTCCACACCCAGCGCCCAGCAGCGCTACAACTGCTGATAACTGACGCATCGACGTTTTCGCTAAAACGACTTAAATCTTGGCAATAGTTTCTGTAGAAAAAACACGGCAGACTGTAGGATGCAGTTTCTAAGAAACAATTCCTGCCAGATTACCAAGAATTTTCCGAAGAAACATAAAGCGCTGACATGATGAATGGAAATGTTATTATTTACATATTTCCCAAGTCTAAAATTAAGTTATTGGTAATTTGCTCAAGTCATCAACGAACAGCATGGTACTTGGCACGCAATTAAGGCAATTAACGAGATCATCAACGAAGTTATCCGACAAGGATGCTGGAACATAATAGCGACCGACACGTGAGTTCAAACTTTTGGATGGACAAAATGGACCATGACGCAATATATGCTAAGTTATATCTCAAAAGTTGCAGACAGATTGAAAACACGCAAAAAGTGAACAAACAAGTCGCTAAACACTTGACAAAAATAATAACTTTGTCACATAATTAACTAAATTAAATCGTTGAAGAGAAATAACAAACACGTCCTATGATGACATACAGCATATGGGAATGGAAACATTATTATACGAAGTAAAACATCAAAAAGTTAGGGAGGTATATCCTGGAAATAAATAAACTTTCACCTGTTGACAAACAAAAGTGTTGGAACACAATCTAGCAAATCAATCAACATGACGAGTGTAGCGGCGTGCCGTCGCTTGCGTAAGAGCTGTGTCGTGTGTTCAACACAGGTAAACGATGGTCCAAACATCCACCATGATACTACAGCGAATTTGTAGATCTATTTGTATGAATGAAGAGCTAAGAAATGAAATGTCAAGCACTTTCGTTAACAAAACTACTAAAAACATGTATTTTATCAAACGCGAAATGAGAAAAATAATAATGCATTCCCATCAAGAATTTAAATGCTCTTCGATACTTTAGTAGTGGAAAGTTGTTTTACGAAAGCTTCATGTTCTAAAAGCTTGTAGACGGAAAATTATTATTTTCAAAATGTGAGTGATTCTATAGACAAGTGGATGAACTCAGACAATGCTTCGTAATTAAGTGTTACAGAACCAGTGTCCGTTTCAATTTTGTTATTGTCTAGTGTCCACCTCATTAAGCTAGCTGGTGTATAAACAACGCAGATATTAATCGATGGACCCGCCCGCTGTCAGCAGAGCGGCTCGCACCGCCTATAGGTCAACCGCCGAATATTTAGGACGCATCGTGACGTAGCTATGACGTCACCTGATTGCAGCGCTGATTAGCCGCGCGTCTGCGACTCTAGTTTATGAGAATATCGCCCGGACGATCCATGTATTTTGACGACATAATTTGTGTTTATGTGTTTGTTTTAAGCAAATTTTAAGTAGACAGCTACTACATTAACAACAAAAGACGAAACACTGAATAACAATGGATACTAAATAATACTTCTGTAAATAGTCTATTTCCAATTATTGTAAGTACTATAAACTAGAAGAAAACAAACGTCACAGTATTAACCCCGGGAAATAAGATGACGCAGCAAGAGCAAATTTTTCACTTTCTTTATTTTTTCCTTCAGTGAATCTCTCGATTTATTTACTCCACAAATGCGTTTCTTTTTCCGTAACTAAATAACAAACTTGATTTTGTTCGGTAAAAAATAAAAAAGCTTGAATGCTGTCACCTCCAATAAATATATTAAGATTTCAAGATACATACTAAACAAACACAATTGCGAAACGTTTTATTAAGATTACTGCTTGAAACGCTTTGCGAGTACGTCTGTTGAAAGGTTAAACAAAACATTAATTCTTAATAAGGAGTTATTATTAATAAACGTATGTGCATAACAAGCAATGACTTTGAACTTCAGACGTTAACACCAGGTAGATGGAAATATACAAACTGAACGTGTCGACATTGCTAATAAATATGTTTAAGATTTTATAATTTTGGTTGTGAAAGTCTGACCTTAGTATGAGAAAATGTATGTAGTAGTAGTGTTTCGATTACCATGGTATGGATGCTAGTACATAAACAGAAGAATAAACTTTTGCCTACTATACGAACTTGTATTGCAGAACTTCTAAAGTGACAAGTGCCAGAACACGAAAATTCTCAGAAAAACGTGTGACATAAATGTTTAAAAATAACAACTTAAGTTGTGTGATATAACACAAATAGATACGAAGGAAACAGATAGCAATGTTATTACAGGATTCAAGCCGATACACGTAAACTTGATAAAATCGGACTAGATAATTTATCAATCAAGGTCATGATATTGAACTTCAGGTACATGCGACATTTTAAATACTTTACTTTTAAAAGACTGTCCTAAACAAACGCTTTTATCGTGGGCCCGTTTTACCATCTTCTTTAATTCTTTCTCTGGCCTTGTCTCATGATTATAACTTCCTACTATCACATTGTGGAGTGCAATAAATGTTTTGAGCATTGACTTATATCATACTTTATCCAAGAACTTAACGCTTAGCCTCCAAAATACTGGAGCACAGTATTTTGGAGTATTTCTAGTATATCCTTCCTGTCCATATTTCAGAGCCGCAGCCCTGATTCTGATTCTATACATAGATCTATACACAGAATCAGAATCAGGGCTGCGGCTCTTGTGCTTGCCATCAGCTCGGCTGTTACATGATAATGATACATAAGCTTCTACCAACTAACAGACTTGAGTAACAAACATCCATTCATCCAAACTTTCAGGTTTACATAAGTACGTTTTTTTAATGATTACAATTTGAAGCAGTGTCGTTGGTCTATACGCTAGACATAACCTTGCGCGGGCGCCGACTAAATACAAATATTAGATTCATTTTATTACAATAGAACGAGGTAACTTTGGCGTTAACCTAACGTAATCTACAAGTCATCGTGTGACTAAGACTTTATTTATGGTTATGACGAACGTAACAAAAATTAAATTAATTTTATTAACATTTATTCCCGCAGTTTCACCCGCGTCCCGAAAGTAACAGTCTCCTGGGATAGATAGAACCTATTTCCGTACCAAACTTCATCCAAATGGTTCAGCCGTTTTACCATGAAAGCGTAACAAACCAACAAGCTCACTTTCGCATTTTTAATATTAGTGATAACATAATCCTATAACGCTATCACATTTATGCATAGTAACCGTGACATTGACAAACCTTGTAACTTAACTGATACATGCAAGGTAAAAATGTGGCGCCATCTATAAATACATTAGGACATTATATCACCAGTATCGTATAACGAACAGAGAGAGTCCAGTTTGAATCACTAACTTCTTGATTTAACTCTGCGCACGCGTCACTCGGTGACACATACAACCTTGTGTCCAACTTGCCAAAATACAGTTAATTCTGTAACTCACTTTGTCTACGTTTTCATGATTAGCGTGACATGTTTTGTCTGGATAGAAATCTCTGTAATATTTTGTAGAGATTATAATGTTCAATTTTCAGAATAATATAAATTGCATTAAAATCAAAAGGTAATAAACACGAAATTATACGGTGCTCACTAGAAGCGAACAAACCGCATCCTGAAGCGACCATGAAAACCGTAGATATACATAAATGAAATAATATTTTACTGGGTTTAAGTAAATCTCAAAAGTCCACGGTAATCATAAACGAAAATTTCATTATTTAATCACCAGATTACAAAAGCCAGGAGATAATTCACTAATAATAACCTAATAATTTCAGCGAACTAATAAACTAAAACTGTTGGGTGCGCAGGCGCCGGTCGCGACGTGGGTGATCAACCTTGTCTAGACCGAACTTGACTAAGCAGTATTTACGTAACTGCCTCATTATTACTCATAGTTTACGCCAAATTGAAGAAAGAACAGGGAAACATGGAGACAGCACTCCTGCAAGGATGCCAATATTCATATGAATGGCTTTATGGGGAAGAGCTAAAACATCAAAAACTGACATTTGACACAGAATGTCATGTCAGTATGTAAAATTTGAAGAATTTCACATCATATCTTTCGAAAAGGCAGCTCTGTACATGTTCCTAAATAAAACAATCACTTGTACTAAAAAATGTATTCTGAAGACTCAGGATTATGCCAAAAGAACTGAAAAGACAATGTTGTCGAAGCCCGAAAACAAATTTCACAAAACCGATCGCCAATTACGATATTATGGGGAATATAATGTCAAAATTATGCTATGGTGGAAATGAGCCTCACTTTATTGCTCTCACGGCCATTTTTAATGACCATCTTAGCCATGGCCCATGACGTGTTTTAGCTGTGACCTTAATCAAATCATTACATTATTGCCTTAAATGATTTAATTGGACTTTCTAAAATTATACTCAAAAGAACATAAATCCCTATGTATGAATACATAGTATTTTCTCAGCGATTGTTTAATTTTGAAGAAATATCTGCTGCGGCCATCGTATTATAATAATTGCGGTGTCGTCGACTGACGTTTCAATATTTTTATTTATCTCATTCCGTGGCGTCCAGCCTTGAATCGCGACCAGTTTCCTTGGCACGTCTGGGACATGCTTCCTGGTTTCAAACTGCTAACATCTAAATTAGCAAAAAAACTTTGGTTTAATAAATAATATTCAAAATTGACTTCACTCCGGGAAATCTACACTAACTTTAATTGATTCTATCTTTAATTTTATTAGCTTCCTCTGATTTATGTTGCAATGATTCCACTAGAATAGAATCGCATCGATTTGATTTATGAAATCCTTGGAGTACCAAGGATTTCATAAATCTGCTGTTAAACTAGATATACTTACGTATCTACACTGTTAGATGTATTTCAATAAAAGTGCGACACCTGTCAACTATTACTCCAAAACATGAGCGTGTGGCCAATTCCCAATCTGCTCTCAAACTAGGAATTACTCAACAAACCACATCATCTACACGAGCTGAACATCAGCAACTCATCAGTTTATATTTAACGTGCAGTCGTCGCGTCGCCGTGTCGCCGCCGTGCCGTCGGCCGGCCGCCGGTCGCCGGACCGTCACCGCCGACTCACGGTTACTAACATAAACAGTTATAGCCGGCGCCATGTCAAATATACCGTGACGGTACGGTATAAGTGTTATAGTATTTATGTCATAGTCGATCTAATAGCTATAATACCCATTCACTACACGACAGATTTTCAGACCATCACGCATGAGTAATCTCCGATTGACATGACAAAAAATATATGAGCTTTAACGATTCGTTTGCAGTGCTTAAGAAAAGGTCTTCTGATTCGAATTAAGTTTTTGTTTAGATGAAGAATCATCAATTGAACTTCCCCCTTGTCAGACTTACTGGCTAAAACCCATCAGTGTTCCTTCAATAGCCCTTTGCGAAAGCCCTGTACCTCTTTTGAACTATGCCGCAGCCACGAGTTGATTCCGGATATTAGTGGAACATTTGTATGGTCATGATGCAGTTCAGTATTAAGGACTTATTAGAACATACATTATGTGGGAGGTCCGTCTATAGTGCATTCATGAATAATGTAGGGAGTACCAAATGGGAACACAACATTTGCGCGAGCATTACAATTATTACAATGCATGTATCATTGCGTTGTTGCAGGACTAGCAGGCGGCTTGTATAACAGCCAAAATCGTCTATTGAATACTTGGCTTTAGGTGAATCATCGCCCCTTTCTTCCGGGAACTCGCGAAACGTAGATACAAGGTTGAACTATTTTTGGGAGCCCACTTGAAACTAAATCGTATTCGGTTAGCGGGAATAGGTAGTACGAGTGGCATCAGGAAATTTTATTGTTTATGTAGAACTTTTATGTAGTTACTATTGCGACGAGAGAAGAGCTATGACTAGAGATCAAATAGGATCGTAATTCATTATTTGATATTTAAATAATTGTCCACCCATTTCTTGCAGTGAACAAGGACTGGGCGGACAAACCAACGCTACTGTAATCAGTCTACGTAAAATATGATTACAATTTGATTAATGATGTAAAAAGTTAATTTTAATTCATAAATATACCAAGCGGAATGAGGTTACATGATAGGTATACTCCTGCGAGAACAGGAGACACACAGGCGTTATGGTATTGGGCAGCTTCTCCTCAATCTTTAGAGTTGTGATTTATGTTATTTTAACGATATTTTTATTCAATGTATTAAAAAACCACATATTGCGATATTTTTTACAACAATAACTTACAGACTTCAAAATGTTAATCGGTAAAAAAAAATATCGATTTTAAAAGCCAGACCTGGCCAAATTAATTTGTTTAGTTTAAATTAATAGATTTTGTTATTGTATAAAATGTATGCGAAGCCCGCATACCAACACAATAAACTTTATAAATAGCATGACAAGTGGTTCTCCTACAAACGACACTGATTACATTAGCATGCGCGTGGGCAAGTTCAGGTAACATTATTTTAGTGTAACAGTGCGAAGGTGTAACAAGAGAATACCGGTATAACTGGTACGGGTCGGTGTTTGTCGTGCACCTCATACAGACTCAACACAAAACATGGACGCCTTGTAAGATTGAAGGACTGCTGACCTGGGTTTCAGTGGCTGAAGATGGGGGAAATTCTAATGCAAGCCTAAGTGCGAATGAGAATATGTGTGTGATGCTTTCATGGTAAAACGGCTAAAACGATTTAGATAAAATTTAGTATTGACATAACTCGAACTAAAGAAGTTCGGCTGCTAGGAAAATTAATGGTACAAAGAAGGGGATGGTACAATTTAGTCGTGTATAGTGTTTGTCTCAATCTTACGCTGGTACAGTTATTTGCAAAAATGCTTCACGGAAAGGTTCCGAAAGAGAATAGCTCAAAAACTTATTCTCTTACGGCTATAACATGAACAACTTTACACACTTTTAACAGTGTAATAAAGACGATGTTTTTATTTAATAATTTTCAGGTACAATCTTTGTAGCAAAACAACATTTTAATTAGGATCCCACATGGAAACGGATATGATATCAAGATAGTAATTAACTGATTATACGCCTCTACAATTGGCTATTTGCCAACAAACAAACGAGGGTTTTTATTTCATAACAAAAAGAATTACAATAAAATTAAATTCGCTAAGTGATACAAAATGATGTTATTAACCAAGTCGAAAAAAACATGAAGTAAACAGCACTATACCTCACATCATATGAAATGTACGTAAAAACGAATTCAATCGTGTATCTGTATTATTAACAAGGTGACGCACAAAAGATACAGTGCTCTTCAATAGACGCCAAGTTTTCACAATCCAAGCCAAACTTTCCAAACGGATGTTGTGTCTTCAAGTCTTCAATGAACCAACTTCCAAAACGGATTGGAACAGCTGATCCGCACACACATGTAAACAACAGCCGACATGCGTGTGCGCCGTATTACGATACTATTTCGACAGGTGACATTAGTTGTGATTCATTCCCTTGGGAAATCCCGACACTAAATAGGGCTGAACGCTTTTTTACAACTTAAACAAAAAGTAAAAACAAAAAAATAACGTTTTTTTTTTCAATGGTATGACATCGTAGCAAAGTGACTTCGGTAGCTAATGAATATCTTCGTGTTTTTGTATTAATGAGTTAAAACTTTCAGCCAAACGAACAATGAATATAAACACAAGCCAACGCAGCATCTCAAATCTAGGGTAGATGTCGTATCGAAGTTACTATTTCGGCAGTTGACATTAGCGCGGTGAGTCACTCCTCTGGGAAATCCCGGTAGTAAACAGGGCTGCCGCTTATGTAACCTACATTTACGACCCATTAAGAAGGTAATCGCTTTTGCAGTGAACCGAGTATGCGGCTTAAATCTAATAATAATATAATTTATTTTTCACACCTCGGGATTTTTTAAAGGAGAAGAACGTTCACTGTGACCGGGCAAGCAATTTAAATTTATTATTTTATTACCACAGTGCACCAACAGAACGTAAATTTAATTTAATTTCAAAACTTATTCGCAAATAGAAACTGCTGAAAATAACATTAGTACATTTATGTTCGTTCCATACTACCGTGACATGTAAACAGTAAATGTGTCAACCCTGTTGGCGCAAGCGGTAATTGCGCGCGCATTGTGCGTCAATGCCCTAAATAAATCAAAAAGATCGCGGTTAACAAGCGGCGCTTTTCCGTATTTTATGAACCATCAGTTTCTGACGACTCTACTATTAACTGCTGAAAATCTTTCCATAACTAGGGACTTTACATGACAAATGAATAGTATTTACATTTCTCTGATTTTTCCACATCTCAAAATGGTTTTTTTCCAAAACGATGATGTTGCATTAGTTAAGGCGTATGTGTTTCACAATATTCATGTACATTGATTACTACAGGAGAAAAATCTTTGAAATGATCACCATTGGACGGTTTTTTCTATTGCTTTGCATGCAAAACATTGGTACCCCTAGAGCTTCAGACGATCATCACATGGTGCGTCATTGTCCTAAATACAAGATCAGGGCGCGGTTACGAGTGACTTTTCCTTGTCTTGTGAACATGATTTTATAATATTAGGTGTTACCCGCGGTTTCACCCGCGTGCCGACGGAACTGTTTAACACGGCCGGATAAAAAGTATCCTATATGTTAATTCAGGTTATAAACTATGCGTGTACCAAATCTCATCCAAATCCGTTCTTTAGTTTTTGCGTGAAATAGCAACAAACATACATATGTACATTTATACATACATCCTGACAAACTTTCGTTATTTATAATTTATAATATTAGTAGTATGATGAGATTATTCCCTCACTAGCTTCTGCCAGCGACTTCGTCCGCGTGGAATAGTGGTGCTCCGCTCCTATTGGTCTTAGCGTGATGATATATATATATAGCCTATAGCCTTTCTCGATAAATGGACTATCTAACACTGAAAGAATTATTTAAATCGGAGCAGCGGTTCCTGAGATTAGCGCGTTTAAACAAAATGACAACATTTCCCTTCACTGCTCTGCTCCTATTGATTGTAGCGTGATGAAAAGTATACTATAACCATTTCAGGAGTATGACAAATAATTGTACCAAGTTTCGTTAAAATCCGTCGAGTAGTTTTTGTTTCTATAGAGTTTATACAGACAGACAGACAGACGGACAGACAGACAAAAATTTTACTGATTGCATTTTTGGCATCAGTATCGATCCCTAATCACCCCCTGATAGTTATTTTGGAAATATATTTCATGTACAGAATTGACCTCTCTACAGATTTATTATAAGTATAGATAGATGATAAATTACCAAATACAATGAGCTTCTAATGTGACCTGGGGCCTAACCACGACATGTCAAAGCAGCTTTAGTTTCGTTGTGAAAAAGAGATGGATCTATACGACGTTAGCAGCTGTGTCACGCTCTCACACCTGAATAGTGATTGTAAAAACACGTGGTAGTACGGCCCCTGTTCCTCACGGAGGGTTAATGAACTTTGTTAACAAACCGCAAATTGTTGGGAATCCCGGGATAAAATGGACATTTGAGTTTTTACTATATAATTGTTTCTAAAAACCATTTTTTTTTGTCGGTTTTACCATTGTTTTAGATAAGTTCGTGGTGCTTTACTTTGCGGTTGTTAAGGGACTTATTACCATTAAAATTGACTGCGAATGCACATGCAGGAAATGGTTACTGGAAACAACTTCAAGCATGATAGATTTACCAAAAAATGTGGTAATAAGCAGCAATAAATTAATTTCAACAACAAGTAGAGCACAGACGAAAAAAGAACTAAGTTGTAAGTCCTGGCTTATTGTCTTACTGTCGAGGATTTGTCAACAATAAGACAATTCCTAAGGATGGCCCGTAGACACCAATCATAATAGACATACCAATCACTTTCTTCTACACACACATTTACTTAACCACGCACAATGAATTTATGAAGACTTCCAGTTTTTCAGTTATGCTGATAAATCATCACGATAGTATTTCCACACGTTATCTACCATGACAACGTAGAAAACCTCTCGTTTACCCACCACTAGCGAATGATAAGTTCATTGAATATCTTTTGAGACGTATTTGTCGGCGACTTCGTGTTGCCACTACGAAACACGGCGGCACGCGAGCGCGGTCACGCACCGCCCACGTCATTGACGCCATGTCACCAGTCAGCCTATTACATTTTCAACTTTGGAATGATATACGTAAAAAAAACATTACACTCCAGTATATAGACTTCGGTCTCTCAGTGGACTTTGAAGTTTCGATATGTTATGTATCCAAAGTTTAATTGTAAACGCTCGTGTATAAATACCGCAAAAATAACATTTTGTGGGCAGACATATCGTTGCGTTTGCAATAAAATTCTTAATTGTAATCTATATTACCTACGAAAGAAAACCAACTTTAACAACGCCTGATTTATTCAACGACATGTAGGTAGCATTTAAATCATTTCAAATGTATGAATCAAGTTTGTAACACAGCAAGAATAGCCAACATTTTGGTCAGAGTAGGTAAACAAGAACTTTATTAATGAAAGTGACGTATCGGCCGCGTCTTTGCTGACGTGTACGCACACTCGACACTTATATTTCACTCACGTTCGTTCTGGGATTTTCGACTGTAGAGGTGATCCTGACATTTAGAACAAAGCTAGTAATTATTCACAGGTGTACGAAAGTGAAGAGCCGTCTACTAGTTTAATTAGTGTTACAGTTGCGTATTGCCATTTACTTCATCGTATTCCCCAGTCGTTTTTGACATAAACAGCCTTAAACGTGCGCCTGCTCGAAGAGGAAATTAAAGAATAAAACGTTTTCTTTCTTTTAAAACAAGCCAAAGCCTTCGAGTCAAAAACTCGGCTTACATCAACAATGGCGAAAGTTTTCATAAAGGAAACACCCTCGAAGACTGTGTAAGAACAGAGTTTATTTATAGAAAGGGGTGCCGACGCGAATCCTCTTTAGCAGGTTGCCAATCAACATTTTGAGTAAACCAATGTAAAAGTTTCAGATGCTTGGTAATTTTACGTAAGTGTAGCCTCTAGTGTTCTTAAGAACAGTATGTTTAATGACCATAATAGTTAAAGACCTTAGCCTTTTAAATTCCTTCTAAATATTATAGACAACTAGACCGTTAACGTTTTGCTAAGAAACCTTTCGGTTAAATCTCTATACGTTTGACAGCGTTAACCTTGGTGTACAGTCACGTACCATCAAGACCCAGCTTATCATCTACTATCTCTCGACTATCATTGTACAACTCTAATCAATTAAATGACAGTAAATCCATTAAAAACGCGCAAAAATAGATAAACGGATATAGTATATAAAAATACAGGCAGGTTCGGTACTTCCTGAAGATTATAACCATGGATAAATATAATATAATATTGGAAAACTGGGTAGTGGAATTATATTTCTTTTTACTAGGCATGTTAACGTACCGGACTAAGGAACTTAATTCATTGGTGGTGGTGGTGGAGGGGAGTAGGCTATACGTTAAGTGTTGAAGCCTGAATCCGCTGATGACATTGATCATAGCACTGATTGTTACACGCTGGTAAACAAGATTATATTATTTATGGTCTGAAGTGAAATAAATCTAATGTCTCATTAAAATATCTTCTTTATTTTTTACCTTAACTTTTCACAATAAAGCCATTTGAATATTAAAATTGAAGACTAGCATCTATTATTATATTTTCGTATTGTTATTGGTACCTACGTTCGTTTAAAGTTTTAGATCTGACGAAAATTTGTCGTTGTTTACTCTTTATTCTTTCCTTTTAGGGGCTAAAATAGTGGTGTTCAAGTTTTGGGAATATGACTTATAGTCTGACATAATTTATTCGTTATCGTGGTTTTACACGAAATTTGAAGTGATCATCATGACAGTGCTACCTGCCGGACTGATAACGCACTAGGCAACAATATCATTAGGTGTCTTCAGCTTATCATACGAGGCGGGTTAAACCAGAATAAAATAATATGTTAACACCTCAGATATATAATTGGTATAGTGATAAATGATAGGTAACAGTGCGAATCACTTAATAGTTTGGGTGTGGAAGTCTAATCTATACTAATATTATAAAGAGGAAAGATTTGTTTGTTTGTTTGTAGGGATTTAACTCAAAAACTATTGAACCGATTTCAAAAATTCTTTCACCGTAGAAAGCTACATTTTTATGAAGTGTCATAAGCTATATTATTTTCCAGAAATAATTAGGGATATATACTAAAACTTGAATAATGTAACCCAAGGTGCTAAAAAAATGTCCACGCGGGCGAAGTCGTGGGCGGAAAGCTAGTAAGGAAATAAAAAGAAAAATCATCATCGTCATAAAAAGAAAGGGTGTAAGTACCATTTTTTATATTGAGATAAGTACATATTTGGAATCAGAAAATAATTCTGATTACGATAACGTATTAAAAATCGATATAAAAAAAAATAGTTACGCCCTTTCTTCTTATGACGGAGGAATAGTAATTTGTATAAAATTTAATATTAAAAATATTATTATTGGACTAAAACCGTTGCGGTTGGATTTCTATTTGGGAAAACCCAAATAGAATAAAAGCAAATATGATCATTAAGTAGGCGAATTTCCATTATTTTGTGTTTTAGAGGAACGTCTATTAATATGTTTAGGCAGCAATTGGATTTTTATGCATATAATTACCACTGCCCAATCCATAGCCTGCCCGTGTGAAGAGTTTCGTAGGCATGGTAGGCTCTAGCGGTAAAAACAACAAATTGCCGTGTGAAATTCAACATCGGCTAAGTAAATAAGTTATGTTGCTTACGTGGTACGAATTCAAAAAGGTATACAATAAAAACATTTAATCACACAGCGAAGTTCCCGGTAAAGTTAATCAGAAACATTATAAATTCAGACGATTAATTGACTTTGGTAAAAGATCCGAATATAGACAAGTTGAATGACATTGACAGGTATTATGAAATACAGTAGAATCCGTTTATTATGACTCCGCCTATATTGACCAACCGGTTATTATGACGTAACTATACTACGAAGTTTGGTTTTCATATGAAATTCTTTATAAATAGTCGGATATAATGACTTCCCTTACAGTGACATGTCGCTTATTATGACCCATTTTTAATAAATTATGATCATAAAAACAAAAGCAGACAAAAATTACAGATTACTTACAATAAAAATACACTTGTATGTGTTATAATGTGCTGATTACGTGCAATTTTGATTTAATATGTATGTATACATATGTAATTACTATGTTTATGTATTAAACTACTTAAGTACATTCATATTTACATAAAAAAGGTTTTTCATTTCACAAAACGCTTTGTATGACGTCCGCTTATTATGACTTGTTTGTCAATTCCTTTCGATGTCATTATAAACGGACTTTACTGTAGGTCGTGTTAGCGGGTAAGTACATAATTTTTGGTAATAAAATACCTACCGATTAAAACTCCTTAGTTATTTGTTAAAACTATAATAAGTAGCGCCATCTGTTAGCTTAAGTAATAAATTTTGATAAACAGAAAGAAAATACAACCAAAACAGAAATCTTTTTTTTTTTCTAGGGAACTCTAACACTATCACCCAAAGGCACTCATTTCAATTGTGCCAGAAAAAGCAACACAAGAGTATCTTGAAAGAGAAATCGGACTCTTTTGCTTGCAAGTGCAATGGAAAATATAAAAGAAAACAAAACGGTAGGTAGAATATGAAACACTAACAGCAGTAACCCTATTTAAATAGGAGCAACGAACTCGTTAGTGGTACAACGAGCGTGTCAACCTTGCCACAGCGACAACATTCGTAACTGCACGTAGGTCGCGCAGTCTCTGCACTTGCTGAATATAATGATGTGATGCATTCCGTGTGCTGTCGTGTCAAGCGCTCTCATTTGACCTGCAATAGCTTTACCATAAACAGCCCAAATACATATAATAAAGGGCATTTTGTAATAGTAGAGTACAAATAACTTTAAAATATCAGCACAAGAAAAATTTTGACCAAACACTGGAGCTCTAGATAGCTTAAGACAAAATCTTCAGAAAATATTCATAAAGTAAAATAAAGAAATGTCGTTATTGATGTTAAAGTTGTTGCTATGTCTGTACGGCATTAACAATTTCATACTACAGTTTATTGCGCGCTCAAAATTAACATAAGACCACACCCACTGTTTTGTTACCGTACACGTTTAAACTTTTATTGAAACAGGTATTTAAATATTTTTGCGACAAATAAACATGATGGAAAAAACATGATTCTTTTAGACGTATGTATAAACGTATGAGTTTTGTCTTATTTATTATTCATTAAAACTGCGTTGCACTCTGTTATAGTTACACATTCTTAATTACAAAATCTTTTGTGTTACTAATAATGAAATATAAAGTATTGATTTTGTTGTTGGCAAAATAAAATATTGTTAATTAGGTAAATTTCGCGTTAGTTTTAGCATCCTGAAGTCAAAGATCCCCAACCGTCAAGCATAAACGACAACATGATAATCAAATGAACTTTCAGCTCTCTTATTTGAAAAACTAAACAGTTCAATGTTGTTAAACCGACAGTCCGACACATAAACATAAATACCTAATACACAAACAGTTGCCCAACACGATTGTAGGTACGATAGCCGACGCTTTGAACTTCGAAGCGACCCGCCCTTCAGTACTTACGCCAAGTTCGAGGTCAATCTTTCAGGAAGGGCGCCAGTAAGGGACTAGTAACTACAGGCAGTCAACGCGGCCGAAGAAGCAAACCATCACATTAGTATAGGACACAAGCACACACATTTACTTCATTTCCACACCCGAGATAAACTGGCCATTACTACTGTTTACATGTATGATCATTTTATTCAAAATCAGTAAAGACTGTTTTTTTTTTTTTTTGGGAAAGCCCAAATATACATAACTTGGATTATCAATCATCCAAGTAGTTAATTGCTATCAGATCAGGCTGCCTCGTGTGAAAATGGAAAACATTGAAACTAATTCTACTCTTATATGCTTTAAAACTTTACCTTTCGCGACAGCAGTAGGATTGTCCGACATTTTTAATAATTATCCTTCAAAACACTTATAAGTTCAATTAGAACTACACTACTATTTAACACGAAATTTCACTTGATTTATTATTTCCTACATATTGTAGGTGATATCATTACGATAATTGAATGTTAGTAATATCATACACAATTATCACAGGAGATAAAGTTGCATAGTTCGTGATTGCAAAATGCGGAACACAAATTAATTTTAAATTATCGTATCATAAAGTAAAAATTACTTTTCGAGGACACGTTAATTAATCATGCATGGATTATTTAATGATGAAGCAAAAATGTTCGTAATACATTCCAGGTGTGGAGAGCGTCAGACCGCGGACGTGCGCTCGCCACGGGCATCCGACTTCGACTGGTAACTAACTCTGCCACACGGAGGGTGGGGAGGCCGTGCGGAGTGGGGATGCGGCCAGGAAGCACAGCCTCCGACCAATAACAATTATGTAAGTAAGGGTTGTTGCTATTTTTAGAGCAAAGGCATACGTAACCAGTTTGTATGGCAAAGTATATTATGCTATCGGCTTAGTATAAATAACTGGTGTGCAGTGCGGTAGGCGTTATGTTCGCAACGTTTCTATTTGTGGAATTCTTAATGCTGTTTCTCTAGTTTCGCAAGTAGCAAGTTTAATGTGCCCGCTTTGTACGTAGTTGTGCAGGTTGTTTGAACTAGATCACAGTTCGGTGTAGCACTTGGCGGGGCTCTTGTATCCGTCCAAGTAATTTAAGTTCAGAAAGCTTTTAGTGAACGTCGGTGAAAGGTATTTGTTTTCATTTTGAATAATGGTTTTTTTGTGACGAAGATAGATTGTTCTCAATTCCTCGGCTGGCTGGTTATAAAACAATGTTGGTGTTTTTAGGTTAAACGTAACTCGACGTAGGTACCTTAAGTTTCACAACATACACTGGAAAATTGATTAACTTAGTTCCTAACTGAATTATAACTTAATGATCCATCATTGAATTAATTGAATAACCTAGCTGCATCCCCCCATGCGCCACCCCCTGCACCGCATCCGCGCGGCACATGGACCGAGCGCCCACCCCTTACGTAACACTGACACACTTCCGCAACCACTACGTTATTTATGTTGTTTACACCACCAAATCGCCACATATAATATTGAAGGGGAAAGTTGGACATGGCTTCGGACGCCACGATATAATAAGTGTTATGAATTCTCTTTTTAGGAAGCTATCCTTGTTCTGAGATTCTATATGTCTTACTCGTAGTCACCGCTACCCATTAAAGTACCTATTTATTTATCTACAACAAGAAAACAATATTCTGATTCGTGTGCTGGAACGATGTTCAAAGTGAATCTGAAATTATGTCATAATTTCTACTCTAAAATAAGTTCATATCGATTTTTAAATTTCGATCGTTTATTTAAAATCATTGACAACTTCTATGATGGCATAAAGATAAATGTTTAGGTATTGATAAAATTGTCGTGATCAAATGTTGCCAAGAAGGGTTATCTAAATATAAGCCGGCCCTCTCCGGAGGGTGCTCAAGCGGAGGGATTATATCTAATGGATGGACAGTCATCCACCCTTTTGCTGACAACGTCACGTTGTCAATCCTTTTCCAAACAGAAATATTTGGAAGACAAAATCGGAAATAAAACATGAAAGGAATCGGAATGACTAACATAGCTTGCAGATACTACGAGCTAAAGTGGCAGTGGGCAGCAGTCTGTCGAAGGACAGTTGTCGAAACGAGACGGCGAATCTGCAAAATGTAGGATTTTCTGGAGCATCAGCAAAATGGACCCAAGAGTTTAAACAGGCAGAAAGGATGCGCAACCCAAGGAGTGAGAAGCTAAACCCCAACAGTGGCCACTGGACAGAGTTTGAACGAGTTAGAAGATACCTATTATAAAATAAAATCGGCATTAGTCACTTGTTCACGTACGCCATAATCCATTCTGATAGGAATCGATGATCCATATTATTAGCGTATTTCCCAATATCTTGTAACATCTGATACCTTAATCACAACAGGTATCTCACTAGGTAATCATTAATATCATGTCAATATTATAAAAATGCGCTTGTATAATATCATTTAGGTTTGCTTGTTTTTAGAGGTAGCTATGCCAAAACATATTTATTTCACTGTTCTAATTGCTTAAACAGTAATTTATAGTAATAAGGGACACTAAACGAAGAAGTATACTGGACCCTGGGTACTGGGCAGTCAGCCTCGCAACCAACTCAACTGGCTCGTTTAATAAATGAATGTAAATTGCCATATTGAAGTTCACCACAATGTAACGAGCAGAGCGTGTCTATCGAGAGAAGGTTCTAATGCAATGTAGTCTAGTCCAAGAAAATATAAATGTAATGTGTTAGTTGTTCAAACTTGTTGGTCTCCCAGTTTCTTTTTCGCATAATTTATTCCGTTAGCTTAGATACAACAACTTTTATAACTAACGAATTAATCTAGATCAGCGGTCGGCAACCCGCGGCCCGCGGGCCGCATGCGGCCCGCGGACCTCTGACTTGCGGCCCGCGAACGTTTGGTAAAAAGTTTTTACCAAAATAAAAAATACTAATAAGAGTAAAATTAGTTTCATTTAAACGTTAGTCAGTGTCTCTAAGCTGCTGTTGTTAGTATTTTGCCACCGACTCATGAATTAATGAAATACGCTGGATGTATGGCTTCGAGGTAAAAAAAACCGGCCAAGTGCGTGTACACGTAAAGTGGGAATGTTTTTTTTTTTCGCGTATCTCTTCGTATGTTTTATCATTGGATAGGTCATTCGAAAATATAATGGGTGTGTCAAGACCATTTTTCGGTTAAGTGGGCCATTTGCGAAATATCTAGTTTTTAAATGCTATTTTTTGTTCGATACGAGCCCCCCCCCTCCATCTAACTTTTCAATGGCTAGAAATGTGAAAATGTGTGTTCACAATGTAATCCACTAACAAGGAAAATTATCGCGGCAGGCTGCGAGGGGCGGCGAGGTTCAATTTTTTTTTTAAATTTGATCATCCTATCATATCAGCCTAATTATTGTGATCCTAAAAAAAAAAAACGCGCTCGCTACGCTCGCGCCTTCAACTAATCTTATTTAGTTTTTGCCACAAATTTGAGTGTTTTACTCCAAACATTATCATGCACAAAAAAAAAAATACATCCAACAAAAAAATCGCGCTCGCTTCGCTCGCGCCTTACACTGCTCTTTTTTCTTTTCACATTTACTTTTTGCTACAATTTAAGAGTTCTTTACTTCAAACATCATCATGCAACAAACAAAAACAACTCAAAAGTAAAAATTATCATTATTTTATTGTGACCCAAAAAATATGCGCTCGCTTCGCTCGCGCCTTCATCTGTTCTTTTCTTTTAACAGTTTGTTTTACTACAATTTATAGATCTTTACTCAAAACGTTATCATGCAACAAACAAAAACAACTCAAAAGTGAAAAAAAAAACTGTTTAGCAAAAATAAAACCGACTTCAAAATACACTACAAATTGAAAAATAACTAATACATCGTTTTAAAAGTCGGTATCTCCAATCGTTATTGTTTTGTGTTTTTTCGCCACCAACTTCAAGAACGATCCATTAGTTAGGTTCTATTTTTCCATTTTTTTTTCATTTTTGTTAATGGGGCGGCAAAGCTAACTGGCCCGGGGCGCTAAATCTTTAAATACGCCTCTGGTAACCGGTTACAGAGTTATACTCGTCTAACTAAGACCTACTACGGAACCCTAGTGCGCGTGACCCGACTCGCACTTGGCCGGTTTTCTATGGGAAATTATACGTAGGTATATCAGGTAGAATCTAGGGTAATATCACAACTGCGGCCCGCCTATAGTTTATTTTGTTACCTTGTGGCCCTTGCTTGCCAAAAGGTTGCCGACCGCTGATCTAGATATATTTATGACCACAAAAGGCCGGGCAGATATTAGTTCCTTTTCAGCAACAATTCGACTGCCAATCAAGTTACGTGTCCACTGTGCAGTACATGCAAACTTTCTGTTTACTTGTTATTTCTGTAGCGAGCACTGACAGTTAGCCAGCCAGCCTACTGTTATCTAATTGCCTGTTGTATTGTTCAGCCAGTTCAGGCCATATTGTTGTTTATTTTTAAACTTCGGTTATAGCTGTGAAAGAGTTTTTATTAATAACGCTATGTGAATCGTCCTACGCTTTTTGTATTTGTTTAATTGAAATGTATTACGTATTTTTGCGAAGGCGGGCGGCAATCAGTTTCGTAGTTACGACGGGCTCTTGGGCGTCATGGCTACCGGCTGAGAAAGGATGGTTGGGAAGCGTCATGAAATCGTTATGAAGTGCAACTTTCTCTGGCTTCAGTTGAAACGCGCTGTAACAAGCTAGACGACGATACAGTAAAGTTTACAAATAGTTACGAAGAGTAGTTCCCAACTAATTAATGTCACAGATCAATCAAAATAGAACTGGTACTGATGTAATCAGCTGTATACCTCAAAACAACAGGACGGTTGAGTAGAAACATATCTCAAACCGGTTGTTTTGAGCAGTCGCGTTTCTAGAGAGTATGCAACACCAATAGCTATCACACAAACTTGTTTACCGATCGCTTTGAGAGACGGTCTTGCACCTCCTCCGTGCTGTATTTGTGCATACATCTTATAACGAAAGATATGTATCTTGTCAACCGCGATGTGGGTACATAGTACAGAGCGGACGAGTAGATCATACATATTCATGTCAACACAAAAGGACTTTTAAGGAGATTTGTTTGGTAGCACTGGAGCAAATGTAAGGCTCGCACAGTATTCACATATTATTCTATTATCTATGTGAAATGAAAATACAAGCCGACCGTCATGCATGATATAATCGCAAATGTTTATAAACACTCTGTTTGGGAATTATTGTGTAACAAAGATCCAACATTGATACTGTTTTGTTTACGTAAGTCCCAAAAACATTTTGACCGGAACAATACTCAATGAGGCTAAATATATCGAGTAATACTATTATGTATCTTGCTGTCATTTGAAGATTTATTCTGATGCCAGCAAGTCTGACTACCAGTCTTGTCAAGGGCCAAGGGTATTTATCATGTTGCCCGGTACCTGGGTTATGAAAGTCTGATAGGCAGTCGCTCCATGATGCGTCATAAATGTATGTATATACACATGGAGTTAAATGGCTATGGAGGTCATCTAGACACGCGGCAGGGTGTCCAGCCAAGTTCAAAGAAAAAGGAACTGGCGACGCAGCAGCCGTGTGTAATATTACACGAACCACTTTCAAGCCACTTTTGACCCCTCCCCAACTAGAAAACTATTTAACCTACATATATGAAATTTGAATCTAAAAAAAACGTTAATGTAACTCAAACAGTCCAATGTTGAGCCAACTCAAATGTTGAGGTTCAAATGGTTTGTGCAAATGATTTGACTTTTTTTTTAAAGTCGTAATGTGGCACCCATTTCGATCTCTCTTTTGCAGTGAAATCTACAACTACACCATAATTATCACAATATTGAACTTGACTTCCATTTTAACATTTATGTTTTTGGTGGGATAGGTACATTATATTATAAACTGGAAGCCGACCCCATTGACCCCGACATATGTGATTTATAATTAAAAGGGCTAGGCAGATGATGTCTATTATGTATGACGGCTATGTAATGGAGTCTCACGAGTACGTCAGTAATTATTTTGTTTCACTGTTGTTACGAATTGCTTGGCGGTAATTAAACCTTTAAATGCGTCATAGTTGTCGGAAATCATTCGAAGACGGACGAGTATCACAAAAAAAGATTTAATAGCTAAATTACAATAAAAAATCCTAAGACTTTTCCTTTTGTTAACTCTAAGAAATATTCAATTTAACGTTGAAAGGTATGTTATGTTGTTGAATATAATACATTGTATTGTTTCTAATAATTATTACCTATGAATGTAAGGACAACTGTGATTGGTATACAATAATACATTGTGTCGGTAATACCTACAGGCGCCAACTAATAAATGTGGGCGCGGTTATATTTCTATACTGCTAGTTTTCCATAGGTAAACTTTCGAATTTTAAATGTTGAATAGTTTAGTAAATGTATGTATTTAATAAAACCTAATTTGTTATACCACTCCTTTTAGCAGAGTGGTGATGCAAGTTTGACCACTTTCATCTGAAATCCTTACCAAACGAAACGACATCATCTGGGATGCTGTAAGGTAGGCACCGATCACTTCATATACTTTCAATAATAGCTGACAGCAGTCCGGGCGCGACGTTACAGCACCGATCCATCATCTAGTACAACACTCCGGCTTCCAGGAACGTATTAGCAAAATTTTCCCTCCAAGTTCCGAGAAGAGGAGGGTTTATCACCCCCTTTCGACCCCTCCGCGCCCGGGGAAGTTCCCCCGGCCGGAGCCACGCTGCGTAGGCGTGTGTTGACAAACGTTGCTGTGTCTATTTCGAGCCCAAGCTCAGCCACGCCCATCGCCCCCCGCGCCCCGCCCGGCCCCTGCCCAAATGTGTCCTTGACCTTGGTAACCAAACAACCGCAGTCACAACAAGGGATGGATGATCATTCGTTTTTCTGATACAGATTTGTTTTGAGTTCGAGGGGATGGCTCCGTGCTCGTAGGCCGGCGCCCTAGTCCCTAGCGACAGGCAGGCACCGAGTCTAGGGGTTGTTATTATAAGTTTAATGTTAGCTAAAAATTTTTAAAACCAAACTCAACTCAGATTTACACATAATTAAAAAAAACAATTTGAAAATTTGAGATTTTTGGAGGCGTGATCGCGAGACGAAGTTGTCATCGCAGAACTAAAGAAATACCAAGATAACACGAAGGCTTTTATTGACTGTCAAGTTTGGCAGTTCGTCAAGAGATGGCGGCACTGGTTGCTTTTCTTGTAGATAATCTACGATCATTAGTTTTGGCGGACACGAGTGTGGAGCTGGCCTTTGACTTACCTACCTACCGCCTGGCCTATCGTGGCCCTGTCGTTCGAGATTATTTACGTTCGCCTGATAAGCGGTTAATTGGCTAACACGATAAAATCAATCATGCACATTTTACTTAATGTTTCATCACTCGATTTTCTTACGAAATTGGGATATACTCTTACATTGATTGTATTTAAAGTACGCGTACTACGTAATAATAAACATCTAGGTTTTATAAACAAGGAAATCCAAACAAGTTATGTAAAACTACACAAGGGCTAAGAAACAGAAATCTTATGTAATCTGTAAAAAAATATGAAACTAATTATATGTTTAGATTTAAGTACCTTCGTCATAATCGCTCGCTCATTAATGATAATATCTATAAATATAATGAAGACGTGAAAATAGTAAGTTTGTGTGTAAATTCAACAATTTTTACACTCATAAAAAGCTACTTTTATCTTGAATCCCATATTTGTGTTGTGTGCTGTATATTTTATGTGCCTACGAAACGGGCAACACCGCAAGCCGATGCTAGTTATAAAGTACCTATGGGACTAGAGGCAGTTTGTGGACGTTAGCTACGGGCTACGGGCTACGAGCTACGGCGCGTAGCAGCCTACGAAGACTTCATGAAATCACCAAGGGCCTGATATGATATTTACAAGCCTTCATTTAATGCAGATTATTTTTGTAAAGGCATCATTGACTTATCTGAAATGCACAACAATGACTTAGGTATGTAGATTTCAGAAAGATTAGAAATAAGTATGCAATAATTAAATATTAATGAAATTGTTTCAGTCTGTTGCGTTTGCGGTGATGAATTTTGAAATAGGTAAGATTTATATTTAGTAGTAACAGAGCTCTTTGTGATCGAGCTCGCCCGGGGAAATGCTACCACCGTACAAATTTCTGTCACCAAGCACCGTTGATGTGTCCCGTTTTGATTAGTGTCGTATCAGTGTAATTACAGGCAAGAGAAAAATTTCAGGTCTTTCAGGAGCCATCCAATTAAGAAAAAAACTGACACGCACTTAGATCTTCGGAAAAACGGTACTTGTCACCCTGAATAATAAAAACGAATTGAACGCAAGCAAAGCCACAGCCGCCATACGTACGTATCGATATCTGATTATTGTTATCTTAGTATATACCCAGTATCCGCGACACGAGTCAAAATATACATCGATTGATTTCAAGATTGCACCTAGCACAATATATTCCGACAGATTTAGCCGTAATTTATGTTAAATGCAGGTGTTTATTCATTATTCGTGGAAATGGAATTTTTTCAACGAATTAGTAATAGCTATTTTTAATACTTAAACAACATCGTCAATTTAATGTTTCTTCTTATTTGCAACTTTTGTTATTTTTATTTTTTTCTCACTGTACAATTGAGAGGAGAGGGAATTACAATTCAGGGATTTACTCTATTGAAAAACATGTATTTTCTAGGTTCGTCTTACAAGATATGTAAATGTTATACGGATTAACATCAACTAGTAATTAATTACTACATTAACTAACCACATGTCTGTGGTTATTGAAGCTTCACATAACATACGTTTGTTTCCCATTTCTCCGATGAGTAGAGATCCTACAGTACCCAGTACCCACACCCAAGAGTCGACAGAGCGAGCTATCTTTATGCTTAAGTTAATCGCGACGATTGCTTTATATCTCGCCTACATTGTCCCACTGCTGGGCAAAGGTCTCCTCCATTTATTCCACTCCTCTCAACGCTCTTTCATCTCGCCCATTTTAAATCAATCTACACAAGAAAGTCCGCCATTTTGTATTTGCCCCGATTTTCTCTTGTATGCTTGACTCGCCATAAATCCAACACTTGAGCTGTGATATGCATTCTGATACGCGGTGACGATAATCAGGAAAACAAATGAGCAGGTCATTGTGTTGTGCGATGGTCGATAAGCTCGGCGATTAGTGACGTTAGCAGCTTACGTTACGATAACGTCGATATCTGAGCGTTTGTCATAAGTGATCGATAGCGGCGTGCGCGCACACACCGAGCAACTGTTCGACGCGGTGTTGGAGTGAGGCCAATGTGCTGATCGTAGGTACTAATGAGTATAGCCAGTATAATACCTTCATCACGATTATATGCAATCAAATAATGTATTTATCATATTCACTTTGTTATCAGACTTGTTTTTTGTTAGCGTAGATCATGAATTAGAACTTATTTTAAGTACTAATAACTGAACGAAAGAAACAATAGCGTGTGTATTGTGCCTTGTACACGACACAAGGAAAACCTTATGAGTTAATAAAAACAATAAGAAAAAAAAAATACTAATGTCATGGCCGTGTTAGGTGTAAACGAACAATCGGTAATTGACGTATTCGTTGCATCACCGACATGTGCCTACTTAATTAGCAAAAGTAGATCATTTCATAATTTAATCTTCAAGAAATAACTAACAAGGTTCTCCTACTAAAATCAAACACAACGCGTTTTCCAGAAGTACTTTTAGTACATATTCAACATAGTGCAAGTAATTATAATATTAAATTTTACATTGTATGGTAATGTTAGTCTAATATTGACATAGTGCTGGCCCGGCGCCAAGTAATGCGGTCAAGTAACCTACATACTGCTGTCAATTGACTGCAACAATACGCTGGAGATTAACCACGTGGAGCACCGCACTAGCAGAGGTACGCTTTAGACCTGATAAAGATGCATTCTTCTAGCCAAATTATCACTCACAAATCTCGGTACAAAATGAGTCAGAAATAACTCGCTATCCGGGGTAATCTACGTGCGAAAACCAGTTAGGGTGAGGAATTGCGCGAAAATGAGTAAATATGCTTAGAGAGTAAATCACTTTTTGACTTCAAGGAAATACCTAAACGTAAAAGTTATAGCACAAAATACGTTTAAATGTGTAAGTAAATATTTTGAGTTCAGGCTTACCTACTTTCAGTTACAAACCACCTACAGAAAAGATCAAAAACTAAGTGCTTCGCCCCGACGGGCGGGGGCGCGTCGTGGGCGGCGCGGCCTGAGCACCCTCAGTTTCGCGCTTTCAGTTGTTTCGCGCGAAACACCCCACACGAACCGACGGCTGACGGCTGCTCCAAACAGAACATAATTCTATTATTTGTCCTTACGAAGGTCACGCTTTGTTGATGTTGGTACTTTTTCTTATTCAATTTAAACAGGTCAATATTGTTCATCAAATCCCACACATATTCTGTGTATAAAATGTAAAATATGTACCTACTTGCTTCGCTCGGAATATTTTTTATGGCGCATTATTTACTTAATCAATGATAGAGATACCTACGTGGAATCGACAGATCAATTATATCATCATAAATAATTGGGGTTTTCCCAACGATGCAATACCTGCCTATGTGTCAACACGTCGCGGTTCATAGGATTTGAAGATAAATAATAATAAATAAGCTCATTATTAGGTACTTATCTAATAAATACGTACACATTAAATATGATAAGATACAAATTGATTTCAGTTTAAAACATAAAGGGAACAGACAGAGGCGTCCTTCTTACCGCTACTCTACAGTACTCACAGTATCTACCAAATTGAACGAAATTCTCCTTATGACCAGCCTCTACCGAAATGTCCAGTAGCAGACGATACGCGATACGTGATGGAACCCATGCCATTTAAAGCCCACAACCCAAATGATATGGAGCCTAAGGTCAAATGGGACGGCATTGGACGCCAATCACCCCCGGCGACGCCCACTCGATCCAGTCATAATGGCTTGTAACCAAATTATTCATCGAACATATTCAACATTTTACCATATTGGACTATACATCGGGGTTTTTACAAGTTACTTCCGAAATGCATCATGACATCAGTCTTCATTTAAATATGTCGTAAAATAATGGTCCGCTCCGGGCGTTAGGTCCACAGGGATAAATTGAAAAAGGAAATTGAGGGCCTTGTGGGGCAAACGAGCTAAAAGCGTAAAGACTCTCACAGAATCCTTATGTATGTAAACATGTCAGGTATTTAACATGTTATTATTTATAGTTATAATTAATCAAAAAAACATTTATTCAAAACTAGGCTGAAAATTAACACCTTTTTAACGTCAAATTTACAAAAGACAGCCCCCAAAACACCCACCCTTCACCACTTCCCATGTGTTTTGGTGGGAAGAAGAAGTGGCGCAAACGAAAAAAACAAAACGGAACTCCCCAGCAACAACAAACAGATACCGCTCTCCCTATTAATCGTTTAATTAAATCTTATATCGCAATGTGACGTAACTAACACCTGGCACTTCCGCTTTATCGAATAAGTACTGATTAAAGAGTATACAAACAGCTATCGTACTAGAAATCTACAAACATCCACCAACGTTCTGAGATGCAGTGAACATCAGTTGGCAACGCATCAATTCTTAGAGGCGCTCTATGATAATTATATACTTTTTATTTAACCCTGTTACCGTTTTCCTAGTGAGTAATGTTAAATTAATGTTAAATGTGTTGCTTGACGAGCTGTGAGGTAACCGGCAACAAGGCCAATTAGGATCCTCTTTTCACTCTTATTGTCATACATATTGCAACAATAAGGCTTGGAAAAGGGTGATACATATTTGAGGAGGTAGTACTAGTAGGTAGGTACTCGGTACACGTCCCTATCAATACACAATTTAACAGTCGAGGTGAACTTTCTTTACAGTATGAGCGATGTGCTCGTCTGGAAGGCTTTAGAAGCGTATCCTAGCAACCCACTATATCCAATATTCTCTGTACAAATGAATCTTCATTTTTCCAAGAATTTAATCGAACGCAACGGTGAAGGCGCTTATATTATAATAGCCTTTATTATCCCCAATCTTTATGAAAAGAATATTATGGAGTTCATAGAATTCGAGCTGTAGACACTCAAGGGCTCTTAGATACATTTGTATCACTTACGAGAGAATAATTTTATTGAGCTTTTATCATGTATAAAGATCAAAAACAAAACGCGTTTTTTTTTTAACCGACGAAAAAAACGGAGGTGTTCTCAAGTCGACGCCTATTTTTTTTATCACATCTTTTACAGGGTAGTCCGATGCTGATAATTCTTTTTTGTTCGGTAAGTTATACTTCAGAGATGGCCTCGTATAAATTTTACCAAAAAGCTTTAGCTGTTTTGTAAATATATTAAAAATAACGGTTTAACTGGTTATTTTTTAAGCTTATTGCAACATAAACAGAGTTACACACGTAAGTAGGTCTAGGTACATGAATTTATGCTGATAAGGTAATTAGATTGAGATACCGAAAAGTGAAAAAAAAATGATTACCCTTCAAACAGCAAATGAAACAATACACGTGGAACGCAAGGACGGACATCGAACCTGTGGTCCCGGTTCCCGGCGCGGTGACAGAGCGCATACGGGGCGGGGTCGCGAGGGGCTGCTTCTATTTATATAAAATCGATAGCCCGCCCGTGGCCTTGGGAGCATCGATCGCGACAGATGGGTGTGAGTGACGAGCCCCCGGACCCGGTTGTACTACGCCGCGTGGAAAATTTTCCGCCAAGAAAATTTGAAAAATATTCTTATATTTCAGATATCAGTTTCCAATTAGAGAAACAAAGCTCTATAATTATGTGTTTGTTGTAGTTTAAAATGACCATAGACAGTCGTAGGAACCATTATTACTGAACATGGTAACCTACTAATTATGCATTTGTTTATAGAGTGACTCCGCATGTAGACAAGGCGGACCCTAGCAACAACCGGGATTTATCAAATTATAACTCACACCATGGCATTAATATCTGCGGAGACCGGTTCACCCTCCGATTCCCTTCCACCACCCACTTCCACCCGCGCTGCTGATTGGCTGGCTCCACCAAACACCGGACCCACAAGCTTTTTCCAACTAGAAGATGCATCGCACCACACCGCTTGCGTTTAGCATGCCGTCGCCGAATTCAGTAAAGGTAAGAAATAATGAAAGTATAAATAAAAGGCATACTACAATAAGATTAAAAAATACTATTATTTATGAGCGCACTTATTTCGGAAATGTATCATAAATCGGCATTAAAAAATTGGATTTGCCAGATGTGGTGGGTGTTACGAAAGAGGAAAAACCGCAATGTCGTATTAATAATGGATTTCCTATATTATCCACATCAAAGCGCAGTTTTATTAATTTCTTGTTCTCAGAAATCATTTTAATAACTCAGTAAAAAAACCTGTTAATTCTGCAACCGCTTTATCGTCTCCTGGAACTGTATCGAGTATGGTCGCAAGCGCAACTCCTGATCACGCGGTCCTAGGTTTGTTGCCTAAACTGCCATTGGGTTTCTCCATGCGGATGTGTGGCCAGACGCTGTATGTAGGCTCGCCACGCAACATATGGGACTTAATCACAACTGGAATGTGGTCGCGTGCTGCGCACGTAGGCCTAACTCTTGGGGTAAACCAGCGTCATGTTGTGTAGCTCTCATAAATGTAAACAAGTACCATTACGATTTGTGTTCCATTGTGTCTGTGGCTCAATGATAGCCGCGTCGATCAAGGTTGCGGTTGGTCCTTAGATCGAGACTCCACTGTGCCGCCGAAGGCACACCACCCCCAAGAAACTGTTCTACTGAGGAGGTCAGATAAGCAGTTGCCCCACATCAAAGACTGGTTTTCAGATGCGTGCTGTTAGACTGCGAGCCGACCCAGAAAAGGCTAAGCAGAAACTCTTCATATCAATAACTAAGCAAAAATTACTATTTCCATAATTACTTAATTTAACATTGTAGTACAAGTTGTTGAGATAATGCAATGAAATTTACTATACATAATATTTTTTATTATGTGTCGAAATATTATCATATTAGCTATATTTATTAATGTTAATTTAAAATGAGCACATACCTGAGTTATCTGAAGAGCGGTCAGGATCATCAGCCATTGCACTAGTCTCCTGCAAAACATGAAACACATTAATAATGGTTATTAAGAAACTATTAGCTTAGTTACTAAAGCAGTCTCAACAACAAAAGTTCATGACTTATTCACAATTTTAATTTTCTTCTCTGCAGAAATTCTCTCTGCTCTGCACTAAGCAAATTTTATAATATCATAGTACATGCCTATACATATATATACTATAAAGAGTATCCATGGAGTTTCTTGCCGGTTCTTCTCCATAGGACCTACTCTTTGGAACCGTGCAACTAGTGTGACTTTTAATAAGAGCCTGCAAAGGCCTATTTGAAATAAAAATTTTGACTTTTGATACACAGTAGCAGCACCCTATGGCTCTGGTCTTAAAGTATTGATTTCAATATTCAAACATATGTGACCCATGATGTTTAGCTGATATTAAGACATTTTGAAACATCAAATTCAGATAAACGCTGTTTAATGTAATAATCAAGGGATGCTTGTTTCCTGCCCAATACCTGCTACTTTTGTTTAGCAATTTCTATAATATAATAGCTACATGCAGCTATTAGCTTATGTATACAAGAAAAGAAAACTAACAATACAAAATATGTGGAATTAACACCCGAATCGGAGTGTTGTTTTATTGATAAATATTTTGCCAGGCTTATTAACAGGCCTCACCGCATTAAAACACAAATAACCTTGCGGAAATATATTTACATTTAATGAAATAAATTTATTGTACCTCCCTAGTCAGTCAAGATCAGCCACTTTGAATAGCAAAGATCTTTTACTAGTAGATAATTAAAGTTCCGGTTTAAAAGCAAAACAACTACGATTGATACATCTTCTTATCTTACTAATATTATGTTTTACTTAATTGGGTGCGATATACCCCAGTGTCCGACACAGTTATGTTGTGTGATGTGGAACAGACAACAATAACAAGGTAAACTTCTCAACAACAAACACTTCATTTAATACCGAGAAATTACCTCCTTACTACTAGAAGAGGATAATACGATACATTAATACGTAAAACAAGCACATTACACCAACTTCTAGGTACCTTGCTTACACCAGCTGGGGTTCCAAACACTTGATGTTTATAAATGTCCTTAAAACACACAATGTTACAATTTTACGTACTCATTTAAACAATTTTAACGTCACAATGGACACAAATAACAACATTTTAATGACGAATACATCCCGAAAGTTTTAAAGTTCACATTTATTAGCTTCAAAACAAGCCAAAAATTTATGTTTTGACCAGAATTTGACGTAATACTTACGTCGAATGATCAGTCCGTTCGCATTTTCTTTATGTCACAAGTAGTAAGCAGATTTTCTATTTTTTTATTGGCCAGTAAGAATCTTATAGGTAAAAATAATATTTTGACCAATCAGGGCTACGTTTTATTATGACAAATTCTAGTTTCTAGTAATGAGCCTTTAAACCGGAATAAAATTATGATTTCCGGTTAAATAAATCGATTTGTAGGTTTATTGTTTTTTGGTATATTATTTAATTAGGTGTTTACATGGGTGGATCTTTACCCCATTTGTATGGAGAATTCTAAAAGTATGATAATTTATTTAAAATACATAAAGTCCTTTGCACAGGTCCGCTGGTCATCGCTAAGTAGTATGCTATTTTTTGTTTGTCTTTGCAAATAATAGTGCAACTACAACTACTATCACAAAATATTTTTTAAACACGAAATGACTTGTAGTTCGAGGTATCCTTCGACTTATTCTCTATTCCAAAAACTAATATATTCAAAAAACTAATATTATATGTTTGATAAATAGGGTAAAAAGAATAGTGATATAATGATTATACGCCAGAAAATCCGTTGGAATGATACAAGCATCTTAAACTAATTGTAATTACCATAGGCGAAACACATAAGTGTGTTTCATTATGCGGTAATTTTTTAAGTTTGAACCTGCAACATTTGAATAAATTGACTTTGAAAATGCCACATGGCTTACTTTAGCTGCTTTAACCGTTTGTTGCATACATTAAAATAGACTCCACAAATGATGACAGTTAGATGTACCATCAGCTTACCCTGAACTTCAGTCGGCTGCTACCATCTCATACTGACTGGCTAATATTTTTCTAATAACTATTTTCTATTTTAATGCATTTTTTAAACTGGCGATAAGTCATGAAAATCGATTCGAATACATCACTAAATTCGTTCAGACAAACTGTCAATGTCAGTGCAATCAATGTCAAACAAAAAAAAACAATTCTATTGTTGAGTTGTTGACTCACTCATTTCCAATCGAAAAATTCATAAGTTTGCTTAACTTCAAGTTAATTCAGAACTAGTTTTTATAAAATGTTTTCATCAATCTTTGGTAAACGTAGATCTTCTCCCGTGGAGGTAGAAGTAGAAGAAGAAACCCCTCCGATTCCTGGAGCGAGGCCCGACGATGGGTTCGTTGTGGTAGATCCAAGTTCGCCTCGGAACAGCCTGTACCCAAACGTGAGTGGTGTTGGTGCCTCAGTTCCGTATCCGCAGAGACCTGCTCCGGCAGCGCCAACGGCCAGGAAGGCGTTGATTGATCATACTTTCCATTATTTGCAAGGAGTCCCATTCGCCATGTCAAAAACACTTCAGATGGCTTCGAACAAAGACACATTTGCTACGGAGCTGGCAGATCTTCTTGCATTCCTTACAAACAAAGTCAATGTGAGCAGCTATGATTATGACTTCAGTGTAGAAAGGAGCGTGCTGAAGGAATGCTGAGCTGGTTAGAAGTGGTTTATTAACGGGGTTTGTGTCAAAGGTCTAATTGATGAATTTACAAAATGAAGTTAACTACAATGATATTTGGATTGCATACTGGCAGAATTAATATTTGTATAAATGAAAAAATATCTACCCTATTTGCTACTCCAGGCTTCAGTCTATCTCCATACCAAATTTCATTACAATCGGTTCAGCAGTTTTCCTGTGAAAGTGTAACAGACAGACATTCTTTCAGATCTATAATATTAGTAACAGTTATAATTAGGGCTAGTTTAACCAGCTCTAGATTGCTACTGGGTAAGCTTAGATGTTAGATAATTTCAAAGAAATGATGTTAGTATGAATTAATTTAGATATTCCCTATTTAGAAGTGGAAAAACAGGACTTATTTCAATTATGAATAAAATAATTATGAATGAACTGAACAGCTTATTTCTACATAATAGTAAAAACTTTGAATTGTGATTTCATAAATGAGGTTTTTAAATGCTAGTAAATATTAAGATATTTCTTTGTATTGAATTTAAGGTATCAAAATGCTTTTTAAGCTTCTGTTTTATGCCAATACAAACTGAGGTGTAATGATAATATAAAGAAAACAAGAGAATATACTCACAGGCCAGGAGTTAAAGTTTTTTAAGGAGTATATTTTGTGACTATATCAATTACAATCTAAAATCTATTATAAATAATTTTAAATAGTATGTAATATATGTAACAAACACTATTGAAGTTGTAAATAAAAATATAAAGACCAAATAAAAAAATATTTTATTTTAATACACTCGAAACATCTAGTTGAAAAGGTAACAGAATTTCCTCTTGTTAGATGTTATAAAACCTCTGACTTCTAGTTTGGCAAAATAAAATAAATTCATAATTTAGATCCATTGTAAATATAACAATATTAATACTAACATGACAAGTGTACCACAGGTGCCTTCATAACATATACAGACAAATTAAAATACAGCAAAACATTTACATTGACAAAAGACATAGAATAACAGATGTGTAGCTTAATACATAAAAATCCACATTACTCTATTTATAATAACTGGTATAGTAGTCGGCACATAACTTGGCCAAAATTGAAAATAGTTTTTCTCTTTTCTCTATCTTCTACATATAAATGTTTAAAAGTAAATTAATACAATATACTATAGTGTATTGACAAGCATTGAAAGTGTTACTTTTGGATTGCACTGGGTGCACAGGCGCAAACTTGTTCCAACTATATTAAAATCTTGCCAAGTTATTTGCCGGCAACTATAGAATGATCTGATTGAATACATTCGCAGCATCCTGCTCATCACAGTCCAATATTCCCATCTGCCATCACACAACCAGCACCATCATTTCAATCACACAGTCCTTAGAGGAGTCCACAACAGAAGATATGGATTATTAACTTATCCCATCACTATCACCTATATAATCGCCGCCAAACCAACTATTAGCGCTACTATTATCAGGAATGGTATCCAAGTCTTGAGAAATGCCCCAATACTGTAAAATAAAGGCAAGATACAAAATGAATTTGCAAAAAAAGGTTATTTTAAGGCCTTAAATTTTCAGTTATTAAATAAACATGCCTGATAGATTGATATTTAAGTTGTTATTTATTTCTTCTTAAACTGTTTATGCACTTAAAATCATATAAGCAATTAGAATACATAATTGAATGATTACCTGACATATCTGGAGTATGGAATCATGTAGAAAGCCAGTTTGACCATGTTCCAGTTCTTGCAGCCTCCATAGCTCATGATGTTGAGAGCAGTTGCTACATGTGAGTGGCAGTTGTCGTAGAACAAAATATGCTGCAAGTATAAACATTATATTATAATAATATGTGAAGCAAATATACATGGATGATTAATTTATTAAAGTAGAATATTTATGGTACAGTAAAATTATGAATTGTGTGTACCATTCTTTTTTTATATATCTCTGAGGCTTCGGCGACAGCAGCATCCCAACCTGCCTGACCATTTGTAGCTTTCTGGGGTGACAACTGCCAGTACTTTGTTGGATTCCCAAATGCCATCAAATCTTCAGACACAAAGTATGGACCGGCAAAGTCCCTGATTATTCCTGAGGAGGTACAAATGCCCATGTGTCCAAGGAAAGGGAAAATCCATCTGAAAACAACTTTTCCTTATTATTCTCAACTACAAATAATGTATAAATAAGTTATTATTGTGTATAAATAATAGGAAAAGTGGTATATAAATTGATAAATCTATTTATTGTTTGTAATACATTGTATTTAAGATGCCTAAAGCTAACATATACATTTGGTTTATTAGATTACCATAAGCAAGAAAACTTGCACAATAAAGAACTCAAAAAAGGCTAGAGACGCAGTAATAGTTGCAAATTTCTGTGCAGGAAAATAATGTCACATTATGCCATTGACATGTACGAAGAATATGCAAGAAATAGGTATTTAGTATATTATAGCTTATCTACATCATGACTTGCTGTAGGAACAAAGACGAGAGCTGTGCTTCCATTTCTCATTAAATGTTGGCAAATAAAAGAAAGATGCATTTTCCGTGTTTATGTACTTCTTAGTACTTATGCTTAAAACTGGATCATGAATATTTATTAATCATTTATACAAATTTAAAATCATAGTTTGCTCAATGTTGAGAAAGACAATCTGAAAAGCTTTATGTATAAATGCATAAATCTAGTAAAGAATTAAATATCTATTATGAACGAGGGATTAGAATAGAATAATGAAAGCATGCTTCTCTGTAGTTGTTTGGTCTCTAGGTTGAAACTGTATCTATCTTACACATTAATCTGTGCTACTATTGCTGTGGTAGTTAATTAATAATATGTTACTGATCTATTTTTTTATAAAAACAAATGTGACCACTCACGTTAGCACAGGGATAGGCGTCCAAACAATACAGTAAGGGTATCGGCAGCGATCATGGTCTATAGGATCCATTAGCACAGCTTCTTCAGGATCAGATAAGTTGACAATACTGCTGGGACTGTGGTCACCTGTCATAGTTTTAGCAGTCATTGAATTTAAAAGGCAAGTTCTTCCATATCCAATCTCAATATAATTCAAATACAATGAAGGAATACGAAAGTCAATAAATAAATACCTGACATTTGGCTTGACGTTGTGTGTCCACAGGTTGCGAGACTTACATAATCTGTGGTTGTAGTCACACAGAGTATTATAAATACTACGTTTTGTTGTAATAGTGATCACAGCAAACCAAAGAGGTAGTATTCTATAGAGATATCATAATAAGTAATAGCTGAAGACTTATCTGCGCCTCTATTTTTACTAATGCGCAAAGTCTTTAAGCAGAGTGAGATAGCTATAGGCATCCTGCGCCATCTTGAAACGCCGCGCGCCGCCAGTCAACTTTCGGTCTACCAGCTGGTAGATACAGAACGTGTTGATTTTGTACTATAAATCGTGTAAAAAATAAGTCTAAAGTAATTTGTTCATGGTGAAACAGAACCGAGAATGCCTATTATGTGTGTGGCTACCGGCTGCAGAAGCCGAGGTGGTGATACAACGGAAAACGGGACAAAAATATCTTTCCACCGGTAAGTCATATTTAGCAAATTGATAGATATTTAACACAAAATGTCATATCGGGGATTTGTAAGCTTCTCAAACAGTAACTGAATCTATTTATTATCTTATTTTATCTTTTTATCTGCTAAATTACCATTAATAATTGTTTATAAGTGGTTTTGATAAAAAAAATATTACGATTGACACTTTGTGTACTATCATAGTGATGTACCCTAGTTTAGGTAATCTTTTATTATCGATTTTCGAACATTGTTTATTTCTTTTAAGTATAATAAATGTTTCCTGTTCTGTGATCGCTTATTTGCCTAAAGTTCACTGTGTGGTTTGACTTATATGGATAGCACTTTTGGATAGAAAAAATAAATATTCAATCTCCACCAATATCAAAATGTTTTTTTTATTGTTGTAGTTACCCGAAATATAAAGAACTGTGTTGGGAATCGAACTCAACACCGAGGCGAGCCGCGCGCGGCGTGTGCGCTGCCTGCGCGCGCTCGGCGTCTTCGAGTACCTTCGGCACGACAGCGATCGCAACGGTCGGCGGCGACGACGACACACGACCTCGTAGCAACACTCGCGCGTTGAGTTGCACGAAGAACGGTCGAAGCCTAAATTAAATTTTTCTTTGTTTGCTCGGAATCCAAAAATTTGTAATTGCTAACGGCAATAAGAACCTAGTTTGTACAGTCCACTAGTTTTATTTACTGAGCCCGAGAGATCCTACACAAACTGCGAGAAAAGTAGATTCGAAATTTAAGAAGAGGAGAATGGCAACCAACAATTGGTTGTCGCTTGTGCTCATTGCATTTCGATCCTGCTTGCTATCGAGGTGGATCTTATGCAAAAAGTATTTTGCATTCTTATTTGCATTCTTTACGTAATGTAGATCGCCCTATTATTTCCCCACGCAGATCAGCCCCCTAATCGTCTAACGTCAGTAACAATCCCAATCAAAAAGGTTGACTGGCAGAGAATGCCTTGTGGCATTAAGTCCGCCTATGTATCACTGCTGTACATGAAGTTTAAATAAATAAATAAAAACCCTGCAAATTTGATTGGTAGAAATGAAACTCTTTTCACCATTTCGTCAAGATTTCGGCCAATCGAAATCGTAGGGATTGTGATTGATAGGTACTGAAACTGAAGTTAGACGAATACCCCGCACAAGTGGGTAAGATTTGGCTCGTAACTCAATCACGCAACAACAACATCACAAAACATATATGGACAAATTGAGTACTTTAATTGCGAGGGATTTTTATGTTCGATATGACTGCGTATCTTTTTTTCTATATTACCTCTTGCAGGGTGCTTCTAACAGCATTCGACCGGCTTAACCGGATAATGTGGCGAGGTCCTAATTAAATTAAGAAATCAATCTTCGACTTGAAGATCGGCTTATAGATCTTGTTTTATCACAACCAAAACTCGATACATTTTTTATCGAATCATACGCAATTATAACTCGTCGCCACACTATTGACATGTATCGTTATAAATAGGTTTCTATAGCACAAATGGCGACATCACTTCGGCGAGAGGTAGCAGATATTATATATTTGACTCTATCTCTCTTAGGGGGTTTTGCATATGTAAAAAGAGATAGATATAGATTTCTTATTTATGCTTGATATAATACCTCTATAGAATACTATCTCTTTGCAGCAAACATAATCTCTACGTTTTGTTATGTGATGTTTAAAACAGTATAAAATTCTGTCTCAGTCAATGGTTCCCTGTTTGTTTGTTGTTTATTTTGAAGAATTAAAATTATAAATTCAGTTGTAGACTCATGCAAAGTATTTTTTTTAAATTACCTGAAATGAATGTCAGCAAAATCATTTAAATTGTTGAAATTGTAGTTCCGGTTTTGTCTCTACCCTAGTAAAACTTTTTTTTTTTTTTTTTTCCCTTTGTGGCAATGAGTCGATGTCGACTAGGCTGCCAGTGTCAAGTAGTGACGATCTAGCTAGGCGGTTTTGACAGCCAGACTTTGTGGTAGACTATCCAGTGTTATATTAGTAGCTAAAGGGACAACACAATTTATGTTAGACAAAATATACATTTCTTTTTTTTTTTTTTTTGAAACAAATTTTTACTGTTCTATAATACATACAAAATAAAATTTATGCAAAAGTAAAATGCATTGTTACACACATCTAAAGTTTGATAATATTGTCATTTAAAAATTTTGTTAGGAGTTGAATTAGTTGAGGGGAAAAATTTGTTAAAAGGGAATGGAAGTTAATAGGAAGAGGTACTTTAATTTTAGGAAGTTCATGATACAAGTCAAATGAGTTGGAATTATTGGGACATGAAAAGAAGATATGATCAAGATTGCCCTCATCCAGCCCGCACTCGCACAGAGAACTGTCACGGATGCGAATCTTATTGAGAAATACAGGACTGCAACAGTGACCGAGTCTCAGTCTACATAAGGATGAAACAGTTCTTTTAGATAATTTCGAACATTTAAAATACCAAGGCTTCCGCGGGATGTCTGGTTGAATGTTAGCGTAGTAAGAGCCTTTCAACTTTGAACTAACCTGCCACACCGCTGACCACGCATTATAAAGCTTAATTTTTGTGTCAGCCCATAGGTCAGAACTGTGGACAATATAGTGTTTGCGGTCAACCAAGTTGGATGTAGCGAATTTTGCCAGAGAATCAGCACACTCATTACCAACAATTCCTGAATGACCAGGAATCCAGGCGATTTCTATATTAAGGCCCTGGCTCGAGCAGACAAAAAGTAAATTTTTAATTTCAATTATAATTTTACTATGGATTTTGGACTTTAATGGGTTCTGAACAATTGCCTGAATGCTACTACGAGAATCGGAAAAGATAACTGAATTTGAAATATTATGAGATAAAATAAAATTAATGGCTTCCAAAATGCCAATGCATTCTCCAGTAAACACAGATACCTCCGACGGGCATTGATACATCAACGCTAATCTGGAGTTTTGAAGGTAAACTGCAACACCTGTGTTACCCGTCGGGGACAACTTGGACGCATCCGTAAAAAAAAACTTCCAACCATTCCAGTACCTCGCAATGACCCGATCAAAGTCACCTTTTACGTCCTGGGAACTTTTAGAAAGACCCAGACCCAAAACGGCTTTAGGTTTAAAGTGGACCACCTCGTATGCCGTAGAAAAAGCTGGAAGGAGGGGGTATTGGCTAACAGGCGCGGACAGGTTTCGCAGTTCTCTGTATCTATTCAGCAGAGGGGGGATGTATTTATTTTTCCAATAGGTGGATGTTGCGATGGAGAGGTGGGTCTGTTCCAAGATGGGAAGTAAGGGATGGGAAGATAGAGAGAAAACTTTTGAGAGGAAGCGGTCAGCTAGATATTGTCGTCGAAGGTTGAGGGGTGGTTCTCCACATTCTACTTGAAGAGCATTTATGGGGGAGGATTTCATTGCACCAATGATAATTCGGAGACACTTTGATTGAATAGAATCCAATTTGTGTAGTGCTCCTTTGTTACAAGGCTCTATTAAGAAGCAACCGTAATCCATGACGCTTCTCACCAAAGCATTGTATAGCAACTTCAATGTGAATGGATGAGCGCCCCACCAGACACCAGCCAATGCTCTTAGAACTGATACTGAGCGTTCACATTTTTTGACGATATTATCTATATGATAAACTCCCGACAGTTTTGAGTCTAAAATAACCCCCAAAAACCTGACCTTTTCTTTTATCGGTACAGCTTGATCATCAATATAAATATTAATAGGAGGGATAAGACGTCTACGAGTGAAAATAACAGCAGTACTTTTCGGAGCGCTTAAAGACAACCCATGATCAAGAAGCCATTGGTTTAATGAGGCCAAAGAAACATTCAAAGATTGAGCAGCATCCTGAATGGAATTGCTACAGACCAATAATGCGATATCGTCAGCATACTGTAAAATTTTGCAGTTATAATTTAGACAAGAAGGAAGATCACAAGTATACAAGTTATATAAAAGAGGACTTATCACTGAACCCTGGGGTAAACCTCTCCAAGCGACTCTCCGCTCGGAGTTCCCCCCAGGAATCCTCAGTTGGAGGGTGCGGTCGGAGAGAATGTTGCAGACGATCTGACAGATCCTAGCCGGTATTCTCAGCTTGAGCAATTTCTGCCTGAGAACTGGGAGGAGGACAGAATCGTAGGCGGCTGATATATCAAGAAAAGCGGCCACCACCGACTCATTCCTGCTCAGAGCCAGCCGGATACCTGAAGTGAGGATACCCACACTATCAGTAGTACCCAGACCTTTTCTAAAACCGAACTGAGTCGCTGGAAGCAGTCTTCTATTCTCTACGAACCATTCAAGGCGATTTTTAACCAAATGTTCTAAAAGTTTAATAAGAATTGACGATAAAGCAATTGGTCTGTATGAACAATGATCACTAGGGTCTTTGCCAGGTTTTAGCAAAGGAATAACCATTTGAACCTTCCAGGCTGGAGGAATATATCCAGAGGAAAAGCAGAAATTGACCAAGTCCAAATAGTAACGATGGCATTTTATACCAGCTTTAGCTATGAAGGAATAAGGGAAACCATCCACCCCCGGGGCAGAGTCCCTGACGTATGAAAGGACAGTTTCGAGTTCCTCTAAACAGAATGGAGATTCCAATGGGTCGTTAGGTGCTATATCAACTGAATTTACACAGTAGAATTCATCGACATTAGGAACATAGGCCGGGGCAAGTTTAGTGAAAAACTGATACCCTAGATCTTCAGGTATCATGTTTGCCGATTTAGGGTTGAAGCAACTTCTGAAGTTTCTCATTTTTTGCCACACGACCGACGTTGGTGTAGCTGGCTTCAAAGAACTACAAAACGACACCCAGCCTTCCCTTTTCTTTTTTCTGAATAACTTTCTGGACTTAGCCAATATCTGCTTGAAGGCTATTAAGTTATCCAGGTTCATATTGAGGTTACAAACTTCTTCAGCCTCATTCCTAGCTTTGACCATGGCAGTGCATTCCCTATCCCACCAAGGCGGAGAAGGGATTTTGGATGAAGGAGTTTTCTTTAAAGGAAAGCAATCATTTGCTGTACCAGATAAGGAGTCAGAAAAAGACGTAAAACAATTCTCAGCATTCTCAGTGTTGACGGTTGGAAGGGAAGAGATACGAATGTCTAAGATTTTAGAGTACAGATCCCAATCCACTGAGTTTAGCTGATATTTCAGTAATGGAGGGGATGTTTTATTAGGAAGGTTTTTAGAGGGAGATTTTACCATAATGGGAAAGTGGTCACTACCATAGGTTAAATTTAAACGACTCCAAATTAACAAGCTGGCTATGCTGGATGAGCAGAATGTCAGGTCGACACAACTATTGCTCTGTCCTAATGACGCCCTACGTGTAGTACTGCCATCATTAATTATGCATAGGTTAAGGTCATCCAATATGTCAACTAGGCCATAACCTGTACTATCGCACGATTCTGAACCCCACCGATAATGATGACAATTGAAATCGCCCATGACAAGAAGAGGACCATTTACACTACATAAAACATTTTTAATTTGAACAATATCATCAACATGTGGGTGAGCAATATAAAAAGAGAAAACATTTATGCCCTCAACCTTAACAGCAACAACATTTATGTTATCGCCAACGAAGGGTAGAGGGATTGGGGAAAATGGTACTTTGTTATTAATGAACAAAGCACATCCGCCATATCCATCAGATCTATCTTGGCGAACACAACTGAAACACGGGATCCTGAAATTACTTTCAGGACGAAGCCATGTCTCAGCAATGCCGCAGATCGATGGTTTAAATTTATTAATTAAAAAGAGTAGGTCAGGTTTCCTGGGAGTAATACTCCTCACGTTCCATTGAAGGAATGTCAGGGGATGGGACATTGTTAATATATTGTACTATAGATGTCAATTTTTTGGCAACGTGGTCAGGTACGGAGTAAGAGGAAGGATTAGACAATACAGCCATTAACATATTTGTTATTATATTTAAAATATTTGACGAATTGTCAGAGTTGGTTCCACCTTCCTTAGAGAGAGCGCAACCATTATGGGATGGGGAGAAGGAATAATTTTGAGTAAGGGCCTGATGAGCCTGCTTATCATAGCTAGGCGAAAGTGGGGCGTGAGATTTTGGTTTAAGGTAAACCGTTTTACGGTACGATTTTGGGGGAGTGGGGCTGCGGGGTTGGGATAGAAATGGCTTTGTTTTGGAGCTGTGGGGAGCTTTTGACACTTCAGCATACGACCTTGAAACGGGAGGGAAGACTTGACTAGCTTCAGCATACGAAACTGCTTTTTCAGCCATTAGAGCTTTAATACCCTTCTGTCGACCAAGTTCTGGGCAAGAATTGTCATTGGCATAATGGTTTCCAGAACAGGAAACACAAAATGCATAATCTTCAGAAACTGAACAGCCATCTCCTGGGTGGTCTTGACCACATCTATAGCATCGGGGTTTAGACCGACAAGTTGATCGAGTATGCCCATATCTACAACAGTTATAACATTGTATCGTGGGATACATGTATCTCTCGACTGCAAGAGCTGAATAAAAACAGTATACCCTCTTAGGTAGGACTTGGCCGTCAAATGTGAGAACCACAGTTTGAGTAGGTCTCCACTCAGTAACTCCAAGTGAAGATACCCTGCGGTTCATTCTCCTTGCCTTTATTACAGGACCACATTCAGGAGGAACTTTAATGTTCTGAATGATTTCTTCCTCTGTCCATTCGACTGGGACATCTCTTACCATGCCCAAACGTGTTACGTTAAATTGTGGAATAGTAGCAACATAATCGTTTTGGATCAGTATGTTACTAACCAAGAAACTGTTAGCATCCTGATGCGACTTGAACTCAATTGATAGTCTGTTTCTGCCTACACGTTTGACGCCACCGGCGAGTATATTATTGAAATTATTTTTCATCAAAAACATACCAAACTTCATTGGGTGCAGAGACGTACCTGGAGTCTGAGCATTCTTAAGGGAGACATGGACAATATAGGGGGGGTTATCCCTCAAAGTATAAGATTGCCTACCGATAACACTTTTCGCAAATTTAGGGGGGTTGGTAACTGTATTAGCCGGCGGAGAGACAGCGGGTCTTTTTCTTTTTGGAATATCTGTGTCCATATTATTTTCCGAACGTTCAAATTCATCATGGGTAGGGAGAGAAACGGTCAAAATCGGGGAATATTCAAAGGCATCAGGGGGATCAGGAGGCTTTTTTGTGTCCATCGTGATTCCGAGGACAAATTTTTTCTTTTAAACAATCACAAAACAAAACAACTAACCTTAAGGATAATAACAAACAAACTGAATTAAATCGATGAAGATCACTTACATATAAATTCACTAAAATCGAAATAATTCGTAAACAGACAAAAGCACGTGTATAACCTTCACCACTACCCAGTTTATATGCTTAATTCTAGTAAAACTTGAATATGGCTGACACTTGCTTGTTTGACAGCAGCAGTGTTACCAACTTAGGGGTTTTCCCCCTAAATTTAGGGGGTAAATAAGTGGGTTGGGATTTTTTTTAGGGGCGTTCTATCTTTAGGGGGATTTTTAGGGTTTTTTTTCCTTCTTATATTTCCCTTATTTTTATATTTCTCATATTTTTTTATTAAAATAATAAAAGTATGAGTGAAAATATTAGTACGGTTCCTCAATACTAAGAAAAATTGAATAATAAACACAAGACTGGTGGTCTGTGCTTACTGGATAACTGGAAATACGTTAGATGTTGTTTATTTGTTTAATTTTTCTATTGCACTATTGTGTCGACCAGCGATTTGTTAATAATGCCTAAAGAAAAAAGAAATACATTCAAAAGTATACAAAGATTTGGGAAACAGATCCAGATCATATGTCACATAAATGACGTATATTTCTTTTTTTCCCGGATATATACTTTTTCAGTTTGGGTACTAATTTATTTTTTACTCTTTTTTTATTTAAAGAATTTAGGGGGATTTTCATGTAATTGTGGCAGTTTTAGGGGTTTTTAACTTAGCTTTAGGGATAAATATTTCTGGGAGTTGGTAACACTGGACAGCAGCCATTGTTGTTGATGTGACGATGTTTGGCGCTATTATTTTATTTATGTGATTTAATTAATTTATCTTTTATATTTTTGAATGGTGGTATAAACTTATATAACAGCAGCCAAAATGCCTGCGTTTCTTAAATTTATTGATATGGAAAACTTTAAGTCCTATCGAGGTCACCATCGTATAGGCCCCCTGAAATCCTTCACGGCGGTGGTAGGCCCCAATGGATCGGGTAAGTTAATCTCTTTAACCGTATGTGTATCGATAACTTTGTACACTTATTCTGTATTCGACACTTTTTTAAACCCACAGAGCAGTAAGCAGTTCTAATTACATGCATTTCTGAGTCTAGAACTCAATTATAAAAATTGCTCGCACTCTAGTTTTATAGATTACGTGAGCCTATTTTACTTCACAGGCAAGTCCAACTTCATGGATGCTGTGAGTTTTGTGATGGGTGAGAAGACATCCCTGCTCAGAGTCAAGCGTCTCAGTGACTTGATACATGGAGCCTCCATCAACAAACCTGTGTCCAGAAGGTAACTATCTCTACTAATACCATTAATGCAAAAGTAACTCTGTCTGTCCGTTACACTCTTATAATGTAACAGAGCTTCAAATTATAGAGGTATATTATTTGTTAATAGCAAAAGTACGCAAAATTGAGCTACTTTACATTGATTACATATCATCATACTGTTATCATAATTTAGAAAAGTAAAATGTTCATTCACAATGATTACAGTATTAAAAAAAAATAATAAACAATTCTTGAAATATGTAAATTATATAAAAAAAAAATGTTTTAGTGCATCAGTGACAGCCACATTTGTGCTTGAAGACATGACAGAGAAGCAGTTCCAGCGGTCAGTGATTGGACAGTCTTCAGAACACAAAATTGATGGACAGGTACGATATTTCCTACTTCAATATAAATAATTTCAATTGTATTGCTTATATTTTAACACTGGCTAAAAACAATGTATCGCCGAGGGCTGGAACACAGTCACACCAAAATTAAAATCCAATCAGTTGAAGTTAACATAGTTACACATATGAAATAAATGTTACTTTCTAATATTTTGTCTGCCTCAGTCTGTATCCACATCACACTACCTGAGTGAGCTAGAGAAACTGGGCATCAACGTGAAGGCCAAGAACTTCCTGGTGTTCCAAGGAGCTGTTGAGAGCATTGCCATGAAGAATCCTAAAGAGAGGACTGCCCTCTTTGAAGAGATCAGTGGGTAAGTTGTAGTCAAGGGTAAAAAAGTAGCTTATTAGTTTAACTTGGAACCAAAGAATGGACCAGTAGTCTTAATAGGGCATAAAGCAAGTGCTATGAGAGTAAAGATAATAATAAAAAATCCAGTCCAACACACTTGGGCTATTTGTATTTGTTGTTTTAGCGGCAACAAACATCATACACATTGTCTGTTAAAATTTCAACTATCTAGCTATCACAGTTCATGAGATACAGCACCAACAAACAGACAGATGGACCGTGAAGTCTTAGTAATAGGGTCCCATTTATACTTACCCGTTGGGTATGGAACCCTAATAATATTCATTTGACACAAAAAGTAGACAGACAGTAGTTACAACTTCGGGTGTTTACAATTATATTACCTAGCATCCTCTCTCTCTAGGTCAGGAGTCCTCAAGGAGCAGTATGAACACTGCCGCGCGGAGGTGAACCGCGCTGATGAGGAAGCACAGTTCTCCTACCAGAAGAAGAAGGGAGTGGCCGCCGAGAGGAAGGAGGCCAAGTTCGAGAAGGAGGAGGCAGAGAAGTACACCAGGCTGAAGGAGGAACTGGTCAGTTGACAGTTATACTGAAATCATGGATGAAAAAAAAAACTATTCTTAACAGATTTACAAAAAAAATCGGTAACATATAGATAGTCATAGATTTATATGTTGTTCATCAGTCTGATCTGGTATATTGTCATCACAGATAGGGAAAGACAAAAAAAATAAAGGATTGAAAAAAATACAATTGACATTCTGCTTAGAACTTCTGAACATAATATGCCATGAATAAAAAGAATAATCCAGGTGTAAACACAGTTTGCTTTGTTGATATCTTTAAAATTAACATAACTATTGATGAACATTCCCTTTACAGCAAGAACAAAAAATAGAGCTGCAACTGTACCATCTGTACCATAATGAGAAAGAGATCCAGTCGATGGAGGAAGACCTGCAACACAAGCAATCAGAGCTGACCAAGGTGGAGAAGAAGCGACAGAAGCTCGAGGAAACCTTGAAGGAGAAGAAGAAGGAGGCTGGCACTGTTCAGAGAGAAACTGCCAAGATTGAGCAGGAGATCAGGGAAGTGGTGAGTGGGCAGAATAAGTATTATAGAGCTGATAGGTCCTGACGTCATGATTAAGTATTTTGTATATTTTATTAAAAAGTCTGTAACATTCACAATCATGCATATAATATAGAATAATTGTACACACCTCAATGCGTTCAACAGGAAGCAGAGATCTCCAAGAAGCGGCCGACGTTCATAAAGGCGAAGGAGCGGGTGACGCACACGCAGAAGAAGCTGGAGTCTGCGCTGAAGACGCTGGAGCAGGCGCGCAAGGCCCACCTGGCGCACCAGGCCGACATCCGCAAGCTGGAGGACGAGCTGCGCCAGCTGGAGGACGAGAAGGCGGGCTGGGAGGCCGAGCTCGGCACCGCGCACACGGGCCGCGCCGACGTGCATCTCGAGGAGGCGCAGGTCTCTGCTCGTAGTCTCTCTATGTTTCATCTTTTAAATTCCTGCAAAACTCAAAATTTTATTGGACTCAATTTTTTATAGTTAATAAAATAAAAATGCCAAAAAGTATTTTCAAAACTTCCACCATACATAACTTCATTGTATTTTTGGGAAGAACAATAGTGATGCAACAAATGACTTGTTTCCCCAGATCCGTGAGTACGAGGAGCTGAAGATGGAGGCGTCCCGGCAGGCGGCGCGCTACCTGCAGGAGCTGGACTCGGTCAACCGCGAGCAGAAGGCCGACCAGGACCGGCTCGACAACGAGCTGCGCCGCAAGGGCGAGTTCGAGAACAAACACCGACAGAAGGTACGCACACCACCTCATTGACGGGGACTGAGTGGTTGATGCCATTTATGAAATAATTTAAAGACTCAACTTGATTGTATGTTTAGATTTCTAGTTGCTTAGGTATTGATAAATAGTTATTAAATTGACTTAAAAAATAAGTGATTTCATAGTTTGCAATGTCCAGTGAAAATTTATGGGAAAAACGCGTTTTGATATATCTTAAAAAGTATGTCAATTGGTTCTGGAACAAGAAGAAAATAATAATTTTCTAATGTTAATATTTTCTGTCAGGGTCACGAAAGAAACGAGGCTATGAAGCGTGTGGACAAGCTGAACGAGCACATCAAGAGTTCTGAGCAGGCGCTGGAGGAGCAGAGGCGACTGCGGGCCGAGCTGCAGGTCACTACTACTCTACATAACTAATACTAGTCTAATCTACTATTTCATCTGCCTAGACTTTTTCCAACTATATTGGGGTCGGTTCCCAGTCTAAATTGGATGCAGCTGAGTACCAGTGTTTTACATGGAGCGACTGCCTATTTGACTTCCACAACCCAGTTTCCGGGTAACACGGTACTCCTTGGTAAGACTGGTTGTCAGACTTTTTGGCTTCTGACCACCCGTAACGACTGTCAAAGATTTACAAATAACAACCGGGACCAACAGCTTAACGTGCTTTCCGAGGCACGGAGGAGTGATTCGCTACCTGACGCTCGCCGTGGACGGACGTGTCGCTCCGCGATAACGCCCCGACACGACTCTCGTCAACCGTCTTCGTTACGCTAGCCGTAACGATCATTGTAGTTGCTCTGCCAACTACACCTATTAGATCAAAAGCCTTTTTCAAGGCGGTGGCTTATCGCTGTTTCTTTACTGCGTGTGTAGTTTCATTTAGCCCCTTCAGGGCAAAACCACAGTTTCGGGGTCCTCGGTGGAAACCTTACGGTGCCAACGAAGCCGAGGGAGTGTTGACCCAATCACACCCGCCGATCCCCTTCTGGGTTAGGCAGTCAATTGGATGGGAGCTAGAACTTCGGCCTTGGGGGATTTCCTAGTCGTCTCTAGTCTCAGTTTTCCTTCCACAGCTACACACCCAGTGTCAGTTGGGTGTGTCCACACCCTACGCACTAGACTGGCTAGGGCCCGTTCGTACAATAAGACTGGCGAACGGTTACAAGCTTAGGGCTCACCAGTAGGTACTCACCTCCCTGCCTATACCCGGCAGGCAAGGTTACACATCCCCGGGCCAATCCACCCGGGGAGTTAGGTAAATAGGTTCTTACTTGTCTCGTTTCCCCTAAGTGTTCTTACAGACGAACGGCAAGTTGTGAACTGCAGCGCTACTTCAGCCGTCACCACCTGTCGACGACAGTCGTCGACGCGTCGGCGACAGCAGTCAATACGTCGACGGCTGCCGCCGACAGGCGACAACGGCTGCCGTCGACAGGTGACAAAGCTTGTCGCGAGTGCCGCGTACTAGCAGTCGTGGTCGGCTCGACAGGAGCCAGTTGCAAAATGGCGTCCGATGAAGAAACATTGTTTTTGCATTTACTTTTATTGTTTTGCTTTTTTCATTTATGGATTTATCCTTGAAATCGTTACAATTTCCTCACACACTGTTACCCATGCTCTGTTTTTTATTGTCTTGTTACTGTAGTCTTGTAGCTTATACTTCCAAAGACAAAGCCTTTTTTTTACTGCCATAATTAACAATTCGACATGAAGGTCTCCGAAGCACATTTTGTAGACGAACGACGCTTGCTCACTCTGAGTCTATTTGTCGTCGACTGACAAAATGGCAGATGAAACACGCCACAACTGCAAGCGTCGCCAACTGTCGGCGGCAGCCGTCGACGTATTGACTGCTGCCGCCGACGCGTTGACGACTCGTCGACAGGTGGCGACGGCTGAAGTAGCGCTGCCGTTAACAACTTGCCGTTCGTCTGTAAGAACACTAACCCGAAAAAATGGCTAGCGGCACGCTAGTCGATTTTGTAATGGAGGTCCTCCTCAAGGACCCAGAAATACTAGCCAAATATGGCGATAAGCTGGCCGCCTTGAGACAGCCTCCGACCCAGGAATCGGTTGATCCCGACTTCTCAGAGTCGCCGACCTTGCCACCTGGCAACTTAGATAGGCCTACTAAGAACTCGGCCATTGTTTCGGGACCCATTGTTGCCGAGACAATGGGCGATTCTCAAAAATCGCATATACACACCGCCGAAGAGGCGATGGACATTGCTCCCTCCCGATCCCATTCACCTCAAATTTCTGCGGTGGAGGACTCCCCTTCGTCTCAGACCTCATCAGACGATGACTTTAGCCCCGTCCTCGGAGGTAAAAAACGAAAGAAGGGAAAATCTTCCAAAGCCAGTAAGGCTAAAAAGGCCGTTTCAGAGACCGTAACTCAATCCCCAGATCCGATTCTTAGCCCTCCTTCGCCTACTGCCACTCAGGCCTCCACCCTCACCCCATCTTCGGCATCAAATCCGTATGCCACCTATCCGGCATTTCGATTGAAAAGCCAAAAAAGTCAGGCATCATCGGTCAGTATCACCGATTTCAGCTTTATGGCCACGCTCAAAGTTTGCTTTGCCACGCCTAGATGCGTAAAGTGTTTAGGCGATCACGGCACAAGTGACTGCCCTCGCCCTAAAGATTGCATATTGTGCACAGAGCCTCCCAGCTGTGTACTGTGCGGAAACTCCGGTAACCCAGCTAACTACCGAGGCTGCCCTAAAGCCCCAAAAGCTAGCTCTCCCAAACTGACTAAGTGTGCGAACGCTCGTCGTAAGCCGAGGCCCGTACCCCACTAGGGGGTGCCCTTAGCGTGTAGTCGCTTAGTTTTGTAAGTTAAGCCATGGCTAGAGGACCTAAATTCATTTAAGGTACTTCACAGGCAAGCCCGGTTAAGCAGTCGACAACCTGCGAGATGCCATATCCAAGAAAAAAGCACGGAGGAGTCTCGCTATGACAAAGATGGTCACCCATCCACGGACCGACCGCGCCAAGCGCAGCTAACCCTTTGATCGGTCGAACCGTACGGCTGTTACTTAGCCACGAGCTCCTCTCCACTCCTCTCGAGTCTAATCTACTATTTGATGAAATATATCACATTTGTTTTAACAATACTTTACGTAATAATAAGAGTTAGTCATCTTGAAGAAATGATTAAGAGGTATGGTTGTGATGGAATATGTCGCAATAGTAGTGCATGTGTCGCAGGCGGACGTGGGCTCGTGTCGCGGGCGGGCGGCGGAGCTGCAGGCGCAGCTGGAGGAGGTGGCGGCGGCGCTGGGGGACGCGCGGGTGGACAAGCACGAGGAGGCGCGCCGCCGCAAGAAGCAGGAGATCGTCGAGAGCTTCAAGCGCGACATCCCCGGCGTGGTGCGCGGCCCATACTTACATATTCACTCTAGTCATGCTCCAATATTTCCTGTCTCAGTCTGTCATTCAATTTTTGAGTCTTCGGCAACTGATTTGTCGTCCAAAAATATTTATCATAGCAATCCCCTCATACACAATTTACAATATATTTAATATATGTCTAATTGTGTGGATTTCTGAAGATGAGCATCATCACATCGCCGAGACGGCGTGATGACCTGTATGCGTGCAATAACAGTAGGAAGAATCAATATGGAGTAAAAAATAAATTCCATAAATAAATAAAAACCATTAGAGTTCCTATTTGTAATTTTTCATACAGAATCCTAATAATACGTATGTTTGTTGGTTCAGTACGACCGCATGATCAACATGTGCCAGCCAACGCACAAACGATACAACGTGGCCATCACCAAAGTGCTCGGCAAGTACATGGAGGCCATCGTTGTCGACACCGAGAAGACCGCCAGGAGATGTATCCAAGTATGACTTAGAGCAGCTAGTTTTAATCTTCTACTGACTTGTTGTGTGTGGCCAAAATCGCAAAGAGTAATTTTGTGGAAGAGTATATGCTAATGAACATAAAATAATTACTTTTAACTGTCAAGTAACACTCACAACTTTAGTTTTTTATTTAATATAAAAAATAATAGTAAAAATAATAGTATTGGCTGAACGTAATTATGAAAATATGGTACTGTTTGCAGGTGTTAAAGGAGAGGATGTTAGAGCCGGAGACGTTCTTGCCTCTAGACTACATCCAGGCTAAGCCACTCCGGGAGCGACTGAGGTGGGAGGACCCATGTATGCCTAGGAAGGCATACTACTTTATTAATCATTCACTAAATTATCTAAAACAAATAAAGAATAGTTACTACTTATAATTAGCTGTCCCACTGCTGGACTCAGACCTCTTCCCAAACAGGTTTCCTTCACCGAGACATTTAGAAAATGCAGACTTTGTAAAGTCACATTGGTATTTGCTTGGTTTGGAACTTTCACTTTCGTACTTGAGGTGCAGGCCTTGACCTGCAAGCCTCCACGAATTCGCGTGTCTGTCTGTCCAGGGATATAAAGGAGCCGAAGAACGTGAAGCTGCTGTTCGACGTGTTGCGCTACGAGCCGCCCGCCATCCACCGCGCCGTGCTGTTCGTCACCAACAACGCGCTGGTGTGCGAGACGCCCGAGGACGCCTCGCGCGTCGCCTACGACCTCGACCGCAGCAAGAACAGCAGATACGATGTGGGTCATACTACTACCTTCTTCTCGTCACATTGAAATTTATTCAACTTTTTGGGATGGGGCTGGTATTCGCTGAAATAATGACATTCTCTTCAATGATGGTCACTTAGGATGCCTATTCCCCTTTAAAGATAAATCTGTTATTTTTATTTCTAAACGGAAGAAAACGGGACTCCGACATCACAATAATTTGAATATGTGGTTCTAGGGTGCGTAATATACATGGTACACCATATGAAAAGATGTGACATAGTAAATACTTTTTGCTTCTCAGGCTTTGGCGTTAGACGGCACATTCTACCAGAAGTCTGGTATTATCTCAGGAGGTTCGCTAGACCTGGCGCGCAAGGCCAAGCGGTGGGACGAAAAGCACCTCTCACAGCTCAAATCTAAGAAGGTAGGTAACATACATTTATCACCAAAAATAAAGTATTTAAAAGTGTACATATTAACTATCTTCGATCTTCCAGGAAAAACTGACAGAGGAGCTGCGCGAGTCCATGAAGAAATCCCGCAAAGAGTCGGAGCTGACGACCGTGGACTCGCAGATACGAGGACTCGAGTCCAGGCTCAAGTACGCCATCACAGACAGAGATACCACGGTACGGTATATTACGAGTGATTAAATGCATAGAGTATGAATTGTTTGTAAATAAATTGTTATTTTTATTTGCAGTTGAAACAAATCAAAGCATTAGACGAGGAACTCGCAGAGTTCGAGAGGAAAATTGAAATGTTTGGTGTAAGTATCTTCACATTTCTTTACATTGTTCATTGACATGGGGAAACATGTATTATGCTGAATGTGATAGTCCTGAATGTGTAATTATTTTCATAGGATCTTTTCGGCTGACATGAATATGATTTTATTGAAGTGCAGTCGTCCTTGCACAAGTAAATAGGTATGGTAAGACAGCGGTGTTTGGTTGCAGCCCCAAGTGGAGGACATCGAGCGCACGATCCACTCGCGCGACCTGAAGATCCAGGAGGTCAAGGAGAACATGAACAACGTGGAGGACGTCGTGTTCCGCGGCTTCTGCCGGGACATCGGCGTCGCCAACATACGGTAACTGACATATATAGTTTATCGATACATATAAAATGCTTTGTCCTGAATGACTGACGGATCAAAGTACCGCCTAAACCATTGTTTGAAGAAAAAAGGGGCAAAGTTTGTTTGCAACTTTTGTCATTTTTTATTTGAATTCGGAAAGCCCACGCGGCAAAAGCTTCTGGCGGATAGCTAGTAATATAATGTAACTGCCCCCCCCCCCCAGGCAGTACGAGGAGCGCGAGCTGCGCGCGCAGCAGGAGCGCGCCAAGCGGCGCATGGAGTTCGACGCACACATCGACCGCATCACCTCCAACCTCGAGTTCGAGCGCTCCCGGGACACGCAGAGTGAGTAGCCAGCCGTGCAGTCCCACCGCGGCCCCCGCAGCACCACTCACCCGCCCGCCCCGCAGAGAACGTGACGCGCTGGGAGCGCGCCGTGCAGGACGCGGAGGACGAGCTGGAGGGGGGGCGCCAGGCCGAGGCCAAGCAGCGCCAGGAGATCGACGCCGACCTGCGCCGCGCCGACGCGCTGAAGGCCGACCGCGCCGCCGCCCGCGCCAGGCAGGACCAGGCCGACGAGCTCGTCAACAAGGTCACGCCGCACTTCTCTATACTACTTTATATTCTAACTTATATCACAGTTCACTAAATACGTCTCAAAATCAAAATCTTTTCAAAATGCCGCACAATATTGTTAAACTAAAATTAATACAATTCCTAACTTCATGTAACAAACAAACCTTACCCAACAATGTATTGAACAACTGTATGCTAACCAATGCCGGACCCGAACAGGCGCGTAAAGACTTGACGAGCATCCAGAAGGAGATCCAGACGGTGCAGAAGCAGATCGCGAGCATCGAGTCACGCATCGAGAGCAAGCGCAGCGACCGACACAACATACTGCGTCAGTGCAAGGTATCTACAATACAATTAATTACTTACCTTTATATCTTTCGATATCAATTGCAATCTTATATTTTACAACTCATACATTGCGTTGTTATAACTATCAATCAGATAAACATTCTAAAATATGCAGCAATGTATATTAAACTCCTTTTGAAAGGTATTCCAATTGGGTATCCGTTTTTACGTAATTAGGGAAATGTACTTGCTAATTCTAGATCATTTTTAAACACAACCAAAAAATACGTAAATTGTCATAATAAGCACGACAAATAAGCAGCTTTGCCATAATACAGGAGCCAATCAAATTTCTTGAACGAAGTTAATAATGTTACTTTACACAGAAATTAGACATAAAGATCATTTTAAATTGCGACGATGTAATCTTTACAGATCGACGACATAATAATCCCTCTGCTGGAGGGTAACCTGGAGGACACCGCGGAGAGCGAGTCCGACCCCTCGTCCATGTCCACCTCGCAGCAGTACCGGAAGGACGCCAGGTAGGCGCCCGACATCTACTGTCTTGTAGGAAACGAATCAACATTAAATATCGTGTTAGAAATATTATTAGCTATACTAAGACGATATCCATATGTAGCATTTTCCTTCATGGTTTAGATTCTCTGTAGTCAGTATAAATGGATATTGTTGACACTTGCTATATTTACTGGCCGCTTTGCTTATTTTAACAATATGGTACTTTACTAGATATAATTTCAATCCTCAATCAATTCCTCAGGATCCGCGTGGACTACAGCTCGCTGTCGGAGAACCTGAAGGAGCTGGAAGAGCCGGACGAGATCAAGCGCAAGGCCGACAAGCTGCAGAAGGCCATCAACTCGCTGCAGAACACCGTCGACAAGATACAGGCGCCCAACATGAGGGTAACGTCGTGCTACTACCAGCTGTTTATTATCTGTGGAACTGCTGCTAAATACTCCCGATTTTCAACGATGGAACAAAGTATTTTAAATAATGTTATAATGCACGTGTGTAAACTAAGCGCTGTCAGCGCCGCTAGCGGTAAAAAAAGTTTAAAAATATTGTTTTTATTATTACCAATTCTATGAATTATTTCTAGTCTTCGCAGTTACGCCCAAAACACGTTGTGATATAGTCCATAAACAGTATTAATCTTTTCTCTTTTAAATTCTTCGCATAGTCATAATATATATTTTGTCTTACAGGCCATGCAGAAGCTTAACGAGGTCCGGGAGAAGGTGAACGCAACTAATGAAGCGTTCGTCGCGGCCAGGAAGCGCGCGCATAAAGCTAAACTAGCCTTCGAAAAGGTACACACGATTATGACGCGATGAGATATAGCCTCTGGGTCTGACTTGAAGTTTACGACAAAAATATCAAATTATAAACGTTGCAGTGTCACTAATACATTCTCTCTACAAATTGATCATTGGTTGTTTCAGGTGAAGAAAGAACGTCACGACAAGTTTATAGAGTGCTTCGAGCATGTCGCCAACGAAATTGACGCCATCTACAAGGTAGTTGCAACTTCAATTCCCCACCGTATAAACATAGTATATTACCAGCCCATATGTACTAACTCGAACTTGGCATATCTAGGCCCTGGCGATGAACCAGTCGGCGCAGGCGTTCCTGGGCCCGGAGAACCCCGAGGAGCCCTACCTGGACGGCATCAACTACAACTGCGTGGCGCCGGGCAAGCGGTTCCAGCCCATGTCCAACCTGTCCGGCGGGGAGAAGACCGTCGCCGCGCTCGCGCTGCTCTTTGCCATACACAGGTCAGTTCACCGGAGTTACTGCTGTGGCGTCTGTATAGATTTATGAAGTTCATAGACTAGACACTACGCTCGAGTATAGTATAGAATATTACATTTTCTATTGATAGTATTATTATTACACAGAAATAAATTTTCAGAAAATATTACCTAACTATTCAAAGGCATGTTTTGGGCGCCTTCCAGGAACTGAATATGTAGTACATTTTTTGAGAAATTATTGCCGCGCGATCTATTTCCCGACTACCGTGGAAAGTATTTATACCAGAAAACCGACACTGTTAGTATATTGCTCAATAAATCAACACAACAACCTTGCAACAGCTACCAGCCGGCGCCGTTCTTCCTGCTGGACGAGATCGACGCGGCGCTGGACAACACCAACATCGGCAAGGTGGCGTCCTACATCCGCTCCAAGAAGGGCAGCCTGCAGACCATCGTCATCTCGCTCAAGGAGGAGTTCTACGGCTGTGCTGACGCGCTCGTCGGGATCTGCTCTGAGGCGAGTCTTTACAAATACCCACTAGTAAAAAATATAAGAGTTTTTGATCTGTATATTAGGCACATTGACATTGATTGTACATTGACCTGACCTACTGCAATCAATTCGAAATTAAATTAGTTTTCGTGTCTACTCTCAAACACCTATATTATTATTTAACTAGCTATTTGTCGCGGTTTGACCTAAGTCTTAGAGGAACTACTTCACACATCCAAATAAATAGTAACCTATAACAATCTCCTGGGTCCAGTCTATTTCCATATTTTACGGTTCCAGGGTTTTACCGTGACATCGTTACAAACTCACATTCGCATTTATAGATTTAGTTAAGATTTACAGTGAATTAGATAGTTTCGATTTCGTGATAATTAACCGATTGTATTTGTTGCAGCCGGCGGACTGCCTGGTGAGCGACGTGATGACCCTCAGCCTGGAGCAGTACAGCGACTGAAGCCACTGCTGACGTCACACTTTTATATTCATATAGTTTTATATTGATGATGTTTTACTTTATTCCACTGTCTTATTGTGTCGGCGCGATGATTCTCCATATAGTTATTATATTAAGTGTTAAGTTGACATAGTAATTTGGTGTTTCATTTTAAACTAGCATTATGTCCTGTTAAATAGTGCGCGAGATACCCCTGGCTGACTGGAACGAAGTTCTTTTTTGGAGTTTATGATACCGACGGCACACAATATAAATAAATGCCCCCCCCCCCCACACACACAAAATTCATTTTTTTATGACATCTTTGAAATTAAACACTTACCTATTTCAGATGATAGCTTTGCTCGTCTTTTCCACTTGTTTAAAAAATACCTTCACAGTCCCTATAATAACTGCAAATCCATGATGGACACAGAAAAACCGCAGTTTTATGGCATCACTGCAATACCTGGCAAAACCGATGATTCCAGCTGGTAGCTCTTTATTAATATTTTATTTTACTCGGCTCGCCATCTTAACTCGCTAATCGATCGTGCTGACGTTTTTAGACCAGCAGTTTGAGGCTCGTGCGATCACGCGGCACTTTAGAGAACTCCGTGTCGTATGAAGTCTGCCGATTTACTAACGTTAACTCGTATTACCGTAAAGATTATCCGACTACCCACAAGTTGAACGGCACCTTACCATACAATAAAAACAACAAATAATATGGAGCTCTTTTATTTACAATAAAATATCTTTATATTACAACTCTTATTCTACGCTATCGCTAGATGTCATAATTTAGTTATCAGTGCACGGGCACGCGGTGTCAGTGCTCCTGTCGCGCCGCTTCCGTGCGCTTCCAGCACAATCAACAACCTCGTTTCAATTATAAAACAACTATCGCCATTGAGATACATATTTCCAAGTTTTACGGCTTATATCCGTTTGTTTTCGATATTCTCCATTTGAACTAGATTTTTAGAAATGTTTACTTCACCACCGTGCATTACTTCTTTCCTTTCCATAAGGCTGTTGATTCTCTCTTTATTACCTCAAGGCCTGATAAGCAGGCGCGTCAACAACGAAAATAATTTAACACAAATGATTGTCTAGCTACACTTGTTCTACTTACAACTGACGCCATTACTCTATGAGGTGAATAGAATTCCTTGTTTAACAAGAGGTACTCAGCAGTACCTGTATTTGGATGGATAAAGACAATGAGAGCCACGCTGGACTATAGAACACCCACTCTCTTGACAGACATGGCGCGGAAATAAGTGATAAGAGGAAAGAGTGATAAGCTCGACATCAAATAGCTTTCAATATTGCTGTATTGAGATCGAACGAAAACAAAGCAGTCATTAACAAAGAGAAACCTAGTGAGACGATCATTTTTATACGTAGAATAAATTGTGTACTGTTCCAGAGGTAAAATGGTATCAGATTAGTTTTAAAGGCAATGCTTGTGACTTTATAGTCAGGGAGCGGAGTGGAACTGTCGAGTCGGTATAGTTGGTGTGGAGTGTAGCGCCGGTGCTGTGCGGGTCGGTCGCGACTAGTCGGGCGAGCGGGGCAGGTCGGTGCTGAAGTGGGGCTGCAGCAGGGTGCGGCACACGGGGCGGGTATGTGCTGAAGTAGGGCGCGGCGTGGGGCTGCAGCAGGGTGCGGCACACGGGGCGGGCGGGGCGGGGCGACTAGTCGGGCGAGCGGGGCGGGTCGGTGCTGAAGTAGGGCGCGGCGTGGGGCTGCAGCAGGGTGCGGCACACGGGGCGGGCGGGGCGACTAGTCGGGCGAGCGGGGCGGGTCGGTGCTGAAGTAGGGCGCGGCGTGGGGCTGCAGCAGGGTGCGGCACACGGGGCGGGCGGGGCGACTAGTCGGGCGAGCGGGGCGGGTCGGTGCTGAAGTAGGGCGCGGCGTGGGGCTGCAGCAGGGTGCGGCACACGGGGCGGGCGGGGCGACTAGTCGGGCGAGCGGGGCGGGTCGGTGCTGAAGTAGGGCGCGGCGTGGGGCTGCAGCAGGGTGCGGCACACGGGGCGGGCGGGGCGACTAGTTGGGCGAGCGGGGCGGGTCGGTGCTGAAGTAGGGCGCGGCGTGGGGCTGCAGCAGGGTGCGGCACACGGGGCGGGCGGGGCGACTAGTCGGGCGAGCGGGGCGGGTCGGTGCTGAAGTAGGGCGCGGCGTGGGGCTGCAGCAGGGTGCGGCACACGGGGCGGGCGGGGCGACTAGTCGGGCGAGCGGGGCGGGTCGGTGCTGAAGTAGGGCGCGGCGTGGGGCTGCAGCAGGGTGCGGCACACGGGGCGGGCGGGGCGACTAGTCGGGCGAGCGGGGCGGGTCGGTGCTGAAGTAGGGCGCGGCGTGGGGCTGCAGCAGGGTGCGGCACACGGGGCGGGCGGGGCGACTAGTCGGGCGAGCGGGGCGGGTCGGTGCTGAAGTAGGGCGCGGCGTGGGGCTGCAGCAGGGTGCGGCACACGGGGCGGGCGGGGCGACTAGTCGGGCGAGCGGGGCGGGTCGGTGCTGAAGTAGGGCGCGGCGTGGGGCTGCAGCAGGGTGCGGCACACGGGGCGGGCGGGGCGACTAGTCGGGCGAGCGGGGCGGGTCGGTGCTGAAGTAGGGCGCGGCGTGGGGCTGCAGCAGGGTGCGGCACACGGGGCGGGCGGGGCGACTAGTCGGGCGAGCGGGGCGGGTCGGTGCTGAAGTAGGGCGCGGCGTGGGGCTGCAGCAGGGTGCGGCACACGGGGCGGGCGGGGCGACTAGTCGGGCGAGCGGGGCGGGTCGGTGCTGAAGTAGGGCGCGGCGTGGGGCTGCAGCAGGGTGCGGCACACGGGGCGGGCGGGGCGACTAGTCGGGCGAGCGGGGCGGGTCGGTGCTGAAGTAGGGCGCGGCGTGGGGCTGCAGCAGGGTGCGGCACACGGGGCGGGCGGGGCGACTAGTCGGGCGAGCGGGGCGGGTCGGTGCTGAAGTAGGGCGCGGCGTGGGGCTGCAGCAGGGTGCGGCACACGGGGCGGGCGGGGCGACTAGTCGGGCGAGCGGGGCGGGTCGGTGCTGAAGTAGGGCGCGGCGTGGGGCTGCAGCAGGGTGCGGCACACGGGGCGGGCGGGGCGACTAGTCGGGCGAGCGGGGCGGGTCGGTGCTGAAGTAGGGCGCGGCGTGGGGCTGCAGCAGGGTGCGGCACACGGGGCGGGCGGGGCGACTAGTCGGGCGAGCGGGGCGGGTCGGTGCTGAAGTAGGGCGCGGCGTGGGGCTGCAGCAGGGTGCGGCACACGGGGCGGGCGGGGCGACTAGTCGGGCGAGCGGGGCGGGTCGGTGCTGAAGTAGGGCGCGGCGTGGGGCTGCAGCAGGGTGCGGCACACGGGGCGGGCGGGGCGACTAGTCGGGCGAGCGGGGCGGGTCGGTGCTGAAGTAGGGCGCGGCGTGGGGCTGCAGCAGGGTGCGGCACACGGGGCGGGCGGGGCGACTAGTCGGGCGAGCGGGGCGGGTCGGTGCTGAAGTAGGGCGCGGCGTGGGGCTGCAGCAGGGTGCGGCACACGGGGCGGGCGGGGCGACTAGTCGGGCGAGCGGGGCGGGTCGGTGCTGAAGTAGGGCGCGGCGTGGGGCTGCAGCAGGGTGCGGCACACTGCGCAGACGCGGGCGGGCAGGCGGCGCGGCCCGGCCGGCACGCTGCAGGACACGCAGGCGCCGCAGAAGATGCGGCCGCAGTGCCGGCAGTGCACCTGCGGGAGGTCACGGTGAGTGCTGGCGGCGGGCGGGGGGCGGTGGGTCGGGGCGGGGCGACACGTACCTTCTTCTTGGGGTTGGGCAGGTGCGTGTGGCAGGCGGGACACTCGTGCACGTCGTCGTCGTGCTGCCACCGCACCTCCGTGTCGGCCTCGCGGATGCGCTGCAGCTGCACCTGCACAGCACACACACGTAGTATCTTGTGTCCTATACCTCATGTGTTTTGAATTTGATACTAATACAATGTAAATAATTATGATGTTCAATACATTTTATATATAAAAAAAAAAACCTAAAACTTATAACAGATTTAATAAACATCATATTTTCATACATTCTGTAGCATACCCAAATCTCCTCTCTCTGTTCTTTTAAATCCCTTCACAAGTTTTTAGTTATTACTGGAATGATCAGCTTGTCCTGTCAACTCATTGTGGTGAGCCTGACTGTCGTATGGCACAAGTGCTGATGATGCACCTTAAAGTGAAACTAGAATGACGCACCTGCAGCGACTGCGAGAGGCGCACGAAGTCCTGCTGCACCTTCTCGCTGTTGTCGAGCTCCTGCTGCAGCACGGCCACGCGGCCCCGCAGCTCCTGCAGCTCGGCCTGCAGGCGCCGCTTGTCCTCCAGCAGCGCCTCGCTCAGGTCGCTGGACTGGCGCAGCTTGTCACCCAGCTCCTTCATCTGCGACTGCTCCGTCTGCAGCCGGTCCACCTCCTCCCTGGAATATTAACGTGCAGACATGCATAAAGTCTATGCATGTAGGTAGTTGTAGTAAATCAACAACAACGAATGATGGGTTCTCGTATAACAAACTGGTTTACTGTTTAGATTGAAGTAATTTCTCAAAAATATTTTCGACGATTATGACAAAATTTAGGTTTCATGTAATCGAGATTTGGATAACTATGATGCTAGTTTTTTTAGAATATTAAGATTTTGACAAGTTTATATGAAGGAGGAGTCCAATAAACTGTAGTATTACAAGCACATTTTTTTATGAATTTAAATTAAATATTGACCATCGGGATGGGATGATCACTAGTCGGTATGAGAAGCACCCAGTACCTGGCCTCCTGCAGGCTGTGGCGCAGCGCGGCCAGGTCGTGGTCCTGGCGGTGCAGCAGCGCGCCGTGCTGCAGCAGCTGCGCGCGCAGCTCGCGCTCGGCCGCGCCCGCCTGCTCGCGCCCCAGCTGGCACACGATCAGCTGCTCGCGCAGCCGCAGCGTCAGCTCCTGCAGCTCCTGCGCGAACATGTACCACTCATTAGGGAAGCTATATATGGCGTTGAAAGAACATTCCTAATAACCTCTTTTACCAATTAAATAGCTCTTCTGATTAATATTTAGCACTATATATATTTATTATTTAAAATAGTGCCAAATGTTACAATATTATTTAGTAATAAGATAAGAAGCGAATTCAAGGGTGCTTCATAATATTAATATTTTACATAGAGCTAGTTTCTAGATATTACCGCTACCCTATCCTAATAAGAAAAGTAGTCGAACTTTCGGACTTCTGTCTCCCCGGCAAACCTGTTTCATATACATGCCTATGATAACTGGTACCGTATACTTAACATGGTCTCACAGCAACGGCGGAATTTCAACAACCTTCATAAATTAAAATAAATGACAGCGCTATACAAACCTCAACATTGTCTGGAAGGTCTATGATTTCGTTCTGCATGTCAGCTGCTTTCTTCATGTACTGTCCCATCAGCATCGCGTTGTCTCTTTCTAAACTGTACACAAAAAGTCAATCACTACCTTTAAATCTAAGAAAACATCGCATCACTCATGATCGCAGTACACTAAATTGTGATTGGTCGAAATCGCGCGTACGAACATGCATACACACGCAAATCTAGCCAGGTATAACTAAAATTATATATTTACATATACCGGTGTCAGGCACAGTATAACGAAAGCCTGTTCCTAGGATACAGAGTACAGTAGTAGTATAATATTAAGTTGCTTAAATACTGCGAAATATTTTATTTTTATTTTTTTTATTTATTTTAATTAGGCAAACCAACTAAATACACACAAAAACAAATTAAAAAAACATATTTACAAATTCAAATAGCATTGCATGCATCTAAATTAAAGGTAAGCACAGCATTTTAATTAGATCTCAATATTCAATAATAATACTATAAAAATGGATAACAATGTACATAATTAGAACTAATATCAATAATATTTTTTATACTTTAAATTAAATAAGATTGAATTAAATAACAAACAAAAATACTTAAAATAATAAAAATAAAAACACGCACAAAAGGGAAGAAACATTTTGGGCAAAAATTACATATTATTGAGCACAGCTCTTTTAAACTTAGTGATGCTGTCTGAAAATATATCTAAGTCACAATCGTGAAAAATGTCGTTACATTTTCTGAGAATATAGTAGAGAGGGGCCTTACTACCGTACTTGGTTTTGCGGCCAGCGGGGGCAAAAGGTTTATTATTATGAAGTCTAGCTGATGATCGGGGCGTATTAATATTAATTGAAGATAGAAGCTGTGAGCAATCAACGCCTTGATTTAATATCTTGAATAAGAAGATTACACCTACAAAATCTCGACGCCAGTGTAAAGATTTCATCTTAAAGTATTTCAGTCTATCTTCATAGTTTTTAATTGTGCTTCTTATACCGGCTTTATAAGAGAGTCTTTTTATAAATTTCATTTGAACTCTTTCGATGCGTTGAATGTGGATATTATGTACTGGGTACCAGACAATTGAGCAGTATTCTATATGACTACGAACCAATGCAGTAAACAAAATTTTCAGTGCTGTCAAATTACTGAACTTTCTCGTGTTGCGATTTAAAAATGCTAGCATTCGATTGCTTTTATTTATTATGATTTCGGTCTGTGAGTTAAATTTCATTTCGGAGTCTATAATGATGCCCAGATCTCTAACTTCAGATACTTGGCTTAAAATTTGGTTCCTCATTTTGTACTTAGAATTAAATTTGATTTTTTTACGAGAATATTTAATATGATAGCATTTGCCAACATTGACTTGCATGCTATTCCTCTCGCTCCACACACAGAGCCTATCAATATCCTTTTGCAGAAGAGTTTCATCGTTCTTTGTCATTACAATCCTATACAATTTTAGATCATCGGCATACATTTCAAAATGAGAGTTTTGTATGGAATATTTAATATCATCGATAAACACTGTAAATAATATCGGACCCAGATGAGACCCTTGTGGTACTCCAGATGTGGGCGTGAAGGTGTTAGAAGAGTGTCCATTTACTACTACTCTTGCTGTTCGACCAATCAAGTAAGACCGGAACCATTTTAGAAGTGACCCATGAACACCAAAAGTGATTTTGAGCTTTTGTAGCAGAATACTATGGTCAACCTTGTCAAAAGCTTTGCTGAAATCGCTATAGACAGCGTCAACTTCGTTACCATTACTCATGTAAGCTAGCGTTCGTTCGACAAAGTTGGCCAAGTTTGTGGCTGTTGACCTATCTCTAAAGAAGCCATGTTGATGTTCAGTAATAGAGCCTTTGATATGCCAGTTCATGATGGGACACAAAAGAGATTCGAAAACCTTTGCCAAAGTAGGCAATATACTAATAGGTCTGTAGTTCCCGACATCAGTCCTATCAATTTCAACGCTGGAGTCTAGAATCACGTATTGAATCAAAGTTGCAGTGTTTTTTCTCCTGGTAGAATGCCGCTTTTTCAATAATTTCATCTGCAGTGCCTTACGCAAGAGCTGCTCACCTGTCCAGCTTCTTCTGCAGCGTCTCCCGGTCGACGGTGAGCTCGGTGACGTGCTGCAGCGCGCGCTGCGAGGCCAGGTCGGCGTGCGCGGCCTGCTGCTGCAGCTGCGCGCGCGCGGCCTGCACGGCGGCCTGCAGCTGCTGCAGCTGCGCGGCGCCCGCCTGCCGCTCGGCGTGCCACGAGCGCACCGTCTCGTCGTGCAGCGAGCGCACGCCCTCCAGCTCCTCCGTCGCCTGCCAACACGGGACAGCTCACTTGGTGTTTGTGAGGTGAGCGCGTGAAGTAACCCATCCACAGTACAGTAGACATTTCTAAGTTTTTTAATAGCACCTCTTTGTAAACCATTTTTTTTGTTTTCAATTCATTCGATTCGGCACAAGCGCAAATTTAGATGAAACCTTCAAATAAATTCAAGTTAGGTTCAACTTAACTTATTTTCAAACTTAAATTGCAACTGCGATTGAACTATATCCCTTGGCAATAAAGTTACTTTTCCTATAAATTACGGCTTACCTGTTTGAGTGCTAGTTCCTTCATAACATAGCGGTCTCTTGCCTGCTCCGCCTTCGCCTGCTCGAGCACCAGCTGCTTCTCGTAGTTGGCGCACATGTCGCACTGTCTGTTCGCCTCTACACATAACCGCATACACATATAACCAATTACTTCTCTATTTTTTCTCAAGAATAAAAAACCAACAGATTATTTTTTTTCCTCAATTAGTAGAAGGAAAATATCTTGCAATTAAAAACCCGGCTATTTACAGTCAGCAACATTTTTATAGTCAGATAATTACTACATTTAGATTAATTTAAAAGATACTTTGGTTGAGACGAGCTCTCACCTGTTTCTGGTTTAGCGTCCCCACTAGAGGTGGCGACAGCTGATGCTTTCGCTTTCTGCAATGAAATATATTAGTATAGATCTATATTACTTCATAAATAACTATTCAATAACAAACACACTATTTTGAATCAAGTGCACCTAGTTTCTAGTTTTGACGTTTAATAAGTACCTGTAAATTGGTCTACATAAAATAAAAACCTTTTGACTTTGACTTTGAAGTGGAAGAAAAAGTGGACTACTAAACTGAAGGTTTTTGATCACGAGTGTTTGATTCTTAGTTCTAGAAGATGCTGGATCCGAGATATTTCCACAAGTTTTGTTCCTCACTAAGAGCAGTAGTGATGAATTCCAATTATGTAATCCCCTAATTCGCCAACTACACTTAATTTGAAGTCTTCTATTGTTACAATATACGTGAAGGTGATTGGTACAACTAATTAGGAGATCAACGACTGGTGTAGTTGCTTACCGCCATGGCATCCTGTAGCTGAGTGTCGGTGTCTCGTAGTTTGCTCTTGAGCGCTGCTATCTCCATCTCAAGAGGCTGTATGATGGACCGCAGCAACTCTTCTTCTAAGTTCTACATCAAAGAAGAGAGTAGTCAGTTGCGAAACCTTAGTAAGAAGATAGAACGCGCTACAATTTGATTTTGCATAAAACTGTGCATGCGCAAGAATGAAGTTGTTTTTGATATATTCAGAGCAAACACTATCATTCAAATAAAAAAGAGGCTTCTTTACAATATTAAGGCTCTAATTAAGATGTAAACCACTATTTCCCAGCTAGCTAGCTAGCAGCAGCATAAAGGAATTCGAAACCAGCTAAAACATAAGAAAGGCGTTCTGGGTGTCTTTTTGTAAGTTTAACGTTCAGAAAAAGGTTATTTCCAGCCTTATTTATTCAAATTAATTTTGAATTATTGCTAGGCGGAAAACGGATATATTCCTTAGCAAAAGCAAGTTACACCCAACTTGTATATCTCAGCTGCAGGGTTAAGCTACGTACTTTCTTGGGCGGCTGGTCCTCGGTCTCCGCGGTCAACTTCCTGGCCAGCGAGCGCACGAAGGTGGCCGGCGCCAGCGACACCTCCTGCCACACAGCGCGGGCGTTTACCAAGTAGTTCACATCCATCACTGGTCTGCGATGTACGTTAGACAGGGGGTAGGCAGGATTAGAGGGTACTCGGACGTATAGTTATGTATATTTACGAGAGCTTTCATAAAGGTAATGTCAACAGTACAAATCAAGATATTGATTTGTTATCTAATACTTTATTTGTTTAGGATTTCGATTTTCTGACGCAATATTGTTTTACATTCTTTGATAAAAATGCAAATTAATACAAAATAAGAACTTTAAGCACCCAATCATATCTACGCGACACAAGTACACAAACACTACCGACTCCTGCGCATCCAACACTTAAGTACTTAATCCAAGTATGATAATTGCACGCGGCATGGCGCTGCCGATATGTTAATTGTAAGCGATAAACGCACGACAGGCATAAGTTACGACGTTGTACTGTAAGCAATACTTAGAATAAGTTACACTTAAGTTCCCTTGCTTATCTGAACCGGTTTGTTTGAATATAATTGCGATACAATCGTGAATAGTTTCATTCTAGTGTGTGTGTCAAAAGATTTTATAAATATATTGTACTTATTTAAGTTTATAAAAGGTGTTTAGTTTGAAGTAAGTTAAGTATTAGCTTTTCTTATTTGGGTATAAAAATATGGTTATTTTTATATAAAATATAAAACTAATATATATTGTTTTTCGCTTACATATAGCTTGTTCAATAATTTTATTTATGGGTACATGTAAGCCTACTCCCTTTGTAGGTGGTATCCAGGCGCAAATAACTATTGAATATTTTTTAATGGCTGGAAAGCTAAGACCCTAAAAGCTTGACAACTCTAGAAGTCTGATGTATTTCGCTTACTATTTTATTCATCATATTCGTAAAAATACAGCCTGTATAAAAATGTGTACACAGTTTGTGCGCCCGAAGATAAGTCAACATAGGCTACCTTCAAATGATAAAGAAAAACATTGTTGTCAAGTTCAACGTATGGGATTAGCCATATCATTCACTTTGAAATATGAATCGTGATGTTCTTACAGTCATAACAAGCTGTTCTCCGGTCACTCACGTTGTACAATGTTAAGGTATTTTTTTTGCAAAGAACATGATGTTTTTCTAAAGTAAAGAAGTCTAAGTTACTCCTTATAACATCAGCTATCTGTCAACAAGTCTCGTCAAAATCGATCCATCTTTTACTAACTAAACTTTGATTTTATTTATTTGTTTAGAATAGATATGCCTAGATTCACTCTACAAATGTCAGTGAAATTTTTCTTTAGTATCGACGTTACAAAGCATGCGACGGTGGCGTTAATATTCAACAAATTCCGATATTTTACTTCACTGCGCGACGCGTATATAAATTATATTACAAAATATGTTTCACAATGAAAACAATATAATATGCCGTGCCATTTTATTATAGGTCGGTATAAGAACAAACTTTAAGGCTTGAATGAATACTGCGGGATATTAGAAACAGTTACCGCGACCCGGAACGCAAAGGGCAAAGAGGAAACATGGATGGGTTTTAGTCAGTAAGAGTCTGACACTCCCACCCGCTCCGCCCACAGCGGGAGGAGTCCTTTTATAATTTACTATCCCTAAAAAAGGCTTGAATAAATAGTTATTTTTAAGAATTGCTTATGCATCAGATAGGTAACTTTTGAAATACTGACGACTGTCAGTATGTATAAAAACTGACATAACAGAAAACTTGTACTAAAGAGTCTGAAATCACCAATCCACCTCGAGCATGTGTGCTAATCAATGCTCGTGCCTTCCCTGTATGAGGAGAGGCCCTTGCCTGGCAGTATGATATACAAGAAACTTACATCTGTCAATTTATGTCGCGGAATTCTGTGCTGGACTTTAGACTCACCTGCTGCTGTTGTCTCATTTGATTCAGATGCTGTTCCAGCTCTAGGTTCCTGGCACGCAACCTCCGCACCTCCTCCGTCCCTGAAGACGATGCCTCCACTGTTTCTGTTGCCAATAATAAAGGTTGAGTTAGTTTTTATTATGTTTTGATTTTTTTTTTACTTCATTTATCTTTATACAATCATTCTTAAGGTCTTCCGTTTTCACTATTAGGCTTGAGTTAAAGTTTAAAGATATTTATTATGACAAGAGGATAAAATCCCATGATTACTGTCCTATTTTCGTAAATAAGAACTTAAAACATTTTCATAAAATCACTACATCGTATAAAACAAAGTCGACAAAGTCTTTAAAAATCTTTAAAACTACGGAACGGATTTTGATGCGTTTTTTTTAATAGAGAGAGTGATTAATGAGGAAGGTTTTAGTATATAATTTGTCAAGTTTTTGTATCCATTAGCTAAAATATCGCGGGCGAAGCCGCTGGCGGGAAGCTAGTTATTTATAATTATGTATAAAGTTGTATAAAATTACCTCTGGTGCCCCATCCTAAACAGAACGACTGCAACATAGTTCACTTCTGTGGTTGACACAGAAATAATGAGGAAAACATTTAATCAGTATTTTTTTTATTACTTTAGATATGTACTGTATGTATGTCAATACAGGCAGGTCAATTAACAGACTGTATTCTGTTTTGTTCTTCACGTCATTATACTACTGAAGGTTACACGTCTTGTTTGCCAATAAATTGTTTTTTTATTCATAGGGCAACTGTAACCTGAGGGATTAATCTGCTTTTCTATATCTTATGTCTATTAAATTTCTTATCAGGTACATTAAAAGTTTTCTCATGATTTATGAGCCTTACTTCAGAGCTGCTGATCTTTTACAAAATGAGTATATGTACTATTTTCCATGAGTAAAACCAGGGCACTTTCATAGTATCAAGTGGACTTAATAATTAATTGGATAACAAAAAGTTCTGCATGACTTCCCATCAGCTTAATTAATGAGTAACATTTGTACATAATGGTGAGCTATAGATATAATGTTGCAATCAGTTCAGTCTGAACAATATCCTGTTTATAAATGCACATGTCAATACAACAATTAATTAGAACAGAATTAATATATTGCTCTCTGTCTAAACTCTCAAAAATGTTAATAACTTGTTTAAACCACAAATTGGACGAATAAGTGTTTCAATCAGGAAAAGCAGACATAGATTTCATTGTGGAAACAATAAAAAAATTGGACAAGAATTAGATTTGTAGGCAGGTATTCAAACTACTATCTACTCAGTTAGGGTTTTTTTTATTCTATTCTTTTTGTGTTGCTTTCTTTAAAGTTTGATTTTTCTACAACAGACACAGACGTAATATATTCTAGTATTATTATAATCTGGCACATACCACTAACAAGCATCTGCAAACTCTGTATTTCCGACTTCTGGTTCTCACTGAGGGTCTGCAGCTGCTGCAGCTCGGCCCGGAGCCCCAGCACCTCCGACTCCAACTGCTCCTTGTCTTGAAGCATCTTCCTCATGTCCTCTGCAAAGAGTGAGGGGAATCACTTTAATATTAGAAAGTAATCATACAGTCAGGACTGGTAATGGATGGGGTGTGATCTTCAGTGGATGTGAATCTAGATTTAATCTCAAACATACTTGATGCTGTGTAAAAGTTGAATGAAGTAAAAATTGGAGCCATGCACCTAAAGATAAATAATTTGAAACAATAATATGACAGAAAAAATAATAAGCTGTAATGGAGTGGCTACATCTAACCTTTACTAACACAAACATTATTAACTTAACTAAAATTAAAATGTATGTGTGCTATATCACCTGGGCTTCTGCTTGATTCATCCAACTACCTAGATATTCAATTCAAATCCTTACTAAAATTATAAATACAAAAGTAACTCTGCCTGTCTGTCTATTACACTATATGAAGAACTTATTGTGATGAAATTTGGTATGAAGAGAAACTGAATCTTGGGGAAGGACATAGGATCCTATTTATCCAGGTGCACTCAGTATTTCCTTTGGAAATCAAAACCACGGCATACAGCTACTAAATAATAATCCATCACCCACAAACAACATTAAGCACCATACTTTATTCCATATTAAATGCACTTACCAAATATCTTTTATTTTACAAAATGATATAAAAAACCTCTCTGTAATTACAAATGACCTTCACCAACCTAGGTGTTTGTGTAACGCTGCATTTGTGTTATTTATGAGTAAGAAACAGACATAATTAAAGGTGTAAATATCTATAGCTTTAGGAGTGACCTGTACATTGAAAAAGGTGAAGTTATAATTGTAGAAGACAGATGATAATGTTGTTGTCATTGTTGTGTAGTACACATGCAAAGGTAATACATAATAAAGACTAAAATGCTGTTAGTGAATACTGTTGCCATGGCCCACTACCTGATGTTATGTACAAACCAGCTGGACTAGCAGATGGAACAGGTGCTCACACAAGGACAAGGCAAAGATGATACTCATGGCAGTGGCCAGGGATCCAACCAAGAACAAAGGGAAACTACAAACTAAGACTTCATATGAATAACTTTGACATCCAACCACAATAAAACAAACTTATCACGTGAATAATTGGTATTTCATGCATGCCAACCAACCCGAACCAAGACTACAATACGCCCGCGCGGCCTACTCTGTCGATAACGGACAACGAACCTTCTTTTTGCAAGAACAACTCTTTCATTTTCGCTCGTTGAACGTTAAATTCTTCTTCGAGTAATCTCCTCGTTTGGTCCGCGGCCGGGCCGTTGCACTCGCCCGCGGCCTCCACTTGAAACAGAAACACCATTCAGTGCCTCTACAGCAGACATTATCGCCTAAATTAGCAAACAATCGAACAAAATAACACACCTTTTGGACCCTCGGTTGTCTCACTTGACATCGTGGACTGGCTGTCCATTTACTTGAATTCCTGCTAAAAAAATACTCTTCTTCGAATTATTTGCATCATTACACAAGTTCAGAACTTCAAAACTTTAGAAATAAGAATATTGTGAAAAAGATGAAATCACGAAAACTATTTGACGTTTCTAAGTTGACGTTTAGGTTTATGATGTGTTGACAGATAAAAAATCCTTGGTTGAGTTGCGTTCGGAGTGTTTATTTTTTTTTTTCTATTAAATGATGGACTCTTGTTATGCAACATGTTAATGAACTGACTGTTTGCCACGGTTTCGCTTGCACCCGTTTTTTTATGATTTTTTTTCGGATGAAAAACATCATGTGACATTATTACCTTTATTTAACTTTTAAACATATTTTTTAAATAAATCATATTTTTAAATAGCAACTTTGTAATTAAAGAATCATGGGCAAAATGGGTGTAGATCCAACAGAATTGAAACCTATTTTATTTAATAGGCATTAATAACTGCATAATTTTTTGTATGGGACCAAACTACCTAAGTCGCCAGAGAACGAAGATATAGGCATAAGAAATCTGAAGGTTCTTACCTCTCACAATAAATCAACTACTGTGATTAAAGCTACCAATACATGATCCAAGATGGTCTTTTGGTTAGGCGAATTAGATTTGCAACTAGTCTTCTCTTCTCAGACGATTACACCACAGCATAGACTTTTGACGACCTGAGTGGTTCAGTGGTCAACATGCCGGAATGCCACGCAAGAGGTCCCGGGTTCAATTCCCGGCCGGGCAGAAATTGACATGATGAATTTTAATTTCTGTAACGGGTCTGGGTATTACTATGTATAATATGTATGTATTTATAAAAAAAGTATATAAGTAGTATATCCGTTAAGCTAGCACCCATAACAGAAGCATGCTTACTTGCATTGCTTACTTTGGGGCTAGATGGCGCTGTATGAAATTGTCCAAAGATAGACTACTGATATTATCGTTCGTATATTGCTAAATCTTTTTGTTTGTGGCTGTACTTTTAATAACACTATTGCACGAGTAACTTTTTTATAATGCAATCATACTTTGTTTATCCGTTTGTAAGTCCGATAATCATCGCTAGACAATGATTTAAAAAAAAAAAAGAAGGCGTTGCAGGTAGTTATCAATTAAACGATAATATTTTAAAATATAACTCTTATTTCATAAATATAAGGAATTTATTAACTCTTCGATTGATTCTAGTGGCCAAACCCGGTGGATACAACATGTATAATATGATGAAACGATAACTACGTATATGTATCGAACTACACCCAGATTCCATACAAAACTGCCCATGATTCTTTATTTTGAAATGAAATTGAAATTCGCTTCGGGTGTCAGACATTTCGCTGAATGTCACTCACTTCCTCTCACACTCACTTCTGAGTGTCATACACTTCACTATGGGTGTCAGACACTTCACTATGAGTGTCAGACACTTCACTATGAGTGTCAGACACTTCACTACGAGTGTCAGACACTTCACTACGAGTGTCAGAAACTTCACTATGAGTATCAGACACTTCACTATGAGTTCCAGACACCTCACTATGAGTATCAGACACTTCACTGTGAGTAACAGACACTTCACTATGAGTGTCAGACACTTCCCTTTGAGTGTCAGAACTTCACTATGAGTGTCAGACACTTCACTGTGAGTGACAGACACTTCACTATGAGTGTCAGACACTTCACTGTGAGTGTCATACACTTCACTATGAGAGCCAGACACCTCACTATGAATGTATAAATGTTAACTTTGTAATGAAATTTATATTCAAAATGAATTCGAATTTCGCCTCGAGTGTCAGACATTTCGCTGAATGTCAGTCACTTCCCTTTGCGTGTCAGCAGCATCACTATGCGTGTCAGCATTTTCACTATGAGTGTCACCAAAAACCGGAAAACCGAAATACCGAAACCCTAAAAATCACTTCAGCATGAGTGTCAGACACTTCGAAATGAGTGTCAGACACTTCACTACGAGTGTCAGACACTTCACTATGAGTGTCAGACACCTCACTATGAATGTATAAATAGCAACTTTGTAATTAATTTTATATTGAAAATTAATTAAAAATTCGCTACGAGTGTCAGACATTTCACTGAATGTCAATCACTTCCAATCCTATGCGTGTCAGCGGATCACTATGAGTGTCAGACACTTCAGTACGAGTGTCAGACACTTCACTACGAGTGTCAGAATTTTCACTATGAGTGCCAGACACCTCACTATGGGTGTCAGACACTTCACTATGAGTGTCAGAAACTTCACTATGAGTATCAGAACTTCACTATGAGTGTCAGACACTTCACTGTGAGTGACAGACACTTCACTATGAGTGTCAGACATTTCGCTGAATGTCAGTCACTTCCCTTTGCGTGTCAGCAGCATCACTATGCGTGTCAGCATTTTCACTATGAGTGTCACCAAAAACCGGAAAACCGATAAACCGAAATACCGAAACCCTAAAAATCACTTCAGCATGAGTGTCAGACACTTCGCTATGAGTGTCAAACACGTCACTATTAGTGTCAGACACTTCATTCACTGAGTGTCAGTCACTTCCCTGTACGTGTCAGACAACTGACTATGAGTGTCAAACACTTCATTTTGAGTGTCAGACACTTCACTATGAGTGTCAGACACTTCAGTATGATTGTCAGCATTTTCACTATGAGTGTCACCAAAAACCGGAAAACCGATAAACCGAAAAACCGAAACCCTAAAAATCACTTCAGCATGAGTGTCAGACACTTCGCTATGAGTGTCAGACACTTCACTATGAGTGTCAGCAACTTCACTGTGAGTGTCAGACACTTCACTGTGAGTCTCAGACACTTCACTATGAGTGTCAGACACTTCACTATTAGTGTCGGACACTTCACTGTGAGTGACAGACACTTCACTATGAGTGTCACCAAAAACCGGAAAACCGATAAACCGAAAAACCAAAACCCCGAAAAATCACTTCAGCATGAGTGTCAGACACTTCACTATGAGTGCCAGACACCTCACTATGAGTGTCAGACACTTCACTATGAGTGTCAGACACTTCACTATGAAAATCATACTCTTCACTATGAGTATCAGACACTTCACTATGAAAATCATATACTTCGCTATGGGTGTCAGACACTTAAATATGAGTATCAGACACTTTCCTATGATTGTCAGAAACTTCACAATGAGTGTCAGACACTTGCCTATGAGAGTCAGAACTTCACTATGAGTGTCAGACACTTACCCTTTGCGTGTCAGCAGCATCACTATGAGTGTCAGACACCTGACTATGAGTTTCAGACACTTCCCTGTACGTGTCAGACAACTGACTATGAGTGTCAGACACGTCACTATGAGTGTCAGACACTTCACTATGAGTGTCAGACACTTTCCTATGAGTGTCAGACACTTTACTATGAGTGTCAGCATTTTCACTATGAGTGTCACCAAAAACCGGAAAACCGATAAACCGAAACCCTAAAAATCACTTCAGCATGAGTGTCAGCAACTTCACTACGAGTGTCAGACACTTCACTTTGAAAATCATACTCTTCACTATGAGTATCAGACACTTCACTATGAAAATCAAACACTTCGCTATAGGTGTCAGCAGCGGCGTGAACAGAGTTTTTAGGTAGGGTAGGCAGAAAAGCCAAAAAGTTTTTATACGGAAAATCGATAGGTAGGTACCTATCTTATATTACTCGCGAAGCGGCTTGCCGCTAGCGTGCGAGCCGAGCAGCGCACGACCTTACTACGATAGGTAGGTACGCCTGCCCGAGAGATGCGCCGCCGCGCTGCGCACGGGCCAAATGTGCCTAAACTGCTGAGTGACACCTGGTGACACCAGCCTGGCTTTGGTACCCACTTTTCAAAAATACATTCCGCATGTTGGTTTTGGTTCGTCGTCTTGTCGATCAAATAATGATGCATGTAATTTGCCGCCTCAAATAATCATAGATTCAGATTTGATTAAAAAAACTTGCACATGAATATCTAAGAGCAATTTCGTAAATAGTTTTCCATAACTCAGTAGTATTTCGCATGAAAGTTGACCTCTCTTAATAACTTCCCTTATTCACTGAGGAACAAATTCTTTTACGTAAAGTGAACTCATGTTTACTTCAAAAACTAACAATAAAAAAGTGATTGAATAATAATTCGGTTTCGATCTACTTTCATCGTGTTTCAATACGATTTTCTCCAAGTGTACGGAAGCTTCTAAGTCATATTGCTCGTGGTTTTTTCTACCGTAGGAGATAAATATGAATGGGTGAAACCTGCGTCGTTCCAGACGGTTTTATTGCGGTAAAATAGTAGGTAAGTAAGGGAAATAGCGTGTATGCAATCCGAGAGCTAATAATAGGAATCAAATTGTTAAGTATTGAATATACGATTGATTGACTATACCTTTAGTTTGTATAAATTGTATCTGATTTGGTGTATAGGTGCCTTTCGCTATCACTTGTTTTTTTCTTCGAAAGATAGTTTTACAAACGCATCATTTTTAATTTTCTATACACAAACACACCACCTGAACAACTTTCACAGTGAATATATTCCATTTCACACTATTATCAACGCTTAAAACTTACTATTATTAAAACAATAACAACAAGTCAGATAAACAATAACAACGGCGGGGGACGCGCGCGAAACTCACGTCACAGAAAAAAAATACGACTAAAAGAAATGTTGTTTACTTAGAGATAAGAAAGTCAAAACATGCTACTTTTTAAAATAGTTACATTACATCATAATGTAGATCGGTTCGGAAAACATCGGCCACCGTCCCTTGTGGCCTTGTCGATAGCCGAAGGTTTCCGAACCGATGTTTCCGTCGTATAAATCGCAAAAAGACACAGCCTTTTTTGTTATTTGTGTGCGTAATTTGTGTCAATGTGTGCATAATATTTATACGAACGCACACTGCATTGTATTCGCATGTCTACGAGTCTTCTTACAAATACTATTATACGAAATGAGGCAATCACGTTTTCTGTCTATTTTCGCTAGGGGCGCCCTAGTACCGCGCAAACTTTTGTGTGTTGTTGAAATGTATCGCGAGTATTGATTCTTCGTAATAGGTACCACCAATATTCGACAGGTGGAGCTGATATAAGTTTCAAGATTTTTTTATTAATAGTAATTACTCTGAGATAAAATATTAGATACTTATTAAAATAAAATAAAGATAGTAAATATTTTCTGAGTTATGTAGGGTAGGCAGTGTCTTTTTGCCTATATGAACTGCACGCCACTGGGTGTCAGACACTTAAATATGAGTGTCAGACACTTTCCTATGAGTGTCAGAAACTTCACTATGAGTGTCAGAACTTCAATATGAGTGTGAGACATTTCCCTATGAGTGTCAGACACTTCCCTATGAGTGTCAGACACTTCACTATGAAAATCATACTCTTCACTATGAGTATCAGACACTTCCTTATGAGTATCAGACACTTCACTATGTGTGTCAGACACTTCACTATGAAAATCATACTCTGCACTATGAGCATCAGACACTTCACTATGAGTGTCAGACACTTCCCTATGAGTATCAGACACTTCACTATGAGTGCCAGACACCTCACTATAAATGTATAAATAGCAACTTTGTATTTAAATTTGTATTCAAAATGAAATCGCAATTCGCTACGAGTGTCAGACATTTCGCTGAATGTCAGTCACTACCCTATGCGTGTCAGTGGATCACTATGAGTGTCAGACATCTGACTATGAGTGTCAAACACTTCGCTATGGGTGTCAGACACTTCACTACGAGTGTCAGACACTTCACTATGAAAATTATACACTTCACTATGAGTGTCAGACAGTTCCCTATGAGTGTCAGTCACTTCACTATGAGTGTCAGACACTTCCCTATGACTGTCACCAAAAACCGGAAAACCGAAAAACCGAAACCCTAAAAAACACTTCAGCATGAGTGTCAGCAACTTCACTACGAGTGTCAGACACTTCATTTTGAAAATCATACTCTTCACTATGAGTATCAGACACTTCACTATGAAAATCATACACTTCGCTATGGGTGTCAGACACTTAAATATGAGTGTCAGACACTTTCCTATGAGTGCCAGAAACTTCACTATGAGTGTCAGAACTTCACTATGAGTGTCAGACAGTTCCCTATGAGTGTCAGAACTTCACTATGAGTTTCAGACAGTTCCCTATGAGTGTCAGAACTTCCCTATGAGTGTCAGACACTTCACTATGAAAATCATACTCTTCACTATGAGTATCAGACACTTCCTTATCAGTATCAGACACTTCCTTTTGAGTGTCAGACACTTCACTATGAGTGGCAGACACTTCACTATGAGTGTCAGACACCTCACTATAAATGTATAGATAGCAACTTTGTAATTAAATTTATATTGAAAATGAATTCGATATTCGCTACGAGTGTCAGACATTTCGCTGAATGTCAGTCACTTCCCTATGCGTGTTAGAAGCATCACTATGAGTGTCAGACACCTGACTATGAGTGTCATACACTTCACTATGAGTGTCAGACACTTCACTATCAGTGTCAGACACATCACTATGAAAATCATACACTTCACTATGAGTATCAGACACTTCACTATGGGTATCAGACACTTCACTATGAGTATCAGAAACTTCGCTATGAGTGTATGACACTTCATTATGAGCGCAGACACCTCACTATGAATGTATAAATAGCAACTTTGTAATTAAATTTATGTTGAAAATGAAATCAAAATTCGCTACGAGTGTCAGACATATCGCTGAAGGTCAGTCACTTTCCTATGCGTGTCAGCAGATCACTACGAGTGTCAGATACCTGACTATGAGTGTCATACACTTCGCTATGGGTGTCAGACACTTTGGTATGGGTTGGTGGGTCATGTTCACTATGAGTGTCAGACATTTCACTATGAGTGTCATACACTTCACTATGAGTGTCTGTGTCATACACTGGAACTGGGACTGGACCACCCTCCCTAAACGCCCCTCGTAATTAATGGATACCCCCTGCCCTTATCATTAAAAAAATTAAGGAGAATGGGCAAAATGTTTGAGAGTTGGTCTATCCCTCCATATATAACTCGTCACTAGATGACGAGTCATACATCATTTGAAAGACCATTTAAAGTACAACATTTCGTATTAACATACCTCATACCAATTGTTAGTACTTTAGGAGTTGGAGCATGTTTGGATGTCTGTATCCGGCCAGTGCTCGACGCATGGCTCGGGAGAAGGCACGGCTCCCTGTCGTTTCGGGTGACGCAGGTGCTGTCGGGGCATGGGTGCTTCGGCAAGTACCTGTGTCGCACAGGCAGGGAGTCGGACGCTCGGTGCCACCACTGCGTCCATTGCGGGGAGGACACGGCGCAACACACGCTCCGGGAGTGTGTGTCCTGGGAGGAGCAGCGCCGTGCCCTCACCTCTGAAGTAGGAGACGATCTGTCGCTGCCGGCCGTTGTGCGGAGTATGGTCGGCAGGGCAGAGTCGTGGGACGTGGTGGTGTCCTTCTGCGAGGACGTGATGTCGCAGAAGGAAGCTGCGGAGCGGGAAAGGGAGATTTCCACTCTCGACCCCGCCCGCAGCAGGCGCACCGGGCGCCGGAGGAGGGCTGACAACGCCCTCTTCCGCCCCCCATAAACGGGTCCAGGGGCGACGGACTTGGGGAAGTCCCCGCCCCCCATGATAGGACCCGAGCCGGCGGCGCGCGTCTGTGTCCACGCGCGCCCCCGAGGCGATGCACGGGGTAGGACACCTCACTACCCCGTGCAGGAGACGAGGCCCGGCAGGACGGGCCGGCACCAGTGCGGGGCTGCGGACGAATCTGGATTCCCGCGGCCCCGCGCCCACGTGCGAGAAGCGACACCGGGGTGGTTTTAGCCGGTAAGAGTCCGGCACTGTTCCCGGCCTCCCCAGGCCGGGTTCGTCCATGAGGATTTCCACCCGAAAAAAAAAATATGTTTGGATGTCTGTAGTACAAGGGACATAAACATAACCTGCAAAATGTGAATGTTTAAAATGGCCATGTATGCCTTCCCCTTTGCAGATAACAACCACGATGTTAGTGTGTCACTTATAGGTCGTAAACCTAGATGATTATTTTATAAAAATCCTTGGTAAAAAGTATTCTAAAAAGAATAAATAGCAATAATGCGATTTTTTTATGTTTTCATTAAATACCCGCGAACTCTTTAAATACTAACAATTGACAATAGGTGTAGTACAAGGAAATATTCTACACAAAATAACCTTTCTGTTATGTATCACTCATTGATCGAGAAAGTGTAGACCAAAAAATCCATTGTCCTTTAATATGAAATCCACGTCTTAAGATGGTTTAAAAAGTAACTTTGTTTCTCCTACTCTTACTCTTTGGACACGGCTCTTTGGACACAGTTTTCCCTATGATTTTATACTGAATTTATCCATGAAAGCTGTCTGTACAGCTAACCAGTACGATAGACTGGAAAATATTTATCTACATACCTTCCATTAGCATTTGTATAATTATCTTCTATTAGTAGTATATATGTGCCATTAGCATTATTCACCGTTGCTAGCACGGTTATATATTTTGTAACTTTATGTTGAAAGCTGTAGTAGCAGGTAGGATCGAATTTATTTTTACTTATTTTTTTAATACTTAGTACTGTTTGGCCGTTATCAATTAGCTAGTGAACTTATCTTGTAGAATGGCAGCTCGCATCTTCCCTACCAACGAGCTATAAAACAATGACAATAAGGCCCTGCGCAGACGGCACACTTTTTGTGCGGAGCGGCGCGCCGCGGTGCGGTGCGGTCTGCCCGAATTACACGGATTTTTTATGCGCCGGACTTTTTGCGCGTCGTGTGCGTTACTGCATATAATTGCATAGGTTCTATTTTCACAGACTAAAAAGTTTGTCACGGATAGTCTGTCGTCTGCGCAGGGCCTAAACATGTGAGTACCTCCTCGTTATACTACTATTCTTAATATTTTGTATAAAATTCCTCCACTTTGTGTAACTGGGAGACGATCAGCTTCATGAGAGCAGCAACTGGAATACGTATAGGTATATTCCTTTGTTAATTTTTTTGGCAGGGACATTGCCACACTTCCATAAATAGGTAGTATATTAATTTATTGATTAAAAAAATAAACAAATGCAGACGATTTAAAATAAATAATTTTATTTGGTAGGTATGAACTAATTCACATTTATTTTTCTACATTATTATAAAATATCTTTGTCTTCGTAAACAAATATTAAACTATTGTTACTATTTATAACAATAGAGAATCTGCATGTTTGTCATGAGTGTTTGTAACAAATAAATAAATATCTTACTATCTACATATTTAAAATAATGTTTTTTATTTGTATAGCGCCATCCTCTAACAAAAATACTCTCTAGTACATTTAAAGGCACAGACGTATCACAGCTTGATGTCTAATGTTTTATAAGAACATTATTAAAATTTAATAATTATTTACAAACTCATTTATGAGAGAATAACACGAAGATTTGTAAAATGCAAAATTTACAGCATTAAAAAAATCTGTGCATGCATGACACACTATCGTGACTACTAGATGGCGCTGATGAGTTTAATTCCGCTATTCTCCGGTAGATGGAGTTAGAAGCCCAGCCTGGCGTTACGAAATCGTCGTGCGTCGTCGACGTCCTCGAGGCATGGTACTTGAACGATATTGAAGTAAATGTGTCCCATAAGGTGTGAGGCGGAGGTGTTGGTCGTCTTGAGGCATTCGAAGAGCATGTCGTCGCAGGTGCAATGCGACTTGCTGTACAGCGAGTTGTTGGTGAGGTTGTAGCGGCTAGAGAAGGCGCGGACCTTGGTAGGGCAGAGATCATGAGTGCGACAGCAGCGGTCCAAGCGTCTGTCCGCACCCAGGTCGTGGTAATCTGCTGCTATATCACCAGTTCCACACCACTTCGTACCTGAAACGACAAAAGTTCAATAAAATAAGCAAGATGTTTTTTGTTAATGTTCACCAACCAACACAATATGGTTAGAGTTTGACAGGAAGGGACTAAATAGTTCGATAGCTAAAAAGGCTTATAAGTCTTATCCACGCTTTATTGAGGGCACGTTTACAGTAGCAGTAGCCCCCGTCTAGAGCTGGAAGATATAAATAACACACCGTCAGGATTGTTAAGGATGTTTCAAATTGGAATGAGGGGTAAATGTACGACTAAATATTAAATATTCAATCAGCACAGCAGGATATAACAAATTAATCATAGAAACGCCTATAATATTCAGTCAGTATAGGCAGACCGTGTGCTCTCTGTATTCCCTTCGTAAGCTGTTAGGTGGTGATTTGTCAAGTACCGGTTAGGTTAAGAAACTATAAGTGTCTACCTGGTATAATCCCCTGCAACAGCGTGAGCGGACTGCCCCCCAGCAGCCCCGCGTGCGCCCCGCCGGCGTCGAGCCGCGCCCGCGCCGCGCCTGTCTCCCGCCAGCCCCCGCCACCGCCGCCGCTGCCTGTTGTAGGTGTATCTCCTCCCTCATCAAAAACTTCTACTCCTGCCACCTGAAGCATAATTTATAATAGTCTGAAAACGGACGTGCGATCGGGGTTCACTTATTTATTGAGGTTATAAAGAAGCCGCGCGCAATGCTCGTCAGCTTAAAACTCGAAACTCACACGCATGTAGTGTAGTAGAAATAGATCGAGAGATAGAGAGAGAGAGAGAGAGAAAGAAAGTAACATAGCCTCTTATATGATCAGCGAGATATCTACAGTATGAGTCAATCCTACAAAGAGACGCACTAAAGTACTTCGTATTTATTATTTTACTTATAAACCTTCAGTTAATTAAAGTAATACTATACAGGTAATAAAGTAGTAAGGCATTCATTTGCCAAAAATCTTAATTTAATTAATTAGCTATTTGCCATTAGATGGCGGAACCGGTATGTCAACTAAATATTAATACAATGGTGCCGATTCTGACTTACACACGACTAAACTAATTTTAAAATATCATGCTCTTTTTCTATTGCGAAATACAAGAAGAGGATAGCAAGTAATTCAGTGCTGTCAAATTAAATGACAGATGACATTTTGTTCGTACAGGTTTGTTAATTTAGTCGAGATGTTACGTCGTGATGTTTAATTTGTATGGAAAACTATTTTTTTCTAATTTGACAGGTGTTAAAAGTTTGCTATCCCTTTCTTATATTTGTTGATGGAAAGAGAGAATTATAGACTAATTTTAATTTAGATGGTGTCAAGAGAATCGCGGCCAATAACAATGCCTAACTAATAATCAATTTGTTTATTTCTCATAGGAAGTGTGTTACTTGATGGAGGAATTTTGTTTTAATTGCCCCTTACACAATACAATCGCGTGCATCACTTTCGTGATAGATCACAATTTTCATCAGATCTCGTATGTATAGCACATAAAAGCTTTTCAATAACAGTTATTTATTAGTTTCCACACGATATCACCTACCTATAATTACACCACACCATGGTCAGACATTATAGGAGAGGTACAAATAAATATTATTAATATTAAATAAATGAAATACACAATATTAATTGATTGACAGCACCGAAATTGCAGGTTAAGGACGAATTGTAAGGTCAATGTGGTAGAAATGTGATAATGAGAAACAAATCATACGGTTCAGTGAGGGCATTGCCACTCGTGTTAGAATGACAGACGACGCTGAAAATTATAGATAATTTTAGTGACATTTACAAGAGAGACCGTGACCGAGTGGTGCTAATGGCAATGTTGCTTCATACTAGTGCCGGTGCAGGAAAATATGAATAGGCCACAAAGAACAGACTAAAACCACGTAAGGGAAAAACATCCTCTTGATCCCATTGGCAGAACCCAGTTCCCATGTAGTCTAAAATTGTTAATAGTTTTTATACTCTTATAGGTACAACCCTTAGGACTTAATCACTCAGAGATTTCGATTGGGTACCTACACCGATTAAAATTTGTGACTGTCAAAGAGTATGATTAAGAAAGAAAGAAAGAAAGAAAATGCGTTTAGTTACGTGATTGGAGACACATACATATACACAAAAAAAAACTACTGATACATAAGGGGGTAGTATGCGTCACAAACACGTAATACGGCCCTCGCTCAGCTTAATGCTGTGACCCTATGATTGCAGACCTTTACCGATTTAAACAGTCAAAAAGTTACCGGTAACTCTTTAGACCAATCCCTCACCCCGACACACATATCTACATACATAGTAACGGTCTAAAAATAAATAGCTAGAAATTTTATGCGTATTGATTGAGAACCTTTGCCGACAGCCACAACAACGAAAAGAAAAAAGTTAAAAAACCGGCCAAGTGCGTGTCGGGCCACGCGCAGTAGGGTTCCGTAGTAGGTCTCAGTTACTCGACTATAACTCTGTAACCGGTTAAGCCTACTTAGCCGTGATAGTTTTCCTTGTAAGTTCATTACATGTGCTACGTCTGTGAATTTTTTCACATTTCTTGGTACAGCCATTCAAAAGTTAGAGGGGGGGGTAACTCGTATCGAACAAAAAATTTCACTTAAAATCTAGATATTTCGCAATTGGCTCGCTTAACCGAAAAATGATCTTCACACACCCATAATATTTTTGAAAGACCTATCTAACGATACCCCACACGAAGGGGTACGCGAGAAAAAAAATATTCATCCCTACTTTACATGTTTGGGAGCTACCCTAAAAAAATATATTTTTCAAAATTTTATTTTACCACTTTCTCTGCGTGATTAATATACATATTCATACCAAATTTCAGCTTTCTAATAACAAAAACCACGGAGCTATGCCGCGGACAGACAGACAGACAGACAGACAGACAGACAGACAGACAGACAGACAGACAGACAGACGGACAGAGCGAAACTATAAGGGTTCCTTGTCGGACTACGGAACCCTAAAAACCTTTTGCAGTTTTCACGGAGTGTCTTAGATAATTCTTGTTTTTTAGTCACCGTAATAGCTCTAATTAATAAAGACAGTTGTAGACCTCATTGATTGTGTATCTTCCCACGTTTCACTTAGGTATGCTATGATGTGCACCTGCTAGAAATCAGTTTGCTTAGAAAAAGGTGTATAAGCAACTGTGTAGTAATCGGGTAATTTCCCAATGTAATATACCATGGTCTGGAAAATAGACTATAGATTTTAGAATAGATTAGGCGTATTTCACTGTTTATGTTTATTTTCAGAAGATAAAGCAGCATATACACAGAAACAATAATATAACACGAATATGATATCACACGACAAATCAAGACAGATTCCAGTTTTTTTACGACAGGAAAAGGCTTGTATTAGGGAGTCTATGTTCTACCGAGGATTTATAGATTTACAAAATATGTTATCAGGTAATCGGTCGCTTGGTTCCAAATCATTAAACGTAAAATGGTAACGATAGCGACCGGCCTGGTGAATTTCAGAGAAGTACCGCGTGTGTGTACACATACTCGACACAAATAGAGTATTGTTAGGATTCCCCAAGTTCATGTTAGGATGTACTGCCAAGCATTGTTGGATAAATTGTGAATTCCTACACTGCAAAAATTTTTTTGAAGTGTTAATTAACTTCTTAAGGGAAGGTTACGGTACAAAGCGGACCCGCTTTGTACCGTAACGCGTTACGGCGCCACTATGTCTGAAAGATTTTATTAATAAATAATCTCTCTCTCTCTCTTCACATTATCATAATTTTATTAATAAATTATATATCTCTCTCTCTCTTCACATTATCATATTAATGTACATACAATTTAAGTAATAAGCTAAGCTTTTCTCAAGTCAATAATTTCAATATTAACTTAGATTAGATGAAGTTATCACTTCTGTCGAGCGTCTCGAGACGCACACGTTTTTTTCATAATTTGTACCATCATATCTGTCTGATCAGTGTACCTGCTGGCACTGCCCCATGAGCTTCACCATCTGCGGGAAGGAGACGCCCAGCGGCCTGTTGATCCTGCTGAGCTGCCGCAGCAACCGGCCCGTGTCGTCCTCGTCCCTGGAATTATGAGAAAACACGGAGTTATAGTAAAGGTAGACAGTAGTTTATATAAAATCTAACTCTAAAGTAATAAAAAGACCGACTTTCTTTATGAGTAGGTAGACAGGCACAGACACACAATATGTAAGTATCGATTTTCACTTCCCTGATTAAATTAAAATCGATTACCTATCACTTCCGTAAACAATGAAACTAGGTATACAGTTTCACACGAAGGTACCAAGTGCCCGCTACTAGGGACTGGTGCGCTGGGTCGCGCAGAGAAAGTGGCTAGACCAACCGACCAGGGACGTGTGGTCACTGACCGGACATTACGTAAGTCTATTACTGGGATATTGACCTAGTGTGTGACTGTGTCAAGGTCCTTGGACGTTTGGCCCTTGGCCCTATTGTTTACACGAACCTCGGAGACTTGTGCAGTGTGTGCTGCGAATGTCAGTTTGTTGGCAGCGTTACATTACAGGTCAATGAACTTATGCGGCTGGCAAGGTTCGAGTGAGACACAATGTTCATGACAGTTCATCCTTTCCCCGGGTAAATTTTAGGGGTAAGATTCGAATAATTGAGTGACGAGAATCATGAAATAATTTCAAGTTATGTTTAATCAAATTTCATGCATTGAATTTAGAACTGCCTTGCTTTTTGAAGAAAAATGACATTATTTCACGCTTTGTCTTCCAACTACATATAATCCAACATACAGCTTCTCTCTTCTACGAGAGTGCGTCCAAATATATAAAACATTATCATCTGCCAGCCATTCTCCTAATTGCTTGGGGTCAACGCAACGTATATATTTCATGTCGTTCACACGTCATCCTTCATAACATTAGTTATTTTAGGTCCAAACCTAATCCATATAACAAAGAGTAAGACTATTCCTAGACCTTAACTCCGTTGCCTAGATAATCATGCAAATTCAAGGCACTGTAACACACCAACGGTATTATTTACGACACCCACTGCTGGATCACGCCACCCTCATTCATGTCGTATCGCCAGAGCAACCGTACCTACTGGTCGGCCAAGGGAAATAGTCGTGCGATCGTCGTGCATACCAGGACATATCAATAAGTGGTCCATTGTCAGCTTTGTGGCGCGTACCGGTCGCCCATTGTGCCTGACTGACCGGCTAGGCTGAACGCGACACTCACGTGTCTCTAGATATGGTTGGATTTAGACGCAAGACTTCTAGAAAGTTTTAGAATCTGAGAATATATTTTGGACTAAAAGGTTAGTTGGTCGCATTTTTAATTTTATCCAAAATTATTGTCATTTGGACAGGACAACGTCTAACATCCCAGCTATCTTCAATCTAATTCTTAAGGCCACACAATAAACATTCGTAGATATAAAACCACGCTTGCTAAGCAAGTGCGGCATGATGTAATATAAATAAAACAATAAACTAGTCAGCAGTGCGAAGGCTTCGCTAGACAGTAACCCAGTGAGCTGGATCTGAGCTAAATTGAATTACTTATCATAAGTTTAGCGACGCGCACTTGCGTAATGGTGCGGTCACGTTTCTCTGAAGGGCTGTGCACATGGTTCGTTGACATTCAACGTGTCGGTATTGACGGAAACGTGAGTCTGCAAATGGGTTTAAGACGAAGGAAATTTAACCCGTGGCAAGGTATATTTTTATTTTAGACATAGAATATTATATGTAGGTAACAATTTTTTTTGTTCATTAAATAAGTTATTCACTGTGATGACTTTGAACTTGTAACTCTTTGGGGAAGACAGGCATGATCCTATCACCACACCTGCCTAGCTTTGTTGGGATCCACGGTCGTGATATAAGTTAAAAGCATGAACGAACGTTACTGATCATCAGCGCCCGTCCAGTCATGAACACGGAAGGAAAACACACCGCAGTAATCGATGCAATGCGTTGGTGAGCATGCGAACGGGCAGGCGCACGATTATTGTGCTTCCGAAAGTTTTTGCGCTGGAACTAATCAGTTGTGATTCCGCAAGTTACAGATTGAGGAAGTTCATTTCAAGCATATAACTAAGACAATGGTTTTGTTAGATATTTAAATACAAAAATTATAATAACGAGTTCATATAATACGTCAGCTGAAAATAAAAATATTTAAAATGTTTGATGTTAATAACGTTTTATAAGCATTTACTACATTTATTACATTTATTCTCGAAGCCTATTATCTCTCAAAGTGATTTAATTAACAGCTTTCCATGTCAAAGGCCAAATTAGGTCTCGGGAGTTACATTGTGGGCTGCGGCTCTCACGATGCTCCGGCGCATGTGGAAACTGCGCGCGCGCCGCTTTCTACGCCTTGTTAGTTTTCACCTCAATCAAGTGTTGCTTGGAAAATGTACCACGGGGCAAGAACCGAATAGAAGTGTTAAGTGTGTAATCCAATAACTGTATAAGCATTATCATGATATGCAATTAAGACAGTATAAAGCAAGTACAAGTATAGATGTAGTAGTTTCGTCTACTAATTTAGTAGGTTTAGTTCTAGCCCTATGATGTTCATACTTTTCGGTTAATTAAGTGCTGAAAATCTGTAACTATCAATCTTTGTGTAGGTTTATGAGCAAATAAGTAGGTACTTTGATATTTTCATAAAGGAAATAGATTTTAGCTGTCTTAAGTAGGTATAAGTTTTGTTCTATTTGTTTAGCTGGAAACTAATGATACAAAATTGACACCTCGTAAAGAGTCAAAATCAAAGTCAAAAAGCTTTTAATTTTATGTAGACCAATTTTATTACAGGTTCTTATAAAACGTCAAAGCTAAAAACTAGGTGCACGGTTCCAGAAAGTGGGTCCTATGGAGAAGAATCGGCAAGAATCTGCATGGATACTCTTTTAAAATACGAAGGGAGTGAAACTTCTGACGTTACCTGTAGCACTTCTATTGTGACTAGCGCGTGTCGGTGTGGATCAACACCACACTGCGATTGGTCACGGTCTCGTGAAACTAAACACTTGACATTGGCGTGACTAAAGTGAAAGATACCGGAACAATTACTTAGCGAATATTATGTCAAATTGTGACGACTGCCTTTTCTAACTTTATTTAGAGATTATGCTAAGCTGTGAGCTAAATTCGAGACAAAACTAACATTTTAGAGATTTTTGTTACTATAATTTGTTCATTATAATAAGCCGTAAATATTGTGTTTGTACTCTAATTTCAAGGTTTTCAGCTAAAATATAGGAATTCTGTTTCGATATCAAGCAAATTGAGCTATAATTTCCGTTTGTCTACAAGTCTAGATGAAAATGCTGTCTCTGAATAAATAGGTACACGTACCCACCTTACTTATGTACTTAGTATGAGTTTTCTACATCCATCCAACTAATACTAACGCATAAATGTTCGCCATAAAATTGAGCTGCGATAATATTTTAATTAACGACTTATTCTGTTAACGACGTTGCTAAGATTTTTTTTTTATTATTATTATTCACCAAAAATCCTAATCCAATAAAAATTCAAGACTATGACCTTAAAGGTACTTCTTATCGGTTAATTCATCGTGTAGGCTTGCCAAGTTTTACTAACCAAGCCGTAGTGTCAGCGAGTTTTCGCAAAACCACCTGATGGCTTCTGGCATGAAATAGTACTAAATTAAGGATACATTCAAAATAATTTCAGGGTATAAATGTACGAGGAAAATGTCACAATATGCAATTAAGCGTATAGCGTGGGGAGCGTAGCGCATCGCCGCCAGCCGTGTTGCCTCACACGCCGGATGTTTACTTACAACACGCTTTAGGATGCATCCGATACGGCTGCATCGGCTGCAGTCGCCGATGGACAATATCTTACTGGACGACCTTTTCACATACAGTTTTTTGGAACGCATGGTGATCAATGTTCGCGCCCTTTCTGCATAAGAAGAGGCCTTTAAACAGCAGTGGGATAGTAAAATAGGCCGATGATGATGAGGGCAAGGACTGTGGAATTCTCCGCCTGCGTCTGTGTTCCCCGGTTCGTATAATCCGGGAGTGAAGGCGAGAGTGAATAGGCACTATTTGAACTTGCGTGATCCATCTCTGGCTGCATCGTCACTCAACATCAGATGAGGTGCCAAACGCACTTTAAAACATAAATGAAAGAAAAACCGGTAACTCCATACGTACGTAACTTGACCTCATAGTAATTTTAAGGGGAAAATGAAGAAGGATCCCAACCGAACTTTTTTGTTCGACCTTCTGGTTAGACTGTCACCTTGTTTAACTATGTCCTATGCTCGAAGTCTATGCTGTATGCAACAACTTATTAACAGTGATTTGCAAGCGCAGTGGCTGCTACCGTTGACCTAGTAGGGTGCTGAGCGAGCCTGCGCGGGCGCATCCTTGTGCCACATCGTGTTGCACAACTCGGCTGAGATGATGTGGCGGAGGTTAATGGCTTTAGTAATAAGTGGTGCTACTGGTTTGTTGCACATTGCAGATGTTATAATATTTGCTTAGTATATTCACTTTTTAGCACTCACTAACAGTATGTAGTACGTACATAGTTATGTTATACGTAATATTTATCACTTTTGCTTTAATTTCAAAGGAAACTAGTGTAGTGCACAAGAGGGTGCCCGTAGAAGGAAGAAAAATATTTTCTCCGGCAACTTCTGAAAAAATGCACCAGTGCATCCATGTAAAAGAGTGAAAATGCGATTTACATGTCATGAAACGAGGGAATTTTAAATTAACTTTACGTTAAATTAGTTGACAGCAGTTGGGGCAACATTTGTTTATTAAATTTTAACACTAAACAGGAAAATATTCTTAACGAGCTTGCATTGCAATCTTTTTGCTCAGGTGTTTTGCGTGTCGGAACTAAAATATACCAAGAAATAGAGAATGGAATACTGACTAACAAGTTACCTACCTATTGCAGTGTGACCTTGCTCTAAGTTACATTTTTAACCGCATAGGACTAACATGAATAGATTGTTAGTGTGAAAGATATTATAACCTGTGTTATGAGATAACTGATGATAAACACGTATGGCTGAAATTACTGTGAGGGCTTGCAAACTTTTAATGGAGATAGGAAGATAATGTTGTTGGACGCATTTACAAGTTTGTATTATTTTATCCCATCACAAATAGAAAAAGATTAGGTCCGTTAAATAATTTGTTATAGAGGATTACTCACTATTAATGACCTTATCAGTTTAAAGGATTGAGACCCGACTAAATTTACTTAGGTTCCTATATCTGCTCACTTTTGTGAAAATGGCTGAAATATTAAATAACAAAAACGAGCTAAAATAAAGAAATATGAGTTTCATCACAAGTTCGTTCGGATACAAAGCGATAATTTCCGTTTGTACAATTGGACACACTTTGATTTTCATTTTCCCAATTTCTCGGGGCGCCATGAGCCAATTGATTGGTGATTTGTTGAATGAACTCTTGGGATTTTTGGCAAGGGTGAGCGAGGAAATACCGCGAAAAATTACTAGAGATGTCCGAATTCAAAAGGTGATTCTATATCTTTTAAAAACTTTCGTTGACTAGTAACTATTGCGTGATGGCGGCAACGTTTGCGTAGCGATCGATCTAATAAGAAATACTTAGATGCGGTTGAATTCAACAAATCGTTTATGTCAGCTGTATGGAATTTATTTAATTTTGTTAAACATTCAGTAATTAATGTTTTTGGTTACTTGTTTTATCATATTAAAAATAAAATATTACGAGATCTTTAAAATAGTAATGTGGTTAGTAGAGCGCTGGTCCTAAGCCCAAATATTCGCAATCATGTCGCCTCACAATTTATTCGCCACATCCCGTTGCGGTTGTAGAAAGGAAAATTTCGTCTTAGCCAATGAAGGACGGCGCGATCCAAATAATGGCCCACTGTGTACACCCACATACAAAACCTAAACCAATTGGGACCACTGCTGGTCATCGCATGCGCATTTTACTTGGACTCTGTAGCTTTTTAACGGGCCATTTTTTCAGGACGAAAGCACATAATAACAAGGTAGTCACTGAGAATTTAATCACTACATAGTATGAAACAAAGTCGCTTTCTCTGTCTCTATATCCCTATGTATGCTTAAATCTTGAAAACTACGCAACAGATTTTGATGCGAATTCATTTAATAGATAGAGTGGTTAATGAGGAAGGTTTTAGTATATAATTTGTCAAGTTTTTGTATCCTTTAGCTAAAATATCGCGGGCGAAGCCGCTGGCGGGAAGCTAGTAAATAATAAAAATAAGTGATCCTGATGTGGTGTGGTGTTGGTGTGTCCCGGCCTGTCTGATAATGAGGTGGGTGTCGTGGTGTGGTAGTACTCACCATCAGTTATGCACATATAATATACCAGAAGCATTGAAAGCGCGTTGTCCCCTAGGCGCAAAAGGAGACGGCTTAAATGTAATTGTAATTATACCGACATAATGACGCCTATGGATTCGGCACCATACATTTTATTCTAAGACATGGCAAAGCTTTTATGGTTTGGTGGACCGTCCACCAAACCACAAAAGCTTTGCCATGTGTGGACGGTGCGGAGGTAGAAGGTATCTCTACCCTTGGTATTAATATCTATCTACCCAAAACTTTATTTGTAAAGAACTAGCTGTTTCCAGCAGTTTCACCCGCATCCTGAAGGGACTTTTACCAAATAAAACCCTAAGAGTCAAGCTATCTCCATATCAAATTGCATCTCAATCGGTGCAGCAGAGAAGAAGTTTTCCGTGAAAGTGTGCGTCGAAATAGAGACAGAGTTTTTTTCGCATTTATAATATGGGTGGTTAAGGAAGTAAAGCTTTGTCTATCTAAATGTGAATGCAGTAATTTCCTTACACACAAAAAACGTCTAGTTCATAATACTCATACACACGGCAAATAGGAAAGATATATAGATGCAAGACATGTAGGCACCCACTCACTGGACAGCCAGACAGACAGACGCGTCATGCACTTATGTTATATCATATTGTTGTAAGATATTGTACTCGCTAGTACTTCACGTGTACACTCGCTATCAAAACGGCCACTATTGCGAGTGAGCAGTCAGCTTGTAGTCTAATACCGTAAGGAACCATTTATTTATTAGTTTTTGTAGATTGTGTATTGTGGTGACGCGGAAGTTAATGTACTCCTTTTTCAAACACAAGTTGCGAGTTCGAATCCTGGCAAATCCCAATGTAAGTTTCTCAGTGTTGTGTAATTTAAAAGTATGAAATAAATAAACTAACTTATCTAGACTAATATTGTTGAAAAGTTTTTTTTTTAATTGTATGTAAATATGATTATTTTCAGAACTATTAAAGTGATTCCGAAAATGAGAATTTCATAATAATAATTAAAAGCATCATTAGTGTTTAGTATGCATGTAATGTAAATCGCTACATTAATTCAATGCATTCTATTTTGAACGACCTCTTTTATTCAGGAGGCCGTTCTTTTGTAATTTAGAATATTCTGATTTGTGACAACTGATGTGTCAACATAAATTTAATAGTTATAATATTTTATTTAATCAAAAATATGAACATTAAATGTTGTTTCTTTTGATTTTCAGAAGCAACGCATTTCATTATAAAACAACATTTAATGTTCATATTTTTGATTAAATAAAATATTATAACTATTAAATTTATGTTGACACATCAGTTAATGTCACATTTGGGTCCAGCAACACGCCCATTCGAGATTGTATCTATAGATACCATTGGAGGCTTTGGAGGGTCAAGGTCAACTAAAAAATACTTACATCTACTGGTTGACCATTTCACGAGATATGCTTATATTTCCACATCAAGGAATCAAAACTCTAATGATTTTATTAATCTAATAAACAATGTGACACAAAGCTACAATATTGACATGATATTAACAGATCAATACCCTGGCATAAATTCTAAAGAATTTAAAGAGTATTTAAAAAAGAAGAATATAGAAATAATCTTTACAGCTGTTGATGCACCATTTTCAAATGGGCTAAATGAAAGGCTAAATCAAACTTTAGTCAATAAAATAAGATGCAAATTAAATGAAAGAGATAAGAAAATAGCATGGACTACTATTGCACAAAAATGTGTAGGAAAATACAATGAAACGGAACATACAGTCACAAAATTTGCTCCAAGATACCTTTTGGAAGGCGAAAATGTGAATGTTTTACCACAAGAATTGAAATTAAGATGCACATACGAAGATCTGAAAAGAGACAGAAAACTAGCATTTGAAAATACAATTAAATCTCACAATATCAATAAAAGATTATTTGACCATCATAGAGAAGAATACAAATTTGAAATAGGAGACAAAGTCTACGTCGAAAATGGAAATCGAATAAATAGAAAGAAAATGGATCAATTGAGGATTGGACCATACACAATTTTGAAGAAGATTTCAAATTCGATCTATGAAGTTGATACCGGACACAAGAAAGTAGAATCAAACCTCTACCATATTACAAAACTATCACCAGTAATTGGTGTGTAAGTGAAAAATTGCGTGCACTACGAATCGCAATTATTTCTCTCCGAGGGGGGGAGATGTAATGTAAATCGCTACATTAATTCAATGCATTCTATTTTGAACGACCTCTTTTATTCAGGAGGCCGTTCTTTTGTAATTTAGAATATTCTGATTTGTGACAACTGATGTGTCAACATAAATTTAATAGTTATAATATTTTATTTAATCAAAAATATGAACATTAAATGTTGTTTCTTTTGATTTTCAGAAGCAACGCATTTCATTATATGCATAATAATATATACGGGCGACGCAGTGGCAACTAGCTAGACTATAGAACTATATAGATACATCTAGGTCATACGCATGACTGGATTGGCGTGCACTGTGTAGATCTTCTAAGTTTTTTTATGTATTTATTGACATACAAAACCAATGAAAAGGAATATTTTATTAGTGAAACATTATAGTTTCCTACTGAGGAAGTGTGGATTTTGATGCAACTCCGAATAAAGACTCGAAAAATTTTGGATGCGACCGAAACCAAACCACAACCAAACAGATAGTAAAGAATATTTTAAAACGTAACGAACAAATAAGTCATTGTTCACCAACATGACTCTACCATAGTAGAAACTCTACCTGTCTATCTTTAATAGATTGCAAAATGTGTTTTTGTGTGTGAGCGAAACTCACGCTATACTCCATTCACAATATCTTTTTACACTCAAGAGCACTAAATTCTGGTCAGAATTCATTTCATTTTTGAAACTATGAATAAATCTACCAGTAGCCAGTACAGCAGTTCCTCATAGGGCTAAGTCGCGGTCGGCCCAAATGCTGTTGGGTTTTTATGACATATTTTCGAGGAGTACCCCATCTGGATTTGTGCCCACTTGGCAATACATACCCTATTACATGAGATTGAAATGTACCTAACCGGGAAATGTTCTCTGCCTAACCCCGCGGCAAAAACAAGCGTGATGAAATGTCACTAAGTGAGTCTACAAAAGTAAGTTGTATTTTATTTAAATTAATTCAGCATCATTTATTTTTTGTAAGATTTTTTATTATCGACTCATATTTATTGACCCGTTGTGTATAATTTATATGCATGACACAATATGGCATAACCCCGTTCTATCACAAATTGCTCAATGATCCAATCACGCGTGCCCCCCTCGGGCCGCGCCCCGCGCCCCCCTCCCAGATCTTCCAAGGCGTCACTTGATACTTCTAGAACTGGGCAGGTTACATCTGCCCGAGATTTGAGATTTGGCTGAACTATGTCAATGACTCAATAGCCACTGAGACTACCTGGGTAGATTTACCGAGTGAGATAGATAGAAGGTATTGAGCTTATTTAAATATTTGTTGTATATTATGTAAACAACACACCATGGACTTTTATCATAAATCCATCCAAAGGTTGTCTGTTAAAGATCGCTTTTAGCGATAAAACCGCCCATTGTGACACCCTTGTAACTAATTTTCCAATGCTTTTCTTTTGGTGTAAATAATAAAGATTATTTTTCCGACCCAAATATCGACCAATAGAATTGCACCATTCGACGTCACGTGGTACAACCTACATGGTATTATACTGATAATTTTTTGAATATTTTTATGGTTGTACCACGTGACGTAGAATTGCACCATTCGACGTCACGTGGTACAACCTACATGGTATTATACTGATAATTTTTTGAATATTTTTATGGTTGTACCACGTGACGTCGAATGGTGCAATTCTATTGGCCGACATTTGGGACGGAAAAATAATCCCCCGAATACCACAAGAGCTTCAAAATTATCTGGCATTTCCCTGAAAAACTTGACTCCTTCATTTGTTTGCAACGAACCTATCGGGAAATACCCGATAATTTTGAAACTCTTGTGGTATTATAAGTGAATATTCTATTCTGTCTGTCCAGACTTTGGTAACCCCATAAAATTTCTAATATGAGACATCACCGAAAAAGTGGAACTAGGCTTATTCTTACAAGCACACTACACATTTTTCCTTTATTAGGATGCGTAAAATTCTAAGAGAAAATTAATCAGACGGTACCGTTGTAACACTCAAACCTTTGAATTGGTCATATATATACAAATATTTGTAGCATGAGCAGCAGACGCAAGACACGCAGCTTAAATTCTAGCAGTGCTGCCAAACCTTGATTATTTGGAATTGTAAAAGAAAAAGCAGAAATTATCACGGATTAATATGATATCGTCCTTGAAGGGGGTTCAAGAGCTTCCGTAATCAGAGGGTAAAACTGGCATACATAAGTTATTATATTGACTACTTAACAACAGTGTCAGCTGCTGAACTCCCACAGAAATCGTTAAAGCGGCGGCGGCTGAGGTTAAGGTGAATGAAATTGAACTTATTAACAGATACTTAAATCCAGTAGATACAGAAGTTGGAGAATAAGTCAACATAATTGCTTCTAATATTAATGATAAAAATAACCAAATCTCTGATTGAAGGAAAAAAGAAGAATTAATGTTTAACCAAATGCAGGAGGTAAAAGTGGATTCAAAGGTATCAATTACTTAAGGCCGTGAGCAGAGTAACATTGCCACCACGATCACGTATTACTTACACTTTCATTTTAACATCGAACTAATATCCGAACGGAATATAACGAAACTTTCACTGACGGCTTTGCGCATCAATTAATTAATTATCGAAGTTATCATTATCAATAGTACAATCTATTGAGTGAATTTATACCGTCAAGATATTATTCTGGAATAGATAAAATTCAGCTTTAATGCATTGGAATTCCAGTCTAAACCGTGCGTGGATGGACCGTGTAGGATGTTCGGAGGTCGGAGTTCACATCTTTCATAACAAAAATAGTTTTACACAATTATTTTCTTTGTGGTATTTGTGATACTGTTAATTGAAGTGTGCATTGAATATAATATGTATTAATAGAAGTCAAGTGGGGAATGTATTGGATAGAATGTAAAAACCTAAAATCACTGGATCAACCCTGGCGTAGAAATAGAAAAAAAAAATTAGTGGCACTTCCGTAGTACCAAAAATGGAACTTGTGAAACTATCTGAATTTAGCTGGAACATTGCCCTCGGCTGCAGTCTGCAGTACCCCAGTGGCCGTGAGCTAGGAGCGGAAGACGGACAGACGGTGAAAGCGACCGGTTCCTATTAGCGATGCACTGCTAACTGCTAGATATCGTTTACAAACGCGTGGAACACTTTTGTAGGCTTTGTCAGACATCGTATCGTAATAATGACAGGCCAAAATCTGGCATTCTCAATTGCCTTCAAACCTTTCTAATTTAAATTTCGGCGAGGTATAAATAAAGCAAGAAGTTATTGACTTAAGGAGAGCTTTTTTGGAATGTCTTGCAAAAATACCTATAGGTTTGTTCTGAGAATTTGTTAATCTATTAAATAAAGGTTTACAAAAAAAGGTTTCGGTTTTTTCAGAAAACCGTCACCACCGGCCACGGTAATGATTGATACGTTTCTAGTAGTGCGGTTTAATCAATATCCATCAATCATTTTAAATTCATTCCTTAATGGCTAGCAGTAACACTGAATTCAAAGAATTTGCTTACAAATATGGCGTTGTATATGTATGGGTAGATCTATATAAATGTAATTTACAATCTAGAATCTTTTAACCACTTGGGAAGGGCTGAAGAGGGTATGGGGCAGTCTTCTGTAATTTTTGTGGTACAAAAAGTAGGTACATATTTCAGTTTTGTTGTAATAACGAGATTCCTTGCTATTTCAATAAAAGCCTCATTTTTTTCAATTTAGCTGGTTTGTGTTCATTCTGTATTAGGTGACGAACGCTGTCATTATCTAAGAGTAAATCTATTCATTGCGGATTAAACACAAACCGGTTTATTATTTAATGGTAAGTAAGTTGAACTAGGTTATAGACAGCAGTGTCCTTCAACATCGAATTATTCGAGAGGTTGTAACCGCGAACCGGGTCAATCTTAGTAACCTTTTTCTCCTGTATGTAGTTACAATTTACACAAGACTTATTCATGAGAGTCTCTAATGTCCAATTTCTATACATTATTATTACTAACTTTAGTGGCATTGGCAGCGGCCCTGCCGTAATGCAAATTGCAAATGATTTTTCTTCCGCAGTGTCATTATTTATTGCAATTTAGATAATATTCACGTATCTTTATTGCACCTCAAAACTGTTACAGGAAGATATCGTCAATCACTGAGCTAATTCGCTGGAGGCTGTTTAAAATACCCACTTATTGTATACTAAAACTTTTATAACACCTTTTAATCAGGGAGGGCAATTATCCCTCTAAAGAAAATTAATTGGAAAACGCCTTTGTTGAGAACACGCAACATTGCCACCCACCACCTGCCTAGTGGCGTGACGATGATTTAAAATGGGCAACGTGCAGTAGACTTCTGTTTCATAGTCGATGCACGATGCAGTTATACCTGCAAGGAGGTGCGGCACAACCGAGGTGCGTGTCGTACCAACTGTGACGTAAGACTTTATGCGACCAGTGACGATGCTTTAAGCTTTACGAGATAGAAGCTTGTGCTATATCCGACAGTCCACATATGGATGACCATCGAAGACAGTATCGGATATCACATAAACGATCTTAAAATAAAGGACGAAATTTTGGAAAATGAGAGAGAATTACTATCGGAAAAAATGGAGAGGTGATCCGATAGAAAACACTGGCTTCATAAACACAATATTTATATTTTTTAAGTTAATCAGGTAACAATTTACAGATTTATATTTTATTTAAATTTATTGCATGGAACGAAATAATTCAAAATATATCATTGTTCCTACAATTTTCTGAAACTACGGACAATTCACAATTTAACCACAATGCACACTTAAGAGGTAATCTGAAATAACGCAATCACCAGCGAAACTGGCGTTATAAATCTACATCAACCAACGAGATTTAAAGAGAAACTGACATCCCAAGATGAAGCAGATACAAAAATGTGGTCTGTCACATATTGTATAGAGACAGAAATGTTCTACAAACATAATAGGCATTGCTGGAGAATTTGTTGCGCCACTTCTTCTTACCAACAAAAACACATTGAAAGTGGTGGACAAGTGTTTTGGGGTATGTTTGTTTGTTATATTGTTGTTTGAACGTGCTGAGATTCAGTCTATTACGAAAAAATGGCTCAAATTTCACGCAAATCTGCGCCACTCCTGCCTGTCTTCGATGTGAGATGGCGTGATGTTCAATTGCTTGGCAACGTGCACACCGGTCCCGTGTCATTTGATGTGTATCGCCTATTGTGTATTGTGGCTCGGCGGCCGTCAGCCAACACCTTCACAATATACCTCCGCTTGTAGATGTGGCTCATCGGGCTCATCACTGGTCAGTGGTACGCGCACTCAATGAATCGCAGCGTTTTGGTATAATTTGATATTTTAGGCTCTATTTAAACAAATCGTATTGACGCAATAAAGGAATTATTTTTAAGAACATCTAGAAGATCTCAGGGTCATAGCACAAACTCAGGAAGCAACCAAGATTTAAAGCTTAGATGTGCAAAATTTAAAGATTAGATTTATTTGAGGAAAAAAGTTGATTTAGTCTTTTGAAACTCATCTACATGCCGAGGTTGTTAACCAACAACTTGTTAATAGTATTAGCAGTCTAAGGTTTCTTCACATCCTAGAAACATGAACCTTTCCTTGGCCATTGCCCACCGGCGTTTTGGCATAAATTTTGAACATTTTTAAGCTTTTTGCAAATGTTTATCCTAATAGTAAAGTGGTAAAGTTTTAAAATTCCTATGTATGCAAAGAATGCAGGCAACTCTGAAACTATAGTCATTACTTACAAGATAATCCGAACACCCAGTAATTTAACTGTGTTATTAGCTCAGTAAATGATATGCCATGTGCCTATGACGAAACTTGGAGAAAGTGAAAGTGACGTTATGGAGCAAAACATGTTTGCGAAAAATATTTGAGACAGTTGTCATTTAGCAGACATATAAAGAGATTATATAATAATGTTTCTTTTGTAAGAAATATTGCTTAATGGCCTTTTGCTTTAGCCACATTCTATAGAAATCCTGGTAGAGCCAACAAACTGAACTTGAAACTGAAGAATAATTTTGTAAAAAGTTGAAAATAATTTTAGCCGAAGTTTAAAGGAATACTTACAGTCATAATTAATGATATTATACGTAGGTAGGTAAGTGTAAAGAAATTTGGCAATGGCTAATGTTGAAGAACCAAACAAAAATTTAACTGATTGTGGAAAAAAACTTAATAGTCGTTGGATGAGGTAGCATTTTGTAATAGAAGTCAATGGACTGACTATTGAATATGCGACCTCGGAATAAAGAGAAAATTAATGAAAGATGGCAAGAGAAACAAGATTCGTGGCTTATACATACATATAAGGCTGGTATTCTCTCAAGCCTAGCCCTCGTCTTATGCATCGGTTCAGAACTAATTATCTAATAAAACTGATTAGTTGAATTTAGTTTTATTTAATACCTGATGGATACGGACCTAACACTGAACTACATAAGAAAATGATAAATTTTAAAAATATAATGTCTAACATGAATTCATAAAAAAATGGGAATGTTTATCGAATTAAAGAGAGAAATAAATAAAAAGAAAACATCACTATTGTACTGCAACAAACAAAACGGACTGTAATGATAATAATTCGGCATCTAAATCACTGTGATCACCGCATCAGCTGCGCACACGCAACCTCGGCGGCTGCTCATTGTTTCGTTATCAAATTACGTGAGATGCACGTCGATTACGTGTTTCATCTTACTGATGATTAGCGAGAACAACACAATGGATCACATATTGATGTCGTTTGAAAATAATAATGGTGAAAACATACCTACTCAAAACATTAGAACAACGAAAAATACTTTTTATTTTTCAGGTATGTATTATACATATTTTTCACGGCTATAATGGATCAGAATTTATTTAACACACACTAAATAGAGCCCCGAATCGTAATTTACGGGATAGCTAACTCCTGTCAGGGTGCGGGATTGTTCTACCGCAACCCTTGCCATGAACGCAAAGGGCATAGGAAGAAACACGGATGGGTTTTAGTTTACTCCCTTCTGCTCCACCCACTGCGGGAGGAGTCATTTGATGGTTTCCCATCCATAAAAAAGACTAATAAAAAATATGTATGTATCTATTTACAGTCCTAGCTCGTTTAAAAGATTTTCAAAAATTTACCCACCCAAAAAGCCACAGGGATTAAAATGAGGGCAACAGATTTAGGATACTTATAATATTAATTACTAACCCAACAAAAGGACACAATGATGGAAATTGGTTTGCACCTTGATGTCTAATTACTAGTCTGTAAACCTGTCCATTTTGTAACAGTTGTAGACCCTAGCCCTACGCTTAAGGTCGTGCCATTCTATTTACCTATGGCATTAAGTAACGCGTTGAATCACGGTCAACTTAGCGATGCCCGCCTCGTGCACGCGAACAACTTGCACTTCATTTACATGTGTCGTCCTATGTGATTTATGAATATTACAGACACCTTTTTACTACTTCACTTCATCTATGTATGTAGACTGAGATCCCATGTTTGTTGGTCTTACGTCACAGTATAAAGGCTGATTGCCAAACTTGGTGTGGTGGAAACTCCGCCATAGACCTTCAAAGAATTCAATTTTAATTAGAAGATATATGGTTAGAGTTTAAATCATGCATGATACTCATGATGAGCTTAAACATTACGGCTTGGTTCTAAAAGCACATTTTATTTAGAAGCTAGTATACTATAACATCACGCTTGTTTTCCCTGTAAGGGTTAGAAAGAGCCGCGCCTATAGTTACCACATATCGCACATTACGCCCCAGTTTTAAGGAGTGAGCCTATTGACATCGAATCATAGAATAATCCAAATCCAGACTGATGGAATAACGCAACGACCGGGACTTGTACCTTGGACCTCGCGCTCAGCAGTAACTACTGTATGTCCGTATGAGACGCGCCAACATCTACCGACGAGACATTTTCAAAATTCTAGGCTAAATCATTTTTTAATATGATTGAACACGCGACACAGTGACGGCGCTGAACAAACTATCGATTGACTAAGTAATAATACGGCGTCGATGGGGAATACTATGGGAATCGCTTAAAAATTTAATGACGAACAGAATGTCAGGGCCATGCTATGCCAGACCGCCTGACCGTGGGAGGTCAGTCGATGATTAGGTCTATGATAAATGACTCGGCCTACCTTCCATCATTTGGCACAGTAATGCTTACACCCTATTACCATGATGACGAACTAACAGCAGGGTTGAGCTACATGATAAAAAAATGTGTATTTATAGATGACAATTCCGCAAAGTATCATCATTATCTGATATCCTTTTCCAAACTGTAATAAGTTTTCTATCTGAAGTCCACAACCCAGTTACGGGGTAAAACGATAATCCTTGGTAAGAATGGTTATCAGATTTTTTAGTTTCTGACTACCCATACCGACTGTAAAAGATCTACAATTATGACAGCCGAGAACAACATCTTATCGTGCTCGTCTGAGATATGGATTCCGCAAAAGCATGTGAAGATTTGATGATATATCACAAAAACTATTTCAAAGACAAGTTTGCTATTTGACTCAGAAACTTCTCAATAGTTCTCAAGTTGTTAAGCAATCCAGACATCAAGGCTGTTGAAAAAGTATTTCTTATATCTGAATGGAAAAATTCCTCAAAAAGCTTTATCAATTATTCTTTTACACTAGGTATGCTCGCATAATCTCATGGATACGAAATGTCTGGACTTAAAAAGATCGTATATCATCTCAAAGATGATCGTATTAAGATTTAGTTTATCATTATGCACGTGTATATTGCAGTCAGGCTGGCATTATGTGACGATTATGACGATTGCAATTGAATGCGTCATTTATTTCTTTTGTGTGTTTGTTTATGTGTCCTATGAATAATGCGTGTTTATATCTATTTTATATGCAATTGTTATACCTACGTCGGTTTTTGTGATGACAATTAGTATTCTTCTTGCTTTGGGCAATATCTGGCCTAATCAAACTGGAGTAGCAATAGCAGACTGCGCTTACAGACAGACAACAATAGCTCAGATTTCCTAAATAATAAAACACTGACCTCTTAAACTTGCGAAACATTCAGTCATAGATTAAAGAATAAGTTACTTAAGACACAACACGTCAAACTAAAGAAACGCGTTGGAATTTTATTGATTTCTTTGCAAATCAATTTTATTCGTAAATAAAAAAAAATATGATTTCGCAATAAAAGATTGTTTATCTTTTAATTGAATGATGATTTCAAGTAAATGAATTGTAATCTGTTGTATTTGGTATCGGTCGGTGACTCTGTGACTCGACTACTAGTGTTGTAACATGCAGTGTCCGAGAATCGAGTCAACGTGGTCAAGGCTAGCGAAAGTGCTTAGACATACGTACCTACTTCTAAGTAAACGTAATGTCAACTTATTATATTTTTACATAATAAGTATTCATAAGTGACCTGCAGGTTATGAATTTTGCTTTATCTAATGGTCATGAGATCTTGGATTAAATTCATACATTTAGAATAATAATATTACAATTATTTCCTTACGAATCATATTTGAAAATGAAATATTTTGAAAGATCTAATTGACTTTTACAAAAGATAAATTCTGGAGGCTAAAAATTAAGAAAGCTGGAAGATAATTTGCTATATCCCACAATAAATAAATACACACAATATTTGAGCGTAGTATTTATTGCAGGAATTTACAAATGGATACGAACGCTACATCCTGCTAAGAAAGATATAAGAAACCCAAAGCAAATAAAAAGAAAACTCTGTTCCACGAACCCAGCTTTCCTCGGAATCTTTAATAAGTCAGTCACGCCTCCATACACTATTATACGTAGAAAGTGTGCTTGTATCTTTAAAAGGGCGGCTAGCTTCGTCTAAATAATTCACGTATGTCCTTGCGACATGTCTTTTGAAAGGCCGACGCATGCGCAAAGACTGCTTAACTAAGTTCGGTCTAGTTCGGCGCGAGTCGGATGCCATCGAGAGATTTTGAAATTAAAATTGTTCCTTACAGTTTATTTTTTAAAGTTAGGAAACAATATGATTTTGAAAATATGTATATATGTTAGATACTTTTCCACGCTATATCTACTGAATGGGTTTGGATAAAATTTAGTACTCCTTTGTAAAAAAAGTAATCCTAAAGGGTTACTTTTTATTACGCAAGTAGTTTCCTTAGGATAGGGGTGAAACCGCGAAAAACAGCACGTACATAATATCCTTGAATTACCTTATACTATTAACCCTCGGCATTTCCGAATAATTTCTATCATCTCGGAATCCGCATCACAAAAGGGCATTACTTTGCAATTCTATCAATCATTTGAATAGAACACATTTGGTATATTGCCAATAGCGTATCAATCAATAGTTTGTAAGGCACATAACCTTGTGGTCATCATTAGAGCTGCGTATCAATTGCTGTCTCATCCAAGTAGATCAAATGTTTGCGAAAGTGCCACTGGGAATAGAATTATTGGATGCATTCATACCTTCTATTTTTCTGCGTCGGTCTGAAGACTGGGCAAAATGGCCGTGTGGGGAAGGCCTATGTCCAGCAGTGGACCAATATTAAATAAGCTGATGATGATAATGATCCCTTATAATTTATGGGAAAATAGGTTTATTGGATTGATCTTCTTTTACGCAACAAACGTCACCTTTTAAGTCAAAAAGTGACTCGGCTTATTATCCCGGAAAATTTGTAACTTCTAGGGAGTTATCCAAAATTCATCTTCCTAAAGGATTCTTTAAGAAGAAGTAATGGTATTATTTTAACAGCACAAACAGCGCAGCAGCTAAAACACGGCTTTAAAAGATTCCAACAGAATGAATAATGCTCGGAGTTTCCCTCATTATCCATTCATCGTATTCACAGGCTTAGATTAGTAGTGGCGATTCAAGGGGGGACAAAGAAGCTATGATACCAATACGGGTGTACTGCGCAGCTGCGATGACGTGGAAATGACCTGTCGTTCTCAAACACTAACGCAGCATGAGCGAAAGAAACTAGCTACAATGAATAGCTCAAAATAGAAAAGCATCAGGCTTAGTAGATTGACGATCGCGTTTTGGTGGTTCTCTACAATTGATAGTAACAACCATGAAATGGATATTACACCTGTAATTTTTATATCTAAAAAGTACCTAACTATGAAATAGACATGTGTGGCAGCGAAGTTTTTTATTAGTAAGAGATCACGGATGCACGGGCGAGTGGGATTTTGGGGTGCTAATCAAAAGATATTTAGCCCAATTAAATTATTTGTAAGTTTGGTTTGGATTATTACAGAGAGGGAGCAACATATTATTTTAATCGAGGTCGCATTACAATAAGAAGGATGTATATGGTGTTGTGTAAGCCAACTTAACTAATTTGAACTTCTCGAATATTAAGTAGGTATGGCCAATTCGCTAAGCGTTTTGAATATTAACCAAGATCATAACACGCGTTAGCTGTGTCGTGATGATGTTAGATTGAATAGTTTGAAATCGTTACTATCTCATGATAACCAAGCAAGAAGTTGTTAGTTCTGTTTAAAGGCGGAATCCCACGCACTCTCACCGCAAAAGAAAATCACAGATTTGATAAATTGGGTCCGTGGAAGTGAGACTGGGATTCTAGAAGTTCTCGCAATATGCGCTGTTGGAATGTTTTTATGATTGACCAAATTAACGAAAAGTGGATGAGTTTTGGGATTAAAAAACCTACAATATTTAACTGCAAAAAAAAACAAATTTTTCGTTAGTCGGTGCCAGAAAAAGACCTTTCTCTGTGCCTTCCGTTATCCTAATTATTTTTTTATTTTACTATAGTTAAGCATGAATCTCGAAAGCCACGTGTCAAATGTAAACTAGCAGTAAAATATAATAGTTAAATATTTGAGTTACGAAATCCGAAAACAATTTTGATGTGGAGTGTACACCATTAAAGTGATTTACGATATTTTTACGATAAACAATAATATACACGTTTACTGGGGACATTTACATTTTTATAGTGATTAAACATAATTATTTTAATAGTTAATGAAATGGTATGGTGCTTATTATTCGTCTAATCACACATGTTTTAGCATGTGATGTTAATTGGATTTTCTACGAGTATCCGGCATTCTTTAATAGTTTTACATTATTAATTTCATTAGTCCGATAATTTTCTAGTTATTTGACTAAGCCTAAGTTTTTTGCTGTAGCGGTGCGTGAATATGTGGAGCATGATGAATGGTATGCGGCAGCGTCGCATGCGCAGCATTTCCATTATTCAATACAACGCCAACCGCTAAAACATGCGACTGGTCTTGAACGAAGCTATAGAGTAAAATATTGAACTCTAGCTGTTTCCGTAACCGAGGGAAACACTTAACGCACCCGATTAAAAAATAGCTTAAAACCAACTCCAGCATCCCATATAACATCCTTAGAAAATTATATTAAAACAAAATAAAAACAAGAAAATTAAAATTTAAAAAAAACCCCTACTAAAAATGCCTTACATCATTTTGGAAAAGAGCTGATACTCTTACACTGCTGGACCGATATTAACCAAACATAGCTAAGAACCACCGCAAGGAAACTGGCTTTCAAATGAAAACAACCGCATCGAAATTGGTCCATCCGTTTAAGAGCTACGATGCCACAGACAGATACACACACAGTCAGACAGACATCGACGTAAAACTTATAACACCCCTCTTTTTGCGTCGGGGGTTAATAAATAATAATATACTCTGCGGTTGTCATACGCACCGTTTAAGGAATAACGTGCCCAATAATGAAAATTTCATTATCACGTCTTGTTGGGCAGCAAAGATGCATATTTCTACAGTTTTTGTTCGCATAATTCAAACACAAACTGACCTTTTGAAACCACGTCGGTTATAAGTTAAAAAGACCTTTGAAACGAAGCGAGGAGCCGGCGGGATAATGGCCTGACCTACTAAAACCGATGCAGAGCATGCTACCGGCCACTAGGCCTTAGCTCACAAGTTTGCATAGGTTCAACAGTGGACTTGTAGCATAACAGCCTGATTCTCTTTGCTGGGTTTATCATGTTTTTTTTGACACAAATCCAGATTTGGTCAAACACTGAAAAATAACCTGAATGAGAGACTCATGAGTACATTTCATGTCGTTTGCCATGGCGGCATATAATGCCGCATAAAAGAATAGAGATAGGTCAATGACATTAGAAAAAAATAATCAGAAGTAATTTATTCAAACTACGCTGACAATCAGCACTTTTTGAACATCGAATTTACAAAAGACAGTCCCCAAAATGCCCGCCATTCACCACTTTGTATGTGCTTTTGCTGGGAAGAAGTGGAAAAAGAAAGTGGAGAAATGTCCAGAGACTGTATGATAGGAATCTATCCAATCTAAGAATAACACAGACATCACACAAAGCCCTTTAACCTACCCATCATTGTTGATAATAACAATTAAAAAAAAACCTTATACCAAAAGATTACAAGTGAAATGGAATCAGCCATGTTTTTCATTACTGTAGTAAATTTTAGCTACACTATAGTTTTCATGTTCCATAGGTAACATTAGTTACACATGCTGCATTCATTTTTTATCAGTCAGAGATCAAATCAATACGTTAATGGCTGTCCCTGGGCATATGAACATGGCTCGTGTACATAATACACTGTTATTTCGTAAGCACCAGTTAATGATGATCACTTTTCAGTTAATGACATCACAAGTAAATAGATCCTGTGCTTTGTTTGTAAATGGATCAAGGAGTTTCAACTGATTTGGATTATTATTTAGCTATTTAGTTTTCGTAATTTGATTTCAATCGGTGTCATATTCTCACCACATATATGATTTTAATTTTAGATTATTTTAGATCTTGCCCTCATCATTTGTGCCATCTTCAACCTGGTGTGTCTCGAAATTGCTACACTTTTTTTGGGTCCGGAACCCAAATCGAGGTACTATTAACGCACAACATAAACGAAATATCCAGCCGAAGAGTTTGCTTATACCTTACCCAGTAAAATTGATCATTTTACACCAGAAAGCATAACAAATGTCATCAGACCACATCATCTTTACATGCCTTAGAGATGTACACAATCAAATGGACAAGCGCAAGGATGTGTGATCGACGGACAAAGATAAACGACTCACGCGCATCATGACTTGAGGAAATGGTCGGATACCATCGCGGTATGTGCCAGCCAGTGGACGCTCTAATACTGATTGATGGTGTTCACAGCAATCCGTGCAAAGCATCTGAAGACTTCTTTATAAATGGTGAAGGGAAATTTAGCATAAAACTGTTATGGTTTGGAACTAAAAGTGCTAAGTTTTGTGACGTAAGCCCTGAATCTTATACGTGATGAAGTGTTTGACAGATTAGAAAATAGGAGTCACTTTTTAAATAGCGATCTGTTTTAGTTACCGTTGACGAAGAGACCTTTGGAGTTATTGCAAAATTACCAGCAATTTTAAACTTCTTTCGAGTTTATGATAATGTTGTTCCTGCTGCATTTTGTTCAGGGGAGCCACGTGTTGTAACAGTTATTATCAAGTCAGCAGTTAGTCCATTACTTACGCTAGCGAGATTTATTGGCTTTAGGGGCCAGCAGGAAGGTTCGTCAGCTGCACCACGTTATTCACCTAAGTGGCTGCCGTAACCGCCCGTAACCTTGGTTACGCAAATCTAACCGGACCCTTAACTACCAAGCGTAATAGCCGTTTGTCTTAGAGCTATTTATAAACTTTGTTTGTCTTCTCTGGGTGCTCTCATGAGACACTACTGATGATTCGCACCAGATTTTCGGGATAGTACCAGGATATTAAGGTGAAGTGTGACAAGTTAGTCGCACTGCTCATCTCACCGGTGATTACAGCGATCTTGTGAAGTGGCAATAAAATATATTATCAAATAAACACTTCGGGGCCGACAATACGACCGGCTCCGTTGGATATTTCTTTTATTATATAAAGTTCATCCAACAACTTGTTGGCGGGAGATAGAGCGATGTCGGTAGTTTCGCAAGTTATTTGATTGATCGTGTTTTGAGTTTAAGTAATCAGTTTAAAATCATAGTAATTTGGATTAAATCTGTGGTAGTAAGTCACGTATGTATTCGTTTGTTTCCAGTAAAATACTCTTGATGAAAACTATTTATTTTGCTTGTACATAAATTATGTTCTGTTAGAATCATTTTATAAAAAGTAATAGATAGACTCGAACAGATTTTGTTTTATGACATGATGTCTCTATTCAGAACTTGTTTTTTTACACTTCAAAGAACTTCAGGCAGTCGGGTGCATTGGAATAGGATTAGGATACCTTATAAGGCATGTAAACCGCGTTAACCAAAGGTTAAGGTCACGGTGTCTGCACCATTGGACGAAAACCGCCCTACTTGCAACAGACTCCTTGGTAACTACAGGAAAATAAAGTTTTAAAAAGTCAGCCATTCCATCTTGTTAAACATATTATTTGTTTAGTAGAAAATTGTCTCTAATTGGCCAATTGAGGAGCTAAAACTGAGTATCTAGTAACGATAAAATTGCCGTTGTTTCTATCTTTATATAAAGTGCACGCTAGTATTGCGGTTTATGGGATATATAGACTTAATTAGACCGTTATTTTTTTAATAATTAAATCTTAAAGCCGGTGGAACGCAGTAGTCGGAATCAATAAGTGATTGGCATTAAAGCTTCTCGGAATACGCGGACAGGGTGGTAGGCTTGTAAATTACTGGTGATTAAGTATTCATTCGTTAGCATGTGCCAACGTTCTCACGCTGAACTTATTTTCACGCGAGCTACACTTTTCCTGAAAAACTTTTAACTATAGTTCGGAATATGGGCAGGTGCTAGAGTAAGTAAGCAGATGTACTCACTGTGTCTCAATGAGTTCGCAGTTGAGGAGCAGCTTGTTGGGCCCCAGCTCCACCACGGCCACGGTCAGGTCGTGGTGGTACACCATCCGCAGCGTGTCGTTGGCGATGCGCCGCCCCGTGTAGGGCTTCGCCCCGGCCGCTGGCTCCCTGCGCTCCGCATCCTCGGACCTGGCCCCCACAGTGCCGACCAGCCCAGCCAGCGACCACCCCGCAGGGAAACTGAACGCGAATGGTTTTGCAGACGCCGACGGAGGAGACGACACCGCGATGCAAAATATAACAACAACTGATAAGAAGGATTTTAAGAGTCCGTCCGCCATGGGCGCTCCTCGGGTAATAGCTTCGCGCGCGGAGCGGACCGCGCTGAGCAGTCTTCGGAAGGACATTTTGACTTTTTAATTAAACTTTTTTATTAGCTGTAGTGTGTTCCGCTCGGCCATGTCGCGAGCGTGCGGCCCGCGCGCGCGTCTCTCGTGGACTGGCGGCGGAGCCCGGGTGCCCACTGGCGAGCGAGCACCACTTTCTTCGCCAGTGACGTCACGTTGGCGGTCAGTGTCTGCTTATCGCGATGGTTTCACTCGCGGTGCTAACTTCCGTGTGGGTTCACCAATATAGGTCTAGGGCTAGTTAGTAAGTGGCCTAGATCTGCCATAGTACACACGAAATTACAGCGGAATGATAGGCACTCACTGTTTTATACTTAAAATATGTTGAATATTTATCTTATTGATTTAATCAATAGAACAATGAATACTCTTTTCAATTAGTTGTATTAAATAATGTTATTGTTCGAGCGTGTGATCATTTAATAAAGGAAAGCACAAGCACCACCTACTTATAGAATTCGTGTCATCATGGCATGTATTAAATAGTTCATTTGATATTGTTGTAAATAATAAATAATAACCTGCACCGGTAAAACATTTACGAGATCTATCTGTCAGGTCACTGTCATTATTAGTTTTTTACCACTGTTTTTACTTACATTTGTGGCCTGGCTACTCCGATAAGTATTAAAAAATAAGACTTGTTTTATTAAATTTTATGTAATAAATTATGTATCAAGTTATTAATAAATGTGAACTTCCTTGGAGATGTTGAAGACTCACCTATGATCTAACAAAACAAAAAAAGTTTTGCATAGTAGAAACTACTTGGATAATAATTTCATATCACTACTAAAAATATTTTATGAATTAAGCCGGTCAATGGCCGACCAAGGACGTAAACCTGTAAGCCTATTAAAGGTACTTACAGGTGCAAGAATTAAAAACAATCAGACTAATTGCAGAAGAGGGTTAATCCTATCGACCACCACCCTCTAAAATTATCTCCACAAGAAAGAGATACTTTGAGCAATCAGGCCGCTTCCATGTTGTGGACTTAAAATCCATTCAGACAGTCGTCTCCGTCAAGTCTTACGTCTCCTAGCCAGGGCAGAGAGCGTCTGCAATAGCTCTTCATTACGAACGCTCTTAAGGCACCATGTCGATACTTGTCGCTTCTGCCAACATAATACGAAGCCAAGATTGACGGGGACGGGGACAGTCTTAAATTCATAGCTTGTTTGAGTTGGGTACCACTATGTTAACTGGCTTATATTTTTATCACAACCTGGCCTATTATAATAGGTCTACCTAGAGAACTACCGAGAGGTTGTTTGTGCATGTTATGCGGAAGAGCAACAAAGTGAACCCGCGCTAAATATTGATCTCTATTCGTTCGTAGTTCACGTGGATCTCACACGAGGAATGTGATAAATATTGTGAGTGTCAATGTCAAGTGAAGGAAACGGTTTATTGCCGCGTCAGTGGGCGAAGACAATGCACCGGCCTGACGTAGACCTGACGCTTTACATCTTTACGACTATTTCGTACATAATATTCATGAAACTACCAACTGGGGGGCAGAAAGTTACTCTTTTAATAGAAAAGGGGGAAACTAGAACTAGAAATAAAATTTTACTCATTCGACTTCGCTAATCGATGCACTGAAAGAGCTGTTGCCGACGTAGAACCTTTTTTCGCATTCTCCCCAAATTCGAAGTCACTCATCGTATGAGTTATGATGAAGAAATATTTTCTGGGGAGTTAGGGCCCTCGCCCACGGCGACTTTTTGTAGCGATGCTGTCGCGCGGCCGCATCGATACAGTCGCGAAGCGGTCGCTAGCTGTGTGCCCTCGCCCACGGGCTCAGCTTCAGTCGCGATGCAAACGCAATACTGTCGCGCTTCTGTCTCGATGCAAACGCGATTCAGTAAGGGAGCATTCAACTATTACGTAACGCAATTTTTGAAGATTTTAGACCCTTCCTCCCCCCCATGTAACGCACGGTAACCTTTTTCTGTACCCCCCCTCCCCCTCCCTAAACGTTACGGAACATTTAAGTGACCATTGAAGTCACAATTATGTTGAACAAAGTATACCTTTGTTATAGTATTAATTGCGTTTGCAGTAGTAATTAAATAAATAAGAGATTTTTAAGTTATATGTTTTTACTAGCTTTCCGCCAGCAGCTTCGTCCGCGTGGGCTATATGAATTCTCAGCCCGATCGGTTTAAAATTGACAAAGTTTCATACAAACTTTTATCCCTATTTTATCCCCTTGGGGGTAGAATTTATCAAAATCCTTTCTTAGCGGATGCCTACGTCATAATATCTAGCTGCATGCCAAATTTCAGCCCGATCCCTCCAGTGGTTTGGGCTGTGCGTTGATATGTCAGTCAGTCAGTTAGTCAGTCAGTCACCTTTGAGCTTTATATATATTTAGATTTAGATTAGATTTAGTCATAAATCAAATAAGTGTAGGTACGTAAAAACACAATTCAATTGTAATTACTGCTCCTCTGTCCACGGGTTTGCCAGCCACTCAGACTATTTCATTACAGGTATTTGGAGAGCAGACGAAGAATAACCTTCTTCGTCTGCTCTCCAAATACCGGTATTGTTAAAATACTTGCATCAACTTCGTCTTTGAGCCAATCGGCATCCTCAGACAATGCTTCACTATGGCGCACAATGCAGAGCAGCTAATTTGCCCTTCTTCTTCAAGGGATTCCCCGTAAAACATAAACGAAAAGGGTTGCCTATTTTTTTATTAAAATAAAAAAATGTTACGTAACGCGTTGTTTAAATACCCCTTCTCCCGCCCTTGTAACGCACCGTAACGTTTTACAAGACCCTCCCCTCTCCCCAAATTGCGATACGTAATACTTGATTGCTCCCTATCCGTTCCTCCCCCCGATGTCGTCCAACACGGTCGCGCGTTTGCAGCGATACAGTCGCGATGCAGTAGCGCGTTGCAAATGCGACTTAACACGCGTTAGTAGCGATACTGACGCGCGTTTACCAAACGCGCGACAGCATCGCTACAAAAAGTCGTCGTGGGCGAGGGGCCTTAGACAAACAAATTGTATGGGAATGACATATAGCTAGTCGTAACGAATGTCATTCCCATACATTTTGTTTTCTATTCTACTAGCGTTTTTGCCACTTGTCTAGCCCCCCTGGTTCCGTATTGTAGTAAACTGTAGACCCTGAAAAGATATCCGATTGTGATGTTTGGCCAATATTCGCCATGTCTTTTCAATGTTGGATAGGTATAATTTTGAAGCCCATGAGACATTGAATGAAGATTGTGACTATGATATTGCATCCCTAGACAGCCCGCAGAGAAAATCCTGCAACTGTGGGACTCTGAGAGTGAAAGTTTGAGACCGAAAGTACTACATGGCGTCTAGAAAGTTGCAAACCATAATCTGCAATACTACAATATGTTGGACTCATCAAGTAACACCGAAAGTTGTTTTTGAATGTCCGCCAACAAGGGGTCACATTGGGACCAACGTTATGTCGCTATGTCGTGCGTAAAAAAATAAATTAAAAGTAGTCAGCGTGAAAGTGAACTCAAGATAGCATAAAAGACAGAAAAACTATGAATGAAATTTTAACTTTGAATAGTAAACATTGATTCATCGTTAGTTATTGTTTACAAAGCACCAACTTGTCTTTTACCCAGACCGAAATGATATCTCAATATTTGCATATAGCTACGTAATACGATGTAGGTTGTATCAACATTATGTGAAGCCTCGGTGGCGTTACATAAGAGCAGAAAGCTCGACACTCGCTATCAGTCTTGTTCTTAGATTTCATTGCATGTGCTAATGAGATGGAATCTAATTAACATCTGATGTTGCTTACATAATAAAGAAGGTTATTGCATCTATGTATAGCCTGTACCAATTGATTTTACGAAACATGTAAATAAAATCATAAGTTTCTTGTTCTTATTTTACTAATTCGAACAATTCCGCAACCCCGGCAGGCAGGTCAACCTTGTTTGCATATTTCATTCTAAGCAGCTGCTGTTAAATGCCTGATAAAAAAATCGTAATAAAACAATCCGACCAGAGAATTGAGCCCAGGACCGTCACGCACAGCGTCCGGCTTGCATTTCTATTATTATGTCTATTTATAATACAGTATAAACTGTTATTGTATGGAAGCCGTATCCCATGCACGTTATTTTGAACGCTAGAAGCCTTACACCAGCACCTCTCTTGACGTAGGACTGATGTCACAACTTTAGCATTACGATTTAAATAACTACTGACAGACTGAAAACGTTTAGTAGCCCTTTTGGGCCAACCATGGTCCATGAGACACTTAATGAGGCAATACCAGATTAAGGTAAAGTAAAGTATTAGGTATATACAAAAACATTATAAAAGTTGTGTCCCACTATGTCACCCGCGTCCCGAGGGCACCCGGGTCTCATCTATCTTCGTACCAATCATCCGAATCGGTTCAGCAGTTTTGCCATGAAAGCGTAACAAACAATCAAACATATAAACAAACTTAGTTTCGCTTTTATAATAATGTATAGTTAGGTTTCATATTGTATTAATAGAACTTTATAGAATGTTCTAATCCTTACTTCCTTACTATCCTTACTTCCTTACTAATATTATAAATGCGAAAGTAACTCTGTCTGTCTGTCTGTCTGTTACGCTTTCACGCCAAAACTACTGGACCGATATAAATGAAATTTGGTACAGAGATAGAATAGACCCTGAGGAACAACATAGGCTACTTTTTATCCGGGTGCGCTAAGTAGTTCCCTCGGGATGCGGGTGAAACCGCGGGAAACAGCTAGTTTATTAATAAATAGTATGTATGTCACACACGTCTGTTTATTATGTCATTAAATCATTATGTCACTATATTGTTCAGTAAAACAATGGTTATATTAACTGTAAATAAAACATTTTGCTTGAATGAGATCAGATTAGTGCAGCATGTAACGTTCTTAACGCCATCTAGCGGTGAGGGGTATAACAACTAGGTGAAGCTTTTTGTCGCTAGATGGCATTATTACGGTGAATTGTGCGTCATTTTCCTTCAAGTTGTTGGGTAGACAGGGACGTAGGCGAACCTTTTGCAACTACATTCACTCAACAAAATGGATATTCTTCAATATAAGATATTACTTACAAGTCATTTAACGTAGGTATGTATTTTGGATTCATGGTTCTTAAAATTCCATATTACACGCCTTGTAAGATGGCCTTTTAGCATTTCTTCTAATATACCTGCCTATTTATATAAGTAAGTAAATAACTATAACGCATTTATGGTAAAACAGCTAAACCGATTTAGGTCATAATTGGTGTAGAAATAGATAGAATTCAAAGAAAAAAGCATATTTTTTATGCAAGTAAAACACCGGAGAACAGCTAGTATTAAAAATAGCCTTTTTTTTAAATCAACATGTGATCAATAAAACACGGTAGCTAATATAAATCATGTATTGTGTATAGTGTGAGTGATCCAGTCGTAGTGGCCGGCCAGCGGGTAGGACACGAACACGTGCTCGTCGGTCTGCACCACCGCCAGCATCTTCACCTTGTTGTCGTGCACCATCAGCACGGGCCCGCCAGAACTGAGCTGTCATTACACCGACTATGTTAGTAGAATATAATGGCGCCCGTAACGAAGTATAGCCATATCCCTGCTCTATTAAAGTTGCGATTCGATCATTGTCCACGTTATTACATCAAGTACATCATGTAATTTTATTGTTAGTACAGCTACTAGTGTAGCTTTGTTAATAAAGCTACTAGTGTAGCTTTCCGCCAGCGGCATGGCCCGCGTGGGCTATACGAATTCAAATTCAAAATGACAGAGTTGAATACAAACTTTGCCCCTCTTTTTCACTCCCTTAGGAGTAGAATTTCGGAAAAATATTTTTTATCTGATACCGTCGTCATGTAAAGAACATACCCTCCAAGTTTTCTCCAAGGCCTCTACGATCAGCGGCTTAGGCTATGCGTTGATCCGTCAGTTATTCAGGACAAAGTTTTTTACATAGATTCTTACAGTAAAGCCGATGTGAAGTTAGCTGTTGTCTGCCGAGCGGCATATTTGACATATGAAATAGCTTCTGTACCTACTACCAAAGGGCTCACTTACCCCATCATCAATTAAAAACATGATTAAATTGATAGCATGTTTTTACGACCAATTCCATTTGAATTAATTATAATGTGTAAGTAATTATAAAAACTTTTGGTTACTTATTTAGATCTGAGTAGGTAGTCGAGGGTAGCTACAATAGTCGAAGTAGTGTTAAATAATCTTAGTCAACTATCATACAAATTAAGCAATCAGCACCAGCTCTACCTTCGACGCCGGTTGTGCTTACCTGCGTGACATTCTTGTCCATATCATTGCTGAAGAGGCACAACACGTCGTTGTCCTTATAGCTGTACATGGCCTGGCACTCCGCGGGGCTGAGGATCTGCCCCGACGTGGACGTGCGGTTCAGTGTGTCGTGGTCCGACTCGTTCTACAATGTCGAACACGAATTTTGATCATGTTTCAAGATCAACATCAGCATTGTCGTATCGGGCGTTTTTGGGTATTCAGGAGGTTAGCTTTTCTCTACATAGACAAATAACTAAAAATACATTTAGGTATGTACCTAGTAGGAAGTACAGATCTTTAAACTGGTAACTGGACAGGATTTACAACGTATGGCACACCGATTTTGTATTCTTCGCGCTAGGTAAACGTCCTCAAAGTTAGTATATACTGTTTACTAAACAGTAGGTAGTTTGTACACATGCCCAAGCGTGGCTCCTTGAAGGCGAAAAGCTGTGAACAGCCATAACATCTCACCTTAGACAATATCCAGCCGTACACCATAATGTCCCCGCTCTTCACCTCCTCCGCCATCAGTTCCATAGTCGGCCCCTCTACCTCCGGCTCGATCCTCATCAGCGCCAAGTACGGCCCATCCATCTCCACCCCCTTACCAGCTGAACGCGAGGAGTTGAAGTCAGGGTGCAAGAGGACTGTCGTCACATTGTGCGCTGATCCGTCCAGGAGTGGGTTGGAGGACCCTGCCACTATTGTGTAGTGGCTTGCGTCTGTCATGTTAGTGCTGGAATTAGTTATAGAAGCTCAGAAGAATGTTTTGAAGTTCATTTGGAATAACTATTTGAGAACATCAATAAGGAATGATTCTTGGCGAAAGGTTGCAGGCAGGTTTCGTTAAATAGGGTGATGATGATGAGGTATGGCTAAGAAGTAGGTTCATTGAAACAGAGTCTTACTTGTTGACATACACATTACTCAGTATATTGATACAGTTGGAAGCGGTGAGCACCCATCGCGGCGTCAGGAGAGTTCCCGCACAAGTTTGAGCAGTTACATTGGCAAGCGTCTCAAATATGGCCACCAAAAATGGCGCGCTATTTGGAAACTCAATCTTTGTTTCATTATTTACTTTTTTCGGAGCTTCGTGTTCAGTATCATCAAATTCCCTTCTGTAGAATGAATTAAATTCGTTGTTGAACACATTGAACGCTTTTTCGCCGGAAAGGTCTCTGGTGTTTTCCGCTTCGTGTAAAGAATTGTCGAAGACTGTGTTAAATATTTCAGAGGAGGGTTCTTTGAACTGGTCGTTGTTCAGTTGATTGTCTTCTCGCCTGAACGAAGGTACGATCACCAAGTCCAGGTCTTGGCTGACGGCGCTCAAGATCTGGTCGGTAGTGAGCGTGTCACAATTTTGTATGACTGGTGTTTCGTTGCTGTGCATGTACTTGGCGCTTTGTGTTAGAGTATCGTTCAGTGCGTTGTTGAAACCTAAAATAGATAATTTACTTTATAGGATTTTTGGAGCTTTCTCGCTTGTCATATGCTATAATAGGTATTTTGCATGGAAACGCAGGTGACGCAAGACGTGTACAACACAAACAATACGATGAACTTTCCTAATATTTGTAAATACACCGGTATTGTTTAATAAGGTACCTGAGCTAAGATGTGATAAGGGAAATAGACTGACGCTTGCCAGTTTTGGTCCTTTAAAGAAGGGATTAGTCTGAGGTAGTTTAAATCCAGGCATTGATATGAAAAAGCCTGAGCTTCGGTAACATCTTTTTATTTTACATACCTAGATATTTGATATTTTGTGGTTAGACTTCTCATATCTGGTGAGTAGGTTCCATCTTGATATATTTGAAGCAATAGGTAGGTATAAGACTCTGGTCAAGTTAATAAAGTTAAACGTTTATCACAATTTTGATTATTTTGGGCATTTTTCTCAAGATTACCCTCTCTGATCCAGAAGTTCTAAAAACCGGTAGAACCTTAATTACATGAAGAACATGTGGAACTATATTTACCTGCTAGATTGTCCAGTAAAAATACGAAGACTGCTACACTGGACATTGTTAATTATTATCACTCAACTGTTGATATTAACACTGTTATCATTTGAGTGTGTTTGCGTGTGCGCACTGTAGGTATTCAATTCTCTTCTTGTCTTTCTTCTATCAATTGAAGTGATTATTCTTTTTTGACATAGCGAGAGATTGTTATATCACAAATCCACTTTTCGTATTCTGCCTTGGTTACGACTGCAAAAGCGCAAATTTGGCCAAGCACTGTTAATTCTTGCACCAAAGAGTCGTATTTTGTAAACAATCATAAAATTTATCGTTCTTCGGTAAAACGTTACGCAAAGAGCCGTGTTGCGATTTTGATTTTCATTGCGCAGTGCGATGTTATGTAGAGGGGTGTTCAGGATTTAAAGAAGTAAGACGCAGTGTAGTAATCATTAAAAATATTTATTTGATTTAACATTTGTTCGTACATTCACAACCTTTACACATACAAGCATTTATAACGATCACAATCATTGCTCAATGTTAAGATTATTTTGGGACCTCACCCACGGTGTGATAATCCGCGCCCGCATGCGGTTACAGCAAGCGAATCCCGTAAAATGCGTTGCTTTTTTTCACATTGGTTCAAAAATTGCCCAACAGTGGACTAATATTAAATAGGCTGATGATGATGCAGATAATAATGACATGGAACAAGTGTTGCCATGGTAAACAATAACTGATCCGTAAAGAAGGAGCTGTACTTACTGCCTCGGCTGCGCTTGCGCAGTGGCATTTATCTAAGTTTTATTTTGGAGGATTATTGGATATCATCTGATTTAAATAATTTTTCATTTACTATGTGGGCTACTAACCGCATGCGGGCATGCATTGACTATGCATTGACTCCTGTACACATCGGCACTTCCGGTAAGCAGAAGAAATGGAGCAGGCTACGAAGGCGAAGCCTTGACCATCGTGTACAAGAGCCTTTAAGGCCTCACGTACCTTTAAGAGTTCACCGACAAGATAACAGTCCGATCAACATAAAACGACTGTTTACCATAAATTCAAACTTCTGTCTTACGATGGATACTTTATTACATTTGGGTTTTTTAATCCTAAAACGGTCGATTACCAATCCGAAGTTGGACAAGAAGAAGATAACACGAAAGTTCCCGCTTCGTGGTTAAAAAACGTTTTTATTTAACGGCTCGATTAGGTAACCGTCGGTGAACTCGGTCCTAAATTATTAGAAAATATGAAGTTTTCAAGTCTATTTACATTGTCATTTTCATACATTAGATAGTAGCGAAAATCTAGTAAATACTTAGGTTTTTGGTAAAGTTAGTTATCAAAGAAGTCTTAGAAATTTTGTAAAATTTTAAAATGTTTTTATTTACAAAGAAACAAGTACTTTAAAGTTACAAAGCTTTGTAAGTAGATGGCGCCAGCAACGGGACCTTGACCTATGAAACTATACAAAAACAGGCCAGGAACCTGTTCTTGTATAGCTTCATTATGATATGCCAAATTGGTAGCTTCTACGTATTCGTATTCATAGAGGCTACAGTAAAAATGCAACTTTAGTTAGTTTGTTAGTTAGAGCATCACACAATTATTACTAGACTGATTTTTAGGTAAATTTTTGGGTTAAAATTCTTAGAATTTTTATTTAAACAATGGTTTATCTAAGTTGTGTTACAAAATTGTACGAAACTGGTATCTAGCACTGTTGGAATGACAGTTTACATTATATTATTTCATTTGAACACATACAATGATTTATTATTAAAAATGCTGATATTAAAATCATGTAAAAACACAGTGGGTAATACTTTTTACAACTGTAAGAAAGAAGTTATTTACAAATATATGTTATTAAAATTTAAAATGTCAATTTGGCTAGCAGAACAAGCCAAGCCCTCATCAAAACATATTTAATGTAAAGTTTATAATTCTCCTATTATATTGTATTGTATTAGACTAGATAATTGTGACTTGAGCCAGCTGTACCCATTACCCAAAGACACTAACATCAGTGTACCTGTGAATGTAAAAACATCTTATTAACATTAAAATGGCGGACTGGAGTATTATGCTACGGTTAGGTGATCCAAATTTTATTGCGAATAACCGCCCTTTTTATAAAGTCGGTTAAAAAGGAGACAATGTTTTTTTTTAATCTGAATTGGCAACACTACACCCTCGCCTCTAAAATGGCGCCATAAAAATTTTGTTTTGTGCAGGAAATAGTTTTTTTGCATTTTGCTTCTGATTCTTGGCTTATTTGATTTCAAGACGTGTTTTTAATTTGAAGAAGAATTAAATTGTATAATTGATAATTGCTTTATTCAAATCTATTCAATGATTTAAAAATGACAACCTATATGTATTTTCTATTGCCAAACAAAGGCCTTAAACTCAATTATGATTGCTCTTTTTCATTTTTTTCACAATATTTCTTCTCCACTAACCTTAGTAACTCCAGTGGTCATCCTTGACGTTCTGGCCGGTGTTCTCGGGAATGTAGCCCATGATGTAGGGCAGGCCGGTGCCCACCTTCTTCTGGTACTCCACGTACTGCGGCCCGAAGAACGTCAGCAGCGTCAGCTCTTCAGCGTACACTCGCTCCCGGAAGAACATCCATGATGCCAGCCCGTAGATTATGATGCAGATTGGGTTTAGTAGCGTTATCTGCATGATAGGGTGGGATGGTAGATAGGAGAGATATTTTTGATATAGAAATTAGAGATGTCTGTACTCAAATTGCATATTTACCAAATACATAAATATAGTCCTTACTAATATTATAAATGCAAAAGAAACTGTATCTGTTCGTATGTTACGTTTTTAAGGTAAAACTGCTAAAATTACTCCGATAAAATTCGGCATTGAAATAAATTGAAATATGGGGAAATCAATAGACATTTTTTGAAGAACCTACTTTAAGATACAAGTGGAACCAAGGGAAACAGCTAGCTATATAGAACTATTGCTTGTTGTCAAGTGGGTCTTGAAGTCATACCTGTGTGCCAATAGACCAGTAGAACCAGCCCACGTAGCTAGGGTGCCTGCAGATGGAGTACACCCCATGGGTCACCAGCTGGTGGTCAGGCCGCTTCACAAACTGCACCTGGTGATTTATTGAAAAGTAGCAACAATTATTACAGGGAACAAATTTACATATTCTCTGCACGACTATGAGTAAATCTACTCTTAGATTTTGAGTTAGTTATTGTGGCCGGTAAACAAAAAATAGCAGTTACCAATCATATTACTTCACAGGAGATTATTTTAAAGCTGGGCTATTTATCATAATTATCCTCCTGCCCTTATTCCAGACTGTGTAAGGTAGGCAAAGCATGTATACTCTACTACAATACAAGATTTTCGCATAATTTTATGACCAGCCACTTGCCTGACTTCAACCCTTTTTGGGTAGAAAATCATATTTTTTTAAAGCTATTATAAAAAAATAATATACCTGTTACATTATGTTTATTAATGTTCCAAATAAATAACTAAGATAATAGCTTAGGAGCCATAATGTTACTGATCCAGATATGAGTGTGGTAAAGAGAGATGGCGCTATTCGTTTTGCATAGCTTCCTCTCTCTCTTAATGTAATCTGGATCGATTTAACATATATAATAAAATAAGGTCTCTGGCCCAAAGTATAGTAATCTGTCAATTGTCAAAAATGACTATATGATATAACATTTTGAATTAATACTTACAGTGTGGTTGAAGTTAGTTTTGGCGGTAAACATGGCAGACTTCCTGAGCAGCTCTCCCGTGATACACATCACAACACCGACAGCTGACAGCCAGAAGTATGACTTGATATCTGCAACAGATTGATTCTATACATACCAGGTTATACTATACTTTTACAAAGAGTAAATAATAGGATTTTTCAGGCATTTGCTATAGTCTTATATAGTTAATTAAATAAAGGTGTATGAAATCATGAGAGTGAAAAGGAAATATTATAGAAAATGTTCTAATTGGATCGGTGAATTGAGGAGCTCGTGGCTAAGTAACAGCCGCACGGTTCGACCAATCAAAGGTTAAGCTGCGCTTGGCGCGGTCGGTCCGTGGATGGGTGACCATCTATGTCATAGCGAGAATCCTCCGTGTCTCGGAAAGCACGTTAAGCTGTTGGTCCCGGTTGTCATTTGTACATCTTTGACAGTCGTTACGGGTAGTCAGAAGCCAGAAAGTCTGACAACCAGTCCTACCAAGGGGTACCGTGTTACCTGGTAACTGGGTTGTGGAGGTCAGATAGGCAGTCGCTCCATGTAAAACACTGGTACTCAGCTGCATCCGGTTTAGACTGGAAGCCGACCCCAACATAGTTGGGAAAAGGCTAGGCAGATGATAGGCAGATGTTCTAATTGGATCGGATTGGTTGAAATTTAAATACAAATAATTTCTACTTAAAAACTTTTTAAAGGTCATTTCAGTCCAAGTTACCAGCAAATTGAAAATCAAAAAAAATAATAAAGTCCTGCTTTTAAAATACAAAAAAACACTCACTAGGGAAGAAATTGTACTCCACGCCCCACTCTATCCAGCTGGCCACTGCAGCCACTCCATACTGGACACTGTGGTTCAGTATGAACGAGTTCACCGACAGAGTCCTCGGGTTTGTCAGAGCAACGGACACAAACTCCGAGAAATGGAAAAATGATAGTATCATAGTGTAGAGCCCAAACACTCTCCAGCCATTGTCGAAGGTAGACAGGAAGATACCCAAGGCGAATGTTGCTCCCAGGAATGCTGATCTGAGGGACACCTGAAAAAAGTAGGGAATGGAATGAAAATGAAAATAAATATTTATAGCATGTTTCACTAGTATGTTAATAGGTCGGTGGGTCGTCTTACGAGCAACGCATTATTGTGTTAGTAAAAACATTATGATGACTAAAATAATATGAGTCATGCTGACCCAAAAGTTAATTTAATAAGTAAGCTGCAATCTTACAACTATTTTGAATCAAACTGTGAGCGGTTTTAATATAAAAACAGGGTTGATGAGTGGTTTTCACAACGTTATTAACTAAATTGAGTCTAACGTAATCTAATAAAATGCATATTACCTCGTAAATAAAGCCTGTGTAACAGTATCTTAATATGAAGTTAAATAGGCAAAAATACAAGGCTGGTCCCCAATATGTTAAGGCCCATAGCTCCGACGAGAATCCCAGAACACTTCCTGAGAAGAATGATGTCGTAAACACAAATCCGGAGAGAAAAAAACAAATTAATGCTTGTTTTCCGGCGGGACAAATATTTCTCATCCTTATCATGTCCATTTTGTTGAATTGTAACTGTAAGAGAATGTGTAAATGGTCTGGCGAAATTCTGCTAATATTTACAATGTATACACCAGTATTTTTTAGAATAAATCATTGAAAAATTTAAAATTATCCTAAAATTTACATGAGGAATTAGGTACTAATATCGCCTCCCCTCCCGCGACATCGACAAGTTGTCTGTCACTGTCTGTCAATGTCAAGCAAAAAATTACATTATTTTATAGTGCGTTCAGAAGTGAATTCTGATATTTTATTCGTACTTTATAGATGTAAGGCGTTCTAAGGGGAAAACTAATAATATCTTAACTCAGTTAGTAAAACGCGATAAATCATAAAATAAATATCTTTAATACAGGATAGTGAGAAAATCTATTCATCATAAATCAATTTTTAAAAGAGTAACCATGGCAACACGCAGTTTGTTTGACAACTACAAGTAAGGCTGTTTTCCGCACGCCAAATAAAATGTGTTATTCTTTTTTAGCGCTTCTATTGGCTTAAACATATATTTTTTAATATATGCGGTCATGGGATTGGTTGGAATTTTAATCTAATGTTTTTCTAGTAACTATGAAATTGAGAAAAGTCTTCTCACTATTTTCAAATTCATGTTATTCGAGTACCGATTATTCTATCAATATTCATATTTAAGTTGGAAAACAAATATCAATACAGTCAATGTCATATTTTTGCATTAACCGCATACCGTAGAGTAAATTGTAGTTAGTGTTCGCCATCAGACCGGTTAAAATACTTATTATCTGACGTAATCGTGCATGACAACATCTGGTACATTACGATGCGAGTCCGTCGGCGTTTAATGAAATTAAATTTCCCTCGTCATAAGGTTCAAAATCTGTGATTTATTACATTTGTTAGACTGAAAAGTGCCGTGCAATTTCCTATGGCGGTGTTAGTGATCGGATATTGATGAGTTAACAGTTTTGTGGGGCACGTCAGGGGTCCAGGAGCCGTTGGTCGTAGTTGTCCGTTGGAATAAGGATGAACGACCCGTGGGATGTGAAGTGTGTGCGACAGGCCGGCCAGTACGTGTCCTGTATGAGAATAAATGGGGTGCCACTCCTTCCGCCTGTTGTAAGTAATACAATTATATTTTACCCTATTCACTACTCTTATTTAGGCTTTGTTTTTAACTGGTGAACATATCTACATAACTTCTAATTCAACATTCTCACATTGCTGTTGACTCAGTAAATAAAATAATATTGGGATTGCATAGTAATTGGGCTGTAAAACTCTAACTCTAAGAAGATCCCCTGACTAAAGTGTATAATAAAGCAGTTGCTGCAAGTAGGCACTGCATTGATATTTATTTGTGAAGCAACTCTAGAAAAAAAATGATGTGTGGTCATAATATATCTCTTATTTAATTCTGAAATTTATAAAAGCAACTTATACTAGTTTCCTTATAAATTAATATATTTTTTGTGTATCTTACAAAATAAATTACACCACCCAATTTGTCTAGCACTAACAAGCTAAGACTAAAGGGTGTGTTGGTCATGTCAAGGCTGAAGGGGTAAATTAAATTAACCTATGAAGAGCCGCAACCCACCCCTAAATTAATCTTTGACCCAAATAAGCTCTTAAACCATACATTGGCTATAGAATAAAGTATTTTATATATTTTTTGAGATAAAAAGCAATTTCAACTCAAGATTGATTTTGTACCTACTTTGCACTACTTTCCACAACTAAATTCTTTGGTTTCTATATTTTATAATGTATATTAAATTATTTATTCCATCATTAGAATCACATTATAGATATTCAGATGGTCCCAAAGTAGAAACAGTTTGTATTTTGGTCACTATTGGATAAACCAACATTTAAACTTGTCAATTAAAGCCATAAATTAAGTTACCTGGTACCTCACCAATCTACATTATTTTTTTCATTTATTTGCAGAATATCAAGCATTTAAAATAGCATGTGCAGATTATCATATATTGTTCAAGAACTTATTAGAAAACTGTTATTGGAAATATTTGTAAAAATGAAAAAAATATTGTTAAAAATACATGCAGAGGTGACAAACAATGATCATTGCTTTAATATGCGGTTTATGTTCTGTGTCTGATGTATGTAATTTTTGTATTTCAGTTATCTAAAGAATGTCGCAAAGAAATGCAATACTACAAGCTTCTCGCCAAAGAAGTAGAGAAGCGTATATCCCTTCTTCAGCCCTATGTCATTGAAACCGACTCGGAGTCTGAAGACAAGACTGACGCTCCTGAACTACCTGAATGCGAACAAAGTTACGAACTGCCACATGAGGAAGTACAGGCCGGCTTCAATGTTAATATAGATAAAATTACTGCTGTTACTTCAGCTAAAAATCTCGAAAAAGCTATTGCGCTATCCCCAAAACATGCTCCTGTGACTGATATTTGTAACAACATAACTTCCAACATGGTTGTGGAATCAATAGATTCAGGTTCTAGGTCAAGCTCTCCGAAATTTATAATAGATCTCAGTCTGAGCATAAACGAAACTGGAAAAAATGTTCTTGAGACTGTAAAAAGGGCTCCACACTCGCCACCTCAAATAGATCTTCCAGAAAGAGATTATAATTGCACAAGAAGAATTACTCAAAAAGTAATAACAGAAAAAGAAGTAATCACAGAAGTAGAAACTCAAAGAAATAAAAAGCAAAAAGCGACAGTTGAAGAAGTTGCTAACTTCAGCTTTAGTCTTAATAAAAATAATCTGACAGATCCCTTTGCTGATGTCACTTTGTCGCAAGATGGTCCTTCGTCTCTCAGCTCCAAAAGCTTTACGGGATCTCTCAATGATTTGCACAGAGACAGCCTTAAGGACTTGCATATTGCGCCGAAATTAATACGGCAACGATCTTATACACTGCTGAACCCAAGCCCACAACTCTTGGCTCACCTAGAAGTACAATCCATGAACACTGGTATTGAGATGAGCTCTATATCAATGAGTGAATCACTTTCAAATCTAAATAGCCCAAATAAAAAACGTAGAAGCTGGGACCTGGAGTCCGCCAAAGTAAAATGGTCTTCCATGGCACTAGAGCTGAAGCATACTAATGTCGTGCATACTCTCAATAGAAATGCATCTAATAAAAGTGTCGTTAGAAATCAGCAAGCTAAAAAATCACCTCAAAACACTCCACCCTCACGGGCCAAATCCGTAGCTCCGGATAAAACCAGGCGCAACATTGTAGCTCCAAAACCAATGATAAGATCTAATCCGATACCCAATTCTGATCCTCTACCCAAATCGGAACCAGTTCCGAAAAATAGGAAATCCATCAGTCCAGTTAGAAATACTAGCAACCGTCCTTTGGCTAAAGACCCGGGGTCACCTAAAGGAATAAAAAAACCTGATCCTTTGTCTCAAGGTCATGCGCCTCCTCCTTCCGTATCCGAATCAGAGGACCCGGCGGCTCGCGTGCGGGAGCTCTATGAGAAGATTCAAAATCAACAGTTGTTACAAATGGCAAGTTTAGTGGAAAAACAAAAAAGGGAACAGTTGCTCCTTCAGCAAGTATTTGAGGAGCAGAACAATTTGCTCTTCAAACAGCTAAAGACTATTTGTCCCAAGTCTCCGATAGAGGTGAAGGAGGCTTGGGGCGACAAACATCTCGACGCAGACAGAGGCCCCGTCAGTCTGAGCCAGCTGATCAACTACAAGTCTCCTGAGCAAAGTGGTCTCGGCAGTCCCGTCTCTTCCACATTGACCGACACTAACCACTACATCAACCAGTGTGACAATGTGTTGAAGAAAAGCAGGGATATTACAGGGAGCATTAAGAAGCAGCCGATTAAAGCTCGCAGTCAGAACGGGACCAAGATTGTGTCTCCGAGGACGCAACCTGAGGGGAGCAAGACCCGAACTCACTCCCCGATACAGAGGAACACTCCGACGTCCCGACGACTGAACTACGACACGAGCGCTTCATCTGACCACGAGTACGATCCGATGTTAACCGATCGAACGAACGACACCATGGCCGATTTGAACGTGACTTTTCCTTCTGACAACGATGAGTGCAACAGTTACAGTCAGCACACCAACAGTGTCGTGAGCCACGTGTTTGGTAAGGAAATCAAAACGATCCATGGAACTTCACACACCAGTTCTGCAATGCACTCCAGCAGGTCTACCGATAACGCCATCCGGAACATGGAAAGAACGATACACAATTCAATCAATAGCACTAATTCGCGAGTGGCTAAGGCCAAATTCAACATCCAAGCGACGCCAGGAGAGGTAATATAGATTTTACTTCTATAAGTAGTCATAATTTTCAGTAGTAGAGTAAAATAAATAATATTAGTTTTTGTTAACACTGTATTGTCTGCAATAATTTGGCGTTAGTTACTATTAAGGGTCATTTTAATATAGCACATTTGACTTGTTCTGTTTCGTCTACTAGCCTGACTAATGTTTATGTTCTGAGCTTATCATTCGTTTTTATATGTGTCCTCTCTGAATCCCTGACCTCCACAAAACTCTGTTTTTAATTCCTACTTGCTCCTCAACCCCTCCTATAGTATTTAAATACCTTTGTTTTAAATTAGCTTGCCTCGATACCTTCCTTGTGCCACGTTGATTCAACTATCTTAGAAAGATTACCATCTCCTATGAAGGTTAGGGCGGTCTGTTTCCCGCAATTCCACGACAAAGCGCGTATTTTGCGTGAGAGGGTGTATTGGATGATTTATTCGATCCACCCCAAATTTCCTATGAATTATTTTGCGCTAATACCAGTATAGTCTTCCGACAATCCATATTCTGTATAGTTAAACTCATTCCTGCTTCTTACCCCAGAACCTCCAAACTCCCAAAGCCCTGCCCTAATTCCATCTTTTTTCGGTTTCATAAAACCATCAGAGCACAATTCGCAATACAATTTTATGTACTGTCTGGATCAGCGTGCGGCAGCTACCAAAATAGTGGCTGTGGCCAAGGGTTACTTGGTGCGTCGGCTGATGCGCACGGACAGGGTGCAGGCCACCGTGCAGACCATCAAGGATGCCCTGTTGTGCGCCCTGCAGCTGCATCAGGACCGGGAGGGGATCAGGGGAGCTGACGTAGACCTGCACCGACGCTTGATACAGCAGGTATTTGTGCTTAGTGTGCTTGTTGAGTTGTGGGGGTGCACTGGTTCTGGGTTGGAGATTTTTAATAAACTTGCTATTTTCCGTTGTAACTTTTCATAGATTAATTGCGACGCGATATATATGTTAACATTTGGCAGTTTATAGATTTCTGAAATTAGACACTTGAAGATTTTTTTTAGTATAGTTTTAATTGGACTTTTACTAGTTCTTATCTATATTTAATTGTATTAAGGTTTCGTTTAGAATGTCATATATTTATTAGTGACTTCATATTATGGCACTTACGTAATAACAATGTGTACCTAAATAAAATTACAAATTATGGACTATTAACGAGTCTAAATTCTGAATTGGTCATCGCTAATCAAATTTGTACGTATACTTACTCTAAATAAGATGTATAATATGTTGCAGATCACAGCAGCGTGCTACTCGCTACACGACACGTTCGTGGCGAGCACGGCGTCCGAGCGCTGTGCGATGATAGCCGCCGACAGGGGGCGCCGCCGCTCCCTCGCCGCCCGACAAGCCAACAACTCCTTCAGACAGACGTGAGACAATACTTTTATATGAAGTAGCCTTCTTGAAATAGTGCTCCGACAGTTTCCGAACAAGTTGCCTGATTTAGTACTTCTTGTACGCAGCGTTGTTTCGGGTATGTAAGAAATGGCATTTACCGTAAGGTAACCTAATAAAACGGTGGTTGGATAAGTGGTGACGGGATAACCTAATTTTTAGGTGACATTTAGAAATGGGTCAACTTTAATTGATAGGATACATCATGGAAAAATGTTCAATTTAAAAAATGTTGGTAAAATGTTTTATTCGATCCTATTTTACATCTCTATAAGTATGTAACAAGATAACTAATACATAATACATTCTTGATCAATTTCTATAACAAAAACTATACCTACTAAAACAGGGAGCTAATGTCACAAAGCCACACCGGGGCGTTTCCCGCGCGCACCAAGCGACCAACAGCCTCGCTGATGACGCAGTCTTACTATGGTAACACTGAACTACATAATGTTGCCAGCTTTCATTTTGTTTTGCCTAGAGGCATGGGCTATGCTCATTAAATGACCTAGAAATTCTTTTTAATTGACATATTATACGACCACTTGCCTGGAAATGGTTTCATACAATTATTTTCTTTCCTTACATCGCTTACGCTTCCAATTGTGCACATTATACGTTATTTTCTTAACAGCATGTGCTAAGTGTCGTATTTTCCTATTTTAATATTTAACCAATCTTTAAGTTCTGACTTCAACACCTAGTGTTGCTATTTATTTTCTTCTTATTACTAACAATTTAATTGGTGAGAATCCTGTATGAATGTTTAGACGTGATCTATGGTTTATAATTATTGTTTTAAAGACATTTATAGGAAAAGCCATAATTTGGTTTTTAAATTATTATTTTTGGAAACTCAGACTCAGAATTAATATTATTCTACAATGTATGGCTGAGATGAAACGTTTACTTTTCAGTAGCTTTACTAACTTTTCGTGGTAACATTTTATAACGCAAAATTAAATCGAAATTAGCTTACAAGAGGTTGAAAAGCTACCGAAAAGTGATCATAGTTTATGGTGCTGCTGATAAAGTGTTCGAAATGATGTCACAGAGACGTTTAGCGAAGACAAGAGGCCGGGCGTGTCGGTGTCGCGGCACATGGGCAGTCCGCACCGCCGGCCCTGGCGCTGACCCTCGCCCACTCCGCCCAGCTGCCTGCCGCGCTTCTTTGCCCACTGCTGGGCGCAGCGCCGCGACGTCGGCCTATAAACTTGGGAAAATTTAAACATAAATTCTTAGCTTTACCGCTTTGCCCACAGCATAGCAGAGGACTTTCATAATTATCAAACAAATTATGCTAAAAATATGAAATATGATTTTTTTGTACTTTGCAATGTTCTCAACATATTTTTCGATCATATATATTTAATGCTTCTATTTTCTAAACAAAATAGGAATATTTTTTAAACGACCAAAATTATTGATTTTTGATTCCTTTTAAGTTTTAACTTAATGCCAGGAGTCAAAAGAATAAATGATCGAGTGTAACTTGACGACTTAATATTGATTAGCGATTAGTAAGCTTTTTGTCTTTTGTATGCTCTCTTTAATATTGCGACGACTAAATCGTGCTTTAATTGGGCTTAAAGTGCATTTAGTATATTTAATACCATTTAAAATTAAATGTATAAACTTACATTTCAATAATCTCTTTGAAATTTTAGCGCAAAACGATCTAAATTTTTATGAAAAACACCGAAGTAAGTTCAAATATTATTTGTAACAAAATTATTTATTATTAGCATTTAAGTCTTAAATTATGGTTGTAATATTATTATTCCGTTCGGTATGCTTCCAAAGCAAAGTGCCTATATTTGCACCTAAATAACTTAGGATTAAAATTAAGTACCGTATCATATATATATACGTCGCTGTGTTTTAAAAACTGTAATTTTATAAATAAAGCATAATTTTTATAAGCTTTAAAGTAACCCATATATTTTGAATATTAATAAATTAGACATAGTATAGTGGCACGTTGTAAAAAAAACACAGTGACTTATTATAGTGGACTAACTATATTAAATTCACTCGATTATTGTAAAAAAATATCATGAATGGTGGATTTGTGCAAATTGTGTTGGTGGACAAAGCCCGTGGCCACTCTAGGGTTATCCACTGATAATAATTATTATGTATTAGTAACATTGATAATATTTTTCAGTCGTTGCTCGTGACAGGCGCAAGAAATGTTGCTAGTACAGCAGGTACTCGTTGAGGCAAATAAATATCAAATTGAGTTTTTCTTATCAATTATTACGTTTTGAATAGAAAGGCTAGGAATTTTCTTACACAAAATATTTAGTCTGTTAATGTTATTAATTTTTAAGTGTAGCAAGACCAGAGTAATTTCGCTCAGTGCCGAAAGTGGAGAGGTGAGGAAGTGGGACGCATCAACGAGTACCTGGCGAATTTTCGATACTGACGAACGTTATCCAAAAATATGTTCTCTAGGAGTTTGGAATCTTTATTGAAGTTAGTAAGTCTTTGATTATCTTTATTTAAAATAAACTGAAAATAATTAATAAAGGTAACAATTATGAAAGAATATAAGCTTAAAAAGAGGCCTTTTGTATGTAGTTATATCGCGTAAATCCAAAAGTAATCGTAAGTTTCGTAATCAATAGGTTGTAAGGTAGTGTACACTTTGTGTTAAAAATCTCTAAAATGCTAGTTTAGACTCCACACAACTTAGAATTATTTGAATTATGAATTATTATTTACATAAACCGTTGTTTCCCTTAATATTGCTTTAACTTACTCTGTTCTTGTATGATTTTAAATTTATCTGGGTACCGTGTTCATTAAGAAGATTTTATATTAATTATTGGCTTTGCATATTTGAGAATGGGATTCATAAATATTACACGTTAGTTTAGCCGATTTTTCTTAAGTTGTATTTATTCACTCTTCGTTTTACGAGCTTTATGAACTGTTTAAATGTGCTGGCGTTACAAGAAAACTCAATTTTCTATTTAAATAATATCTTATATCTATTTACAGGATTAATAAGCGGGAATCAAAGATTTTTTGTAAGACCTCACTCATGGTTTTGTCTGTCTTTAATAATAATCACTTTCAACTGTTCTCTTCCATTTAATCTTAACACTCATGAATCTTCAATTTAATGTGACTATTGGTTTAGATCAGGTCATTATTATCTATAAAAGTTGTTTTTTGTGCTAACTCTCTGCACCTCTAGTCAGTTATTTCACAGATCTCGTTGTTTACTTCTACTTATTTCTGTTATATTGTACCTACATGTGCTAACCTGCATTTAAAACATTTTTGTAACTACTTATAGAGAATCGCAACACAGGTCTTTTTGCCTCGGACTTCAAAATTAATTAGTTAAAAAAAAATCATGAGACAATTTGTGTCGAGGCAATTATTTATTGTGGAGGCTTCATTAAAACACGTTAATGCGAAAAAGACATAAGTACTGAGAATATAGAATGCTGTCGTTTTAATTATAATTATTAAGTTATCGATATGTATCACAAGTTTTTCCAAAGATGTATTCCGTTTACCTAGTGAGATTATTGTACTGTATTTTCGTGCATACATTTTTACGCAATAAACATACAAAAACAAGCTACGTTTTATTTATGAAGACTAATTTAAATCATGATGATGATTGATGATCATGACTGGCTATCGGAATCTAAAGCGGCAGGAATCAAAAGTAACAGAATAATAAAACAAAATATTGCTCGAATTTTATTTATTTCTTTCCATATACAGACCCATCTGATTTCAACTTTAAAAATATCCAATAAATTTGGTGTATAAACTATTGTGGTATCACGAGACGAATAAAAAAGAATAAATGCTAGCGCGTTTGATGAGACGTGAGCAATCAATTATAAACTACTATAAATATATGAATCAATAAGTAGACAAAAGCGTGTTCTGAAGCACAAAATAAAACGTCACACATGTAAACACTATCTGTACATCTCGTCCATCGTCCGACACGGCCCACTCGCGAGCGACTCACGCGGCCTCCCGATGTGACAACGAACCATCTCCGGGAATGGTAACTATTATGCTGTAACGTTCACCTGCTCGGCACACCGCGGACGACAGTGCACGGGGGCTCGTGACACGCGGGCGACGCGCCGCGGGCCTAGGGCAGCGTGTACTTCACGTACGGCACCTCCACGTCGTCGCCGTCCTCGTTGTTGCAGCACAGCTCGAACACCAGCGCCTTCACGTGCGGCTCCAGCTTCTTCTTCGACACCTTGGTCACCACCTCCGACATGGGCAGGTTCAGCCGCTCCTGGCACTTGGCGGCCGGCATGAAGAACGAGTACAGCATGCACACGCCTTGAGACAGCATGGTAATCTCCAGTTTATGCTCGTTTTTGAAGTAATCTAGGAATTGTTGGAGAGTAATCTCGCCCTTGACTTCGAAGCGGTCCCAGAGTGTCCATTTCTTGTCGTAGTAAGAATTTGTTGGAGCAGCTATAGGTTCTGAGAAGCCGAAGAAGGGAAGAGCGAGATTGACAAAGCCGTTTTTGAATACGTCGAGGGTGTTGAAGCCTTGTGCCAGCTTGTACAGCTCCAGGCAGACCAGGCCAGCGACCACCGAGGTGGTGGTGGCGATAGCCGGGATAATCTTGCCGGCGATGAGCTTGGAGCGATGTCTGTCCGCCGGGGGGATCTTGTAGTTAGCTGCGCGCAGGTTGGAAGCTGCTACGATGAAGTCCATGTGGAAGTTGGTGTCGTCATCTTTCTCGAATTCCAACGGTGTTATCTTGAGGTTGCCCAGCTTGGCAGGCGAGGGCATCTCCGCGATGATGTTCTTCACCCTGTCGTGGTCCATGTCGTCGTTGTTCTGCTGCAGCTGAGCATCTGTTACTGCGATCTTCACGCCTGATTTCGGGCTGAAATCTGGTACCTGTGAATGTTTATACACAATTTATTAAATATATAGACAGACATTGAGCAGTTTCTACACACATCAACGCCAGTAATTTTACTGAGTTACATATTTGTTTAGTTGATACTAGATAAAATGAAATCTCACCGGAATACTAGCAGCGACCTTCGCGATCTTCTCCCTATCGACACAGGGCGGCATGCCGTACACGTGGGCCCTCAGGTTAGCCGCGGCCACCACGTAGTCCAGGTGCAGCTCATCAGTAGGATCGAAGGCGAGGGGCGCGGGGCAGCGCTTGGGCCCGGACCAGAAGGGGGCTCCGCTGGTAGTTTGTTGGTCGGGAGGGAAGTTGTACAGCAGCTGTTTGATCTGGTTGGAGTACTGGGCCTCCCAGTGCAGGCGGGCCCAGGTGACGCAATCGTCGAAGCTCAATGGGCGCTCTTGGATCGCGTTCTGGAAAGACACAAGAAAAGGAATGAATTTTTACTTCTGCTTTGGGTGGTAACCCTATTTGTTTTAATTAATCTGTTTTGTCTAAGTGATTGTAAGAATAACATTTATTTTAGGATTACATTCTTAATCTTCAATCGACAACCTTCATCAAATTATAAACAAGTTTTACATGGAACTGGTCTTACCCTGACGCTCTCAATAGCATCGAGAGGCTGGCTGCCAGGCAGCTTCAAGGTCCTATCCAAGAAGTGGGGATCCCTGAGGTACTGGGCGGCGTGCTCAGCAGCCTGGCGGAACAGCCCCTCGAACTCATCGCGCGCCCACTGCAGCGTGTGCTCGATCGCGTTGGGGAAGTTCTTCAGCGTACAGATTGGGATGCTCTTCTCTGGGGGGTCTTGGGAAGAGCTGTAGGATTCAGTCAGGAATGGGACTACAACCTGGAAAGAATACAGATAAAATTTATATAACATTGAAACAGTTTTGAACCAATATCGCTAAATACATGACGAACTGCCTCCTCAACAGCTTAATGGTTAGAGGCACTAATGCTGAACATGATGTTGTGGGTTCAGTTCAGTTAGCATCTCTTAGTCTAGATTTCTGTCTGGATTACGGCAATAGGTCCTCCTATTACCTGTTATGGGTCTAACCATAACTAGCTAAATGAAGTGTACTTTAAGTAGGTATCTCTCTGCCCAAACCGAACAATTTGGTGTAATCATGAATGTATTAAAAGGAATAATGACTGCTTTTTCGTAGGATTGACACAATACGGTATGTGGTCCAACTGACCTGTGTATTCCCCTTAGTGCCGAGGGTGCCGCTCTCCAGCAGCGGCTTCCGGTAGTAGACGCAGCGCCTGTCCATGTAGATGCGCGCGTCCACGTTGTCCAGCGCGTTGGCCACGCCGTCCAGCGCCTCGAAGAACGCGTCGTCGTACACCGACTCAGTCTCCGGGCACACGCGGTTCTCTTGGGCCACCACGTTCACGTCAGGGTTCATGCGTTTGATCACCTAAAAGTAAATAAAAGACATCTTCATCACGATAATTCTCGAATGCGATGTACAGTGCTGATAAATAAAAAGTAAAACAAAGACTCAATAAGAAAAATGAATGCGTAGAAGTTGCTTACCCTAGCAGCAGTGCTGGATTTAGGCTTCTGCACGTCATAAGGTCTGAAGAGGAACTGGCGGTTGAGGTTGGACTTCTCGATCAGATCCATGTCGGTGACGGTGATCTGCCCGCCGGCAGCGCCCACACCGATCATTGCGAAGTTCTTCAGCAGCTCGCAGCCGATGGCGCCAGCGCCTGTGGGTAGAACACGTATAGTTATAAACTGAACCTTCCTGGCGACACGTCAAGAAATAAATATTTTCTTCAAATTAATCGCATCGTAAATTGAACGTGAACATAACAAAAAGCAACCCTTAAAACGCCTACCATCATGTCACCACTCGTACTGTTTGACAACTAATCTTACCGAGGGGTATCTTGTTACCCGGTAACTAAGACTGAAAGCCGAAAGGCCAGGCAGCATGATTGGTACTTAGTTTTTTTTTTGCAGTCAAATAAGTGTCGGTAGAAATACAGGCACAAGAGGTAGGTACTTTAATGAGGTCTTTTAACTTTATCCTTAAATGGGTCCAGCTGAGTACCAGTGTGTTACATAGACCAACTGCCTTTCCTCCTCTGCCAGCCTCCACAACCTAGTTACCGGGTAACGCGATAACAATAACGCTTGTCATTCAATCACATTAAAAATAGATAACCGTCTATTTGTCGTGTATTTTACATACAGTTCATTGTCTTCACGATTTGTATTTACTTCGATAACGCGTTATCAGAATATCATGCAAATTTTACATAGCTACCGTTAAATAAAGTATTCTTCTCTGGCTCGTGTTATCATGGCAAACTAGAAGTTAAAAACTTAGTCCACATAACGGTGCATGCTAAGGTATTTGATATAGTCTATACATATTATAAAATGCTTTGTCCTGAATGACTGACGGATCAACGCACAGCCTAAACCACTGATCGTAGAGACCTGAAACTTGGAGGGTGTGTTCTTTGTATGACGTAGGCATCCGATAAGAAAGGATTTTCCGAATTTAAACACCTAAAGAGGTGAAACTTTGACATTTTGAATTTGGATTCGTACCTATAGCCCACGCGGGCGAAGTCGCTGGCGGAAAGCTAGTGCTTCTATATTATAAATGCGATAGTTTGTGAAGATATATGTACGATACTGACCGGATTTGACTGAAATACACGCATAGTTTATAACCTGGATTAAAACATAGGATACTTTTTATCTAGACACGCGAAGTAGTTCCTTCAGTATGCGGGTGAAACCGCGGGAAATAAGCTAGTAAGAAATAAGAACATGCTTACTGCGCCAACGTTATATATATTGGAATAAGTGCAGGAATTATGACATAATGGAAGGAGTCAATTAGCTTCTGGAATCGATTATATGACCTCGACGCCTTCGAAGCTTTAATCAATAACATAGGTAAGTACACACAAACTAGTTATTTACAACACTATCAAGCAATTACCCTGACAATCGTCCGATCGTACAATGGGTCAGATCACGAAATTCCTCGGCATGTCATAAAACAACGTCATTCCGTTATTTGGCCAAATGTGCCACTTTGCTATAACATTGAAATATATTATCAAACTAGCTTCTGCCAGCGACTTCGTCCGCGTGGAATAGTGGTGCTCCGCTCCTATTGGTCTTAGCGTGATGATATATAGCCTATAGCCTTCCTCGATAAATGGACTATCTAACACTGAAAGAATTTTTCAAAACGGACCAGCGGTTCCTGAGATTAGCGCGTTTAAACAAAATGACAATATTTCTCTTCACTGCTCTGCTCCTATTGATTGTAGCGTGATGAAAAGTATACTATAACCACCTCAGGAGTATGACAAATAATTGTACCAAGTTTCGTCAAAATCCGTCGAGTAGTTTTTGTTTCTATAGAGTTTATAATGACAGACAGACAGACAGACAAAAATTTTACTGATTGCATTTTTGGCATCAGTATCGATCCCTAATCACCCCCTGATAGTTATTTTGGAAATATATTTCATGTACAGAATTGACCTCTCTACAGATTTATTATAAGTATAGATAGATAGATAGAAGATAGATAGAGTTATTACGAGAACTGAAGGCGTACCAATATCTAGTGTGAAACACTATAAATGTCCTATGTTCCCGCAAGATTCCATCTAAATCCATAAAAAATCTAATTCACCTTACCCATTTATGACATCGTGTTTTGCCCTACAACATTATATTTACTAATTAATGTTTTTTTAATAGTGCAGGAAATACTACGCCACAAGATAATGAGTCAGGTTGTCAGACACATAACAGAGTTAGAAAAATATCTTAGTCATTTATCATTTACAGTCATTGTTCACTTATTGTTATTTTTCCTGAGTTAATAGTAACTAGAAAAAAAAAACTCACCCGCAAAAATTTGCCAATAAATGTTTCCAGAGTCCTATCAATCTGCGTACCGAATTTCATTTAAATCAGTGCAGCCGTTTAACCGTGAAAGCGTAACAAAGAAATAAAATACTTCCGCATTTTTAATACTAGTTCGGAATCATTTGTAGCTAAATGCAGCAAGTAAACGTGTATGGAATCTTATGACGTAAGCCGAAAATAGTGGCCAAAAACATACACACAATTTTTTTTCCATTTTTTTTTATACAAGCAACACATTTTGTTTACCGTAACAATATATTGTTAATTATCTATATTTGTGTCTAATTATTGTTGCTATAAAATAAACGTAGCTAGACATCGATAGAGGTCTGTTGATACTGTTGTCAAGGGTAGCCTACTAACCATATGAGGAAAAACAGCAACTAGTGAGAAATCCAAGGTTTCTTTATGAAGTTCCTTATGTTTATACACGAGTTGTTTCGATAAGAAACGACAACAAAACAATAGACAGATAGCACCAGTAAAAGGTCTGTAACATTTAAAAGGTTAACAACCTTTTCGCGCAAGATATCTCTCTATGAAACAATAGATTTCTGCTTTATGCTTATTCTAGACTAGCTTCCCGCCAGCGGCTTCGCCCACGTGGGCTATACGAATTCAAATTAAAAATGAGCGAGTCTCATTCAAACTGTGCCCCCCTTTTTCACCCCTTCGAAAAATCCTTTCTTAAAGGATGCCTACGTCACACAAACACAAACTTTAAGTTTCAGGTCTCTACGATCAGCGGTTTAGGCTGTGCGTTGATCCGTCAGTCATTGAGGAAAAAGCATTTTATATGTTTAGATACATAGATATGCCTAGTTGAGAGCTAATTAATGTAATAACTTAAATTTTCCCTATTTCCGCAAGCGTGATTCTGGCGTTGCACCCCTAAAACTTAATAATTCTAAATCATGGGTCTGTATGATCAAGCTACCCTTTGAACTCAGGTTTCAAATATACTAGGAATAGTGGGACTATTGATCAACTTGCAATAACATTACATATCTCACTGTTTTCTGTGGTTTCACCCTCATCCCAAAGGAACTCATTAACACACTCAGATAAAATCATAACTGTTCCCAAGGTCGCAGCTATATCCTTACCAAATTTCATCCAAATTCAGCAGTTTTACCGTGAAAGCGTAAAAAGCTCACTTTAGGATTTAACGGAACAATCAAACACTTGAATGTAGAGAGATACAGTGCGAGTACTCACCAACAATGAAATACTTCAGTTCACCCAATCTCTTCTGGAAGTGCTTGCCGAACACTGCCACCTGCCCATCATATCTTGATCCAGTCGGCTTGCAGTTCTCTTCGTTCAAAGAAGAGCGGTCCTTGGGCAAGCACTCAATGGCATCTAGGTAGAGCCACTGCATGATGGGGTGGAACTTGCCGGAGCAAGCTTTCATTACCTCTTGGGCTACTACACCACCAATGGCAGCATTCATGGGGTTCAGGTCACCAGCAGACACCTAGCAGTTGAAGGTGGTTATAATTTAATGAAGACAAAACCTTATGAACACAGAAACAAATAAAAAAAACATTGAAGTAGACATACCTTGCAGAAAGTATTAAGCAGTTCAGAATTGACTTCCATCTCCCCATTTTTGAAGACATCAATTTTCTCCACATAGTCCATGAACTTGGCTACATCAGTATCACTCCATGGCTTCGGCAGACGACCCTCAGCCTCCTCAAACTTGTAGAGGGCAGCAAACGCCACATGCAACTGCTGAGGGTAATCAAACTTGCCGAAATCAGCAATAAGGAATTCGGGGCTGGCAAAAGATTCCTTCAGAGGCTTGAACTGGATTTTCTTGGGCATTTTCACTTGTGTGACAATGCCGCCTCGGACATATTTAGAGCAGTTGGTGGTATCACCAATGCTGAAGGTGTAGGGGCCGAGTACTTTAATCTTTCGAGGTTCACAGCCATTCAGTTCAGTCATGCCTTGGATCTGTGAATATAAAGAATGACAGCTGTAAAAACAACATCAGAATGTCTAATAAGGTAGAGGTTGAGTTTACAATATTGACAGGAGGAAGACAAAAACTTAAGTATTTTTCTTTTTAAATAAGATATCATCATCAGTTTTATAAGGAGAGAAGAAAGCATTGTTAATGTGAAAATATTATGATCATGAAACTCATCTTTTGACAAGAAATACATATCAAACAATCACATATCTAACTTGTTTAGTCAGCTGGAGCAAATATTTACAACTTCAGTCATCTATATGATGAATAATGTTGCTTGAAGTAAGTGATGACATGATTTAAATTATCATACCAACCTTATATTACTAATACTATGATCTTATCTTAAAACTAATAATGAGATCTTATAAATAAAAAAACATTATTTCAAAATCATTAATGATATTAAAGAGATTACTTAAAATCAATATTATCTAATTATTTGATGTGCATATGTCATGTTATTATGTTTATTGTACTCTCATAAAAATCCAATACTAATTTTGTAATCTATTTAAAAATTGGCCCAAAATTAATGCTGGCACTTTAATTTTTACATTATACTGCTGTTGCTTTCCACATTTTAATTACATTGCATGCAGTCAATGTTAAACTGTGCCCATGGAACTACAACTATTTCAAGAACAACTGCATTATTTCACTAGACTATCTGCATACCTACTGAAATAATTGTTGTTGCATCTGCAACATGAAATTAATTTGTATAATAACCATGGAAACTTGTTATACACCAAAATTATAATACATTTATATGTATTTGTAATGTGGTGACTCCTTATATTCTGATAAGCTTTTTGTTTCTTTGGATTGAACTCTTCCTGTATCCAGATACCATCATTAGATAACTACCTAGATTAATGATGATATCAGTCTATTGTGTTAAGAATAGCAAAGTTTTCATTATAAAATCATCATCATGCAAATGGAAATTTCTATTTCACTGTAATGAACATGTCCTCATCAACATTAATTCCATGATATCATAATGTTGACTGTATAAACAGTATTTTTGGCAGAAATTCAAAATATTTGATCTCAACTAAAGGTCAAGGACTTTCAATGATAGCCACCATGGTGATAACATCATAACATTGACATTGAAATTCTATTGGCTAAGATAATAATCTTTAATAAAGTTAAAAAAAAAACAATAATTAGAATTATTAATAGAACTTAACACAAAGATAAGTCAGAAGTCTAATAAGTGTAGGAAATAATTGTGCAATACAAACCTCACTAAACGTGACATAGTCACCATCTTCTAAGCCGTGACGGGTGTCATCTAGACAGGTCACCACTGCTTCGTACTCGTGTGTGATGTCAGCTATCATGGCTGACACGGGGTTCTCTCCCGTCACATCTACTACTGTGAACTCAGGTCCGAAGTCACAGAACACTCTGGAGAACAGTCCTCGCGTGTCTGCTATGATAAGAGCTATGTTGTTGGCATGAGTGATGGCCGCCACACGCTCCTGCTCGGCCCAGGAAGCACCAGTGAGCACCACCACGCGGAACTTGCGAAGGAAGTCTTCAGTGAGGGGGCCCGTGTACGCCGTAGTAGGCACATAATGGTTCAGCTCTGACAGCTGCTCGCATGACGCCAGAGCCCTGTTCTGCCCGATTGACTTTTCAGACAGGTAGAATTGCGATGACAAGTCAGCAATGGTGCAAATCCGCTCGTCATGAAGAGTCACTGACTTCACTCCGCCGAGGATCACGTTTTTCGCTACCTCCAATCCGAGACCCCCGAGTCCCGAAATAAGAACGTCCGAGCTGGCCATCCGCCGCATGGCGTCATGACCCAGCACGTATAGCTGCCGCGAGTACAAACTCTCGTCAATCTCATCTTCCACGCGCGTCCCATTGTTCGCCATTGCCGAGTTGTTGGAACGTGATTCTCCTGTATTTAGTTTCCGCTTTTTCGCCGGGGGGTCAACGGAATTATCGGCGACTTCAGCACTAGACATCGGGCACGAACGCGCACAATTTTGCCAGAATTTTGCTTTGCGTTTTAAATTCAGAAGAAATAATCTTCAAATAATAGAAAGCGACATTCGCGCTTCGTCAAGGCTCGCTTACTCACTGTCTTGAAGTTAGTTGCGAAATACGTGGAAAATGACCTGCGGAAATGATATTTTGTTTGGTTATTTTTCTGATAGTTCGATAATAATAGGGATTCTAATGAGCTTAATTCGTCACTGATAATTTCACTTCCAAGTTTATATAATTTAGAACCGGACTATCACTGAGCGGCAAGTAATAACAAGGGAACTTTAAAGTTATAATTGCGATTGCGAATTTGTATTTTTTTATATGTAGCAACATCGATTTGGTACCATAGTTTCGGTCCAGCTATGAAACTTTTTAAAAATCTTGTTTCTAGAAGCTACTATTCTGCTTTTTCATTTGTGTCCGTTTTTATTATTTTACAAAAATAACGAACTATGGATCTAGTGAAAATTCTCTCGCATATAAACTCCATTAAAATAGAAAATTCTACGTTGGTAATGAAATTAAATACGCTAACATAAACAACATTAAAGCTAATACTAAAACATTAACTTATGGAACAACCGTAAGGAAATCATAACACTCATTTTTATAGTCTTCTAAAAATGCGAGCCAAACCCGAGCTGAAATACCTAACTAGATTTTATTGAAATGTTGATTCTTAGTCATCAATTTTATTTTATTTCTGTGTATTTATACGTCGTTGCAGGCATTGATGACTTTGTTTATTCATTTAATACGAACAGTAACTATATATTTTAGGTAATAACAAAATCATAAGCAGAAATTCAGTAAAAATGAAGTCGGTTAAAAACATTTAAAAACAATGTTAATTTTTTATTTAAATAATCATTTTGAGACTTTGAAATCCATGTATCGTATCCGAACATATATTTTTAGAGGTAATTATTTCGCGCTTGCAACACGAAAGCTGTCAAATGTCAATCAATCTGACAAGCAACTAACTTCAGAGCAAACATTCCATTTTGTTTCAATCCGTGGATTTTATTTCAAGTTCACGACACGGTGTAATTCTGACTCGACGCACGAATTTATTGTTGTCGTACTGATCGCGAGTGAAAGGAGTTCGAGCAGCATGACTACTGTGTGAAACTGTTCATATTGGAAAGATTGTGAAGCTCTTTTAATCTTTTATTTTGATACGTGTGTTTAAAAATTGTGAAAAATGGTTCAGGAGTACGTGTCTCCAGTTAGGGTACACAAGTTCCCCTTCGAGATGGTGATGGCCGTGAGTATTTAGCACTTATTTGCTAATATAGTGATAATTGCACGTATTGATAGGAACATTTTTTTAGTAGGAAGGTCAGACACCACATAAATAATAAAACTTTCCTTCAATGGACCACAATAGTGTTTGGTCAGCAAGGTTTCTCAATCAACTGACTGCTATATTGTGCAATGCTCACCTTCAAAATATTTGTTTAGCTTCACGACAGATTTATTTTATGAATTGATAAAGCTTTGCTGAATGTAGGTAAGTAAATAAGTATATTAATATTTATCATCTGGTTCCTTATTTTGACTTTGGCTTTGTTTGTTTTCCAATAAGATTTTTTATGATATCCTTCAGTAAATCAGTACTGTATATATATAAATCTTCATAACATAAAGTTAGGTATCTTATTCTAAAATTAAACAGACCTAAGACCAGCAATATTTATTGTACCTGAAATATTTCAAAACCACATAAGTCAAGAAAGATGTAGGTATCCTTGTAGAACAAGGAAAAATCTGTGCAATATGATAGATACAGCTTATTATACACCTTATTCAATGTTTGTATGCATTATCCTTTTAATAATCATTGTAACTCTTTATGACATGGCTCTTTGGAAAATCACCACACCACTTTTTCTTCTCTAGTATCCTATCAAACAAAGGCCTATCACTAATGGAAGACTTTGAGGATGGGGTTCTGTATAATCTTGTTCTGACCACAACATAAAACTTTATTTAGTTGATATACTGTATGATCTACTTGTTAAGTTCACTGTGACCTTCCGGTGGTTATTCTAGTCACAACTTTCTTATGAACTCTTTTTGAGCTTTAAATATTCTTGTAGTTCTTTTTAGTTGTAGGTATGTACTGCTGAAGGAAACAGCTGTTGTGTTATAGCTGTTGTAAGATTTGTTGCCAATAATTTCATATATGGTAGGGTTTCCTTTCTTATCTTGATTTAAAAGCTCATGAGCCAATAATCAGACCTTTCATCGTTTTATAAAAGCTGAGATTTGGTCTGGTCATGGTTGGGGATTGTTCTTTACTGGATACTGCCATACACAGAGAAACTTTCAGCTTTTATGAAATTATAAAGGTCTGATCATTCATCGTTGTGGGCTCTGAGCATGTCATGAATTTTTTTTTGATAAATCAAAAATTTCATAAATTTTAAATCCTCATAAGCTCTTAAGTTTTATAGTGCATAAGATATACCAATATTGATGTCAGTAACTAACACTACTTTAAATTATTACTATGTTAGGTATAATAGTACCTACCTAATCACATTATTAAATTATTGAAATTATTGCTTGAAAAAATAAAACTAAAATGGAAATAACATTTAAAAAGTTAAAATATAATCAAAGTAATAATTTTATCGCTGTAAATCTGAATTCATTAAACATGCACTCAAGCAAGTTCAAAAAACTAGCCTCATATTTAGTAATAAGAGAATGCTTAGAAAACGCTCAAAGATTACAAAGATACATAATTAACAATACATTAGTCTATGCTAATAAACCCACTTTATTCAATGAACATTAATTATTACCCCACTGGACATTTTTAGCAGTAATATATTCTGCACATTATTGCTGTCATCTCAAACGGCCATAAAAAAGCAAATAAAATGTTGTCTATGCACATCACATCTGTAATCTGTAAATCTGTATTCTGTTGGCCAAATTCCTGAATTTTATTTACATTCAAGCTCGGAATACGACACACATTGTGAAATCCCAAGGCTGAACTAATAGTTGTTATTATTACCCCTTAATTAGCACCTCACATGATTGTATCATGGTTTTGTAAGGTTAATAGATAGATAGTGCATGCGTAGTAGATCGTCCTTTCGTGCTAGATCCGTTCAGCATACTTATTATATTACCATCCTATATATATCCAAGTAACCCTGTATAAAATTATTAGTAGGTAGCTAAAAATATCAGTATTCATTTATCATCATAACTTTTATTTATCTCGACCTCTGAGTGAATACTAAACTACGCCACAGAGAACGGACTACACTTGGTAACAAAGTTCGTCCAGGCTATTAGGTTCCCAGTAGAGCTATAACTACGATCGTATACCGTGAAACCGGCACAATACCGGCCAGCGTGCAATTGTGCACAGCCATTACTGGCTGTGCACAATTGCACGCTGGCCTAGCTCTTTTCACTCGGCGTGCACAGAATACTAAGCGTTCATACTAAGATACCGTTATTTGTTGTCACTCGATAGGTTCTGTGATAGTATTATCAATTAATAAGTAGACACGTGAGTTTTATCATAATATTATGAACTCAATGTTGTGAAGTTGACTTGTTTGGGTGATAAGGGCTTATGGTTAGACCGGGTGTAGTTTGAAAAACTTTTGCCATAAGTGAAAACTTGTTTATAGGCATGCTATTCATTATTAATAAATAGTTCGTGGTTAAAATATTATCCATAAAGCTAGGTGTTCAAGGCAAAAACCGCTCCTGACCAGTATATATTGAATGTACGCATGAAAGAGAACCTAGGTGTGAAAAAATATCTCCCAAGTCGTGACCACTGCAATGCGTAAAATAACCAATTAGCCAATAGCTTCGGGCCGTTACTCGCTAGCCAAAATATCGCAATACTCGTTATTTTACGCCTTAACAAATTTATAATGATATTACCAATTATTGTATTGTGTAAGCAAAGAATAATTAGCGAAATGCTGTTTGATTTGGGGGGTAATTATGAAGCGTTTATTAGGGGAAAAGACTTTATCAGGGAAGCAGTATTATATAATATCAATACAGGACGATTTTTCATGATATTTATGTATTACTAGCTGTTTCCCGCGGTTTCACCCGCATCCCGAGGGAACTACTTAGCGCACCCGGGTAAAAAGTAGCCTATGTTGTTCCTCAGGGTCTATTCTATCTCTGCACCAAATTTAATTTATATCGGTCCAGTAGTTTTGGCGTGAAAGCGTAACAGACAGACAGACAGAGTTACTTTCGCATTTATAATATTAGTAAGGGTAGGGCTCTAAAATCATGTCTGTACTGAGATCTATAACAAGTTTTCATTTCGGTCTCCCGTCCATCCGGTATCAGACTATACCAATAATATAACCTTCAGTAGATACTTATCTTTATCGCCCTCTAATCTGTGTTTACGAGTCTTTAATTACCACTCAGCGATATCAGACGGATAGCTGTTCCGGCGCCCGATCGATATTTAGATAGGTCCTTATATTTCGACACTTATGTCTGTCATGACCAACATTTTGCCAGTTATAAATCCCATATATTAGGGAAAATGGGGGGTCGAGCCTGTTCCCATCAACCTGATAGAAATCCAAATTCCAGGGTTGAGAAATTCATATTCGGTATCGAACCCGGAACCTATCTTTCAGCATTATTGCTAGAATTTGGTATGGCGATAGATTAAACTCTGGGGAAGGACTTCTTTTTCGGGTGGGAAAGCATCAAATGAGGGGTGAGCGTGAGGGAGTGTCTGTGTCAGACTCTTACTAAAACCCATCCATGTTCCTTCTTTAGCCCTTGCGTTCCGCGGGCGCGGTAACTGTTTCGAACAACATCCTACGCGCCCTGGCAGGCTGGGGAAGGACTTAGGATTTAGTTTTTTTAAGCGAATTAGTTCCCTAAGGATACAGGTGAAACCGCGGGAAAAGCTAAACTGTAACTATAATATTATCTTAAAAAATCATTAGGCAAGCAAGCATACAATTTTTTAATTAAAAGTTTGCCACTAATCCGTTTATGCTGCTCTAATTTCACGTAAGCAAGGCGAAGCGACTTAAAACGGCGCATTATGTTGTTCGGATGATATACTAACAACAATACTAAACGATTTCGCACAGTTGTTCAGTGCTAAACGTTGCCGACACGTGCGGAACTTCGTGATGTTTTATACGCGATAAATTTAGCGCTGGAATATTTATTCTGTGAATTGTTCGCTTTATAGTATTGCTAGTTATTTCACGCGCTCTCATCCTTGTCCTGAAGGAACTAATAGACGCACCCTGGTTAAAACTACCCTATATCCTTGCCCAGTTTTAGTCTTTCTCCATAATAATTTTCATCCCAATCGGTTCAGCATTTTTTCAGTGAAAGCGTAACAAACACACACTTTTGGATTTGTAATATTACTAGCTGTTTCCAGCGTTTTCACCCGGATCCTAAGCGAACTACTTCGAGCACCCGGATAAAAAGTATCCTATGTGGCAATCCAGGTTATAAACTAAGTGTCTACCAAATTTCATCCAAATCCATTCAGCTGTTTTTACGTAAAAGAGTAACAATCATCCATCTATCCATCCTCACAAACTTTCACATTGACAATATTAGTCTGAGTAGAACGGATTATTTAGGATACAATAATCATAAAGTTTTTTAGAGAAGCTTCGTAAAAAAGTCGGATACCCAAAGGTCAAAACAAGAGGCTACCGATACCAAAGCGGAACCCTATGATTCTCGTACAAACGATCTATAAATTCTACATTATATGCGCGAACCAGGATATCGGATAACTTTCCTGCGATTCAATTTGCATGCGCCGCGGCAATCAGAGCTTGAAACACGAAACTTTTATCGAATGCATTTCGTAAAGATGATGTAATATATTGAAATAAAAAATATACTCCAACTAGCGGTTTCTGGCGGTATCAACCGTATCGTGTTGAAATTTTTTTACGCACTCGGATAAAAACCATCCTTAGTCCTTCTTTAAGTTTCATACTAAATTTCATCTTAATGGTTCAACCGTTTTGCCGTGAATGCGTGACAGACAGGCAGACAGACTTTCGGAGTTATAATTTAGTGAGGTAAGGATAGTTAGGCTTAGCTGGGTAGGGGCAATCACCGATGCTATTGCATTAGCAGTCACCAGATAATGTTTCAGATTCTGGTCTCTTAAAGCGAACGAGAGAAAATCCATAACGAATAAAATATCTATATTGGTTTCTGGAAAAAAAAAAACTGTAATGCCCATAATATATTATTTCTTCAACTGACATAAATAACAGTTTTCTTGCAATTAAGTAATTCACAACTATGTATTATTCTAATTAATATTAAGTTCTCACCTACTTGATAAACAGAAACATAATTAATCTTAATACCTGAACTATGATCTTCGGAAACCGATTATAATTATTTATTAGCAGTACAGGATTGGTCACGTGTTCGCTGTGAATGACTAACATTGCAAGTATGGTCAGTATTATATACATCACTAGCTTTTCGCCAGCGGCTTCGCCCGCGTGGTCTATACGAATTCAAATTAAAATAGACAGAGTTTCATACAAACTTTGCCCCTTTTTGCACCCCCTTAGAGGTAGAATTTTGGAAAATCCTTTCTTATCGGAAGCTTTCGCCATACACAGAACACATTCTCCAAGTATCAGGTCTCTACGATCAGCGGTTTAGGCTGTGCGTTGATCCGTCAGTCATTCAGGACAAAGCATTTTATATGTATGTATAAATTAGTATCAAGCACGTTGCAAACAATTCTCTGTATTTTTTCTGCAGTTGAGATGCTGGTATGATTTGAAAGCTGCTGCAGTCCACTATACCCAGTATCGATAAACAGAAATTAAAACAATTTATTCTTATCTGTATGTAAGTCATTCATCATCATTAGATTCGAATGGCGATCAAAACCTACGTAAATTATCTTCAGATAAGGTCCACCACACATTGCATATTTTAGTACAACTAAAAGAGACTCCTGTTTTATAGTTACGAAGGTCAATTTGAATTTCTATGCTTATTAGGAATCTGTTGGTATTTAAGGGGTGGCAGCATCGTGTAGAAATACAATAGTTTCTAACACAATACAGTAAAGTCCAAGTTCAATTGAACCTTCAAAATTAGTGGGTTTCTCTTGCCATGACCGATTGCTCGAGTTCATTTTATAATTAAACGAGTAATAACGGATTCTTGACTCTATTTCTTTAGCACAAAGGTGGGCTTTAGATTGACAGATATTTCAGTCACGCTACGGTCGATGATCTGAATGATTTGTCTAGCTGTGGTTTTCGATGTAGAAATGGTGATTCATGCTTTTCGTTGTTTGTGGCTAAGGCTTGGAGGAACTCTTTTGATATTGTTAATAGGATCCAATCTTATTCTAGACAGTTTCTGTTGTTTTGTTTCTAGCTAAATGCTCTATTGATCCATGTCCTTACTAGATGTTTAGTAAAAGGGAACTCTTTTCCTTCTAAATTGAGCCTCACTTGAAAAAGAAAGTCTCGCTTTCTTCAAGCCCGGGGCTTCTCATGGATTCATTTGTCAAGTGTTCAATGAAGGCAGTGTTTTACTGCCTAGATCGATTCCTATTCATCTTCTTAGTGATAACACTGCGTCAATTGTATTTAACTGCATTAGTGTTTGCTATAATTTAGATTGATAAGTAACAGGATCTTCCACCAGAAGCTGTGGAAATCTCATTGGAAAATAAGTCTGCAATCTGACCAACTTAGAATGCAAGATCCATCACTTGCAAGGGCAGGTAGAATGTTATTGGCCCTTCGAAAATTATATTCTCATACCAATTACTTTTCATAAAAATGTATAGCCTTATTATGTTTTTCATTGTGATCCAAATTATTTGAAACATTCATCGAACCCAGGACCTTGGGTCAATGAAATATGTAACATACTTTAATGTCTCAAGTGCGTCAGTGACATTTAAATGAAGGTGAAGATTCGAGTCATTGTTCTGTTCCGACGTTTCATAATTATCTGATACGTTCTGATTATTATCTTTGGAAAGAAAATAAGTCTAGTGTCGAGATTGTTTGTCTTGTCATATCTGTACATCTGTAATCTGTCTATCTGTCTTATTAACTTGTTTTGGTAAAAGAGTGTTTTGATAGTGTATGCCTTGGTGTTAGTCGTTGTTGTCCAGTTATAGTAGTCGAGTTATAACAATTCAACTTAGACACGAATGGTTTTTACTGCTTTTGTTAATTGCTTGTTGGGTTGATTGAGAACTGTACGAAACTTCAAAGTGTACATGGTACACTGGGGCAGTTGATATCTTCGGCTGGTGAGCACAGTCTTCTTTTGTATCTAGAATAGATGAACCATTAGGATTATTCATTGAGAAATCTTCTGTCTAGGAACTATTAGACTTTAAGCGTCTTAGTTCCTAGGCCGTTGCTTTCACATGTTGATCCTATTCAATTCAAAGAATCATATTCGTAATCCAACCTTTTCCATTCATCACACGCTGCTCATTCTTCGCACACTACTGCTGTTAATCCACTTATGCATAGCTGTGTGTCGATTTGGTATTAGTTATCTTGTCAGTGGGATTTAGGGCGTGACCGTACATAAATATGTTTGTGTCACCATTATCAGCTGCCGGCAGGACGCTGGTAAATAACCCATTAGTTAAATGCATTCTTTTGTCCACGAAACAAATGGAATGCTGTGTACTTGTCTTCCTACAAAATTATGTCTTGTTTTATTTATGTATATACAGGTAGTGCGCAAATATTTTGCATACAAAAGAACAGTTACTGCGAAGTTAAGTATTCTGGTAGTGAACGGAGTGTTGAATGAGCATTATCGCTGTGGCCATGTAGAAATTTCATACCACCTATAATAATCAGAATGCTAAACAAGCCTGGATCTTAGCAATAAACAAACCTCGTAAAAAAAAAAGAAGTTTCATGATCACCACTTTAATAACAACAGGCGTTTTAACGCATTTACATAATGAACACTTGAAGGCATTGAATTCAGAAAATGTTATTATTAAAGAGATTGAACTCATTTGTCCTCAAAACGTTATTGTGCTCGTAATAAGCATAAACGTGTTATCCTAAATACCGGCCAGTGACACACAAGTAAAGAGTTTTATTAAGAGTTTAATTATGGATTTATTTAATAATAACAATGATTGAGAAACATTGTTTCATTTAATTGACAAAGAAAGGTCCTCCAATACATTTTTATTGTTTAGTTTTTTTTTATTTTCTTACTTATCCAGGGTTTTTCAGTGTTCTACAAATATCTGGTGAGGAGGAAATCCACACCAACCCTGCTATGTTAGTTGGTTCCAATTGTCTCTGTATCTATTCATGCGTTGGTTTCTTAAAACGTATGTTGCTGGACCAACCCGGGTTACGCCGTATTTTACTGACTTGACCACCCGACATCAAACATTAGCAGAAGCAATTCAGAGGATTTCCAGTAGAAGCCAACTGTTACCATTACCTGTTGGTCGTCATCCTAATTTTTCACGAGAAAGATTGCGAAGGCGTTTTGGAGCAAAAAACTGATGCTCAAATTTTAATGGTCCACCACGATTTCAGGAATATTTTCATTTTGTTTAAAGTTTATATAATACCAATCATCTATTTAATTAGAACTTTGCAGCATGAATCATCCTTAATTATGTAACTAGTTATTAAATGTTTGTGAGATGTGCACGTCTCCCGACACGTGCAGTGGCGGTAGATAACTCATGTGTTTTGCGTGATCTGAACTTGTGAACATACAAATATGTTTGATTTCCTTCACTGTTGAGCGTGGCGTTATGTTTTCTATCCCCTAGAAAAACATGGACAAACGTTGTTGGGTTTTCGCGTTAAAAATATCTCAGAGTGTGGGAGTTTAGATTTGTGATCAGCTTATGACAAGCAATGTTACTTTTCTAAAAAGTCACATGGACTTTCTAGGTGTATCGTTACAGCACTGACTAATGGTGAAAGAAAAACATCTTTAGGAAACCTGGAATATAATGGTGATCAATGCTCATGCCTTCTTTGTATGAGAAGAGGCCTTTACCCAGCAGTGGCATAGTAAATAAGCTGATGATGCTAGTTAATACACGGTATAGGTTTCTGCGGTTTCAGGTATTGTTATGATTGATTTCCTTGTGTGGTTTAATTGTTTGTGTAACAACAACAATTGTGTGTGTAAAGCGATAGTAAAAACCCAGAGGATGGGTTAAGTCCGATCGTACCCAACTCCTTTTGCGTCGTAACGTGTGCAGTAGTGATGTAATATTCTTATTTTGTTTTTCTCCTTCTATCTGCTTCGCTACTTTTATATCGAATGCCTTTCTAATTTAACAGTATTATTAGCAATTTGCATTTATGAATGTAATATAAGGTCGTCTAGATACAAGCACTTTCACATAAAATCTAACTAGATGCGGATTTCTGTTTGTCCCTAAGCTCTAAGCCAATATCTATTTAGTGCCCCACTTAGCTGCCGTTGTGTAGTAAGCATACTTAAGCGGCTAAGAGCCATCTGCTCTCGCCGCAGTCCGGTAAAGTGGGTAAGGTCATCATTTAAAGAGATGGCCAAGTCATGACCTATCAACTAGTTTACTTTCGGGGAGATAAAGCATTGGGACAAAGGAATGAAAATATTTCGATGCTACCCGGAAGCGAAACACGCTATTCTATAGAGGAGTCATCGCTTTCCATTCACGTTGTCAATGAAACACCTTGAAGTTGAATAAAATTTAAAACAAAAATAATACTCTCCGACCAAGCGTCTTAAGTTTTTTTGACGTAGCTTTTCATCGTTTTGCTTACCAAGATTCTTCTTTTCAGTGGCATAAATCTTCTGCCACGTATTTTCAAACCAGTTAATAGACTACGTTTAATATAAAATTTACAGCTTCATCTTAGGTATAAGTACAAATTGATCAATGAAAATTTAGTATTGGTATTAATCGTTTTGTTCAGAACACAATTTTATTGATTGACAACGACTAGCAAGATCTAGATAGATAGAATATTCTAGTTCTAAGTTTATAATGCCTCGTCTACAAAAATAAAAGTCCTTGTTGACACAGAAAATAGACGATATGGTTGTCACTACACCAGCTGATAACAAGGGCAGACGTCAGTATGCGGAAGAGATGGCCGATGACCTTATTCCAGAAATGCGTGTTTATTTTGTTGTGTTTCCTAGCATTTTTATTACATTATACTATACCGTTGTCATTGATGAGTTTGAAGAACTATTATCAAGTGTTTACATTTAAACGTGTTTCAGTGCATTAGCTTTTCATCTCTAGTTGCCTCATTAGAAGGAAGGAAGTCTTCTAAGGCCTTTGCAAAAACGGAATTCTTTGAAAATAAACCCTCTCTTTCTTGAACCGCATATATTATGTCTACAGTATTATAAACTTCGTAAATTTATCGACCAGTGTTATCATTTCTTACACGGCTTGTCGATTGAATAATGTAAACAATTTCATTCATTTACACGTGTTTTAATTACGTTTTAACACGTTCCTTAATGTTTATTTCCATTATAATTGCTTTCACGGCGGTGTTCACTTAAAGGGGGAGTAGTTCCAGTTACGTTAATTTTAAAGTATGTTAATTATTGGTATTTACTGGCTGAAAATGATTTTGGAAGTGAATAGAATTCTTCCTGGCAATAACATTGAAAATAAGTTTTATTTATGAATGAAAGTTGGCTGCCTCAATAGGTATACAGAGAGAGAGAGCTTCGAAAAAAAAAACATGTTTGATTTGACTTCCATTTTAAGATACCTCAAACCTTATCAAATAACATAGGCTTATATGATAGCCCATAACGAACCGCTGTTAATTATTGCGGTCAATATTCCGGATGAGAACCAGTATTGAGATAAAACATTTGATACAAATACTCAATTCATAACAACAAAATATTTGCCGGAAATCTACCTCAATAGGAAGTTGATTTCGAATTCAATTTTTGCCATCACAAATTGTTCCTTAGGTGCAATAGTATACGAATTAAAATCAATAAAACTGCTCTTTGGTCAGTATGCAGATCATTGATTCTCTAAATTGGAGGTAATAAATATGCATGGCGAGAGATCACAACATGGTACAATCTACTAACAATATGTATATTGCTAATGTAACAATAGTCCTATATTGCACCTCGGCTAGGGATTTCAGGGGATTTCCAAACTACGGTCATTATAATACCAAATGTCTACCAGATATATCTAAGTCTACCAGATAAATCTTTTAAGAAATGAGCCAAAGCTACAGAATTTGGTACTTTGCTAAGATTAATATTCATTAATAAATATTCTTAGACTGGCATAAAACAACAAAGAACTTTAATATAAAACACGATTCCCAGACCACACCGAAAGACATTATCGTCTAGCATCCCGTCAAATAACTTTGCGAATATAATCCAGCTTCTGCCGTATAAATAAACAGAGCGGTTTGCGTGTGCGCAGCTTCCAAACGATTTTGTTTTGGTCTTCCGCGAGAACAGCGGAATATATCTGTCTATTACCTTGATATTGATATTGTTTCTTCGCACATATGTTTCTTGTCTATGTGTACATAATAACGTTTGGAATGGATTAGCAGAATATCCTAAAGACCAGTCAGGTTAACCTTGAAGACAATTATATTCATCATCAGTGTTATCATCTACAGTTTCAATTACATACTTACTTTTTTGGTAAAAGTTTGTTTTTAATAGTCACGATATTTCTTTTATGGGTTATTAAATAAAATAAATTTCTGGTATTAATTTTTTTTTTAAACGCTTGTTGTCCCAAATATTACTGTTTCGGGGAATCTACAAACATTTAACCAGTTCTTTTTCTCGCCAAGGTCCGTTATTCTGCCTCAAGAGCATATCCTAAGTATTCCTAAGCCTAGTGTCTACTTCCGCTACACCCACAATTAATAAACGGTGCACATTATTGTTGACTTTGTTTCACTTATCAACCTTTGGACAAGTAAACACCTAAATTGTCTTTGTATCAAATGTTATCGCGTTATCTTATTATGTATCATATGGGACATCTGTTCGTACAGTAAAAACACCATCCCAAACAAAGAGATCTCTTTTTCCTTATTCAGAAACACATTCACAGCAACATATTGTACGTGTGCACTTACTTATTCCACCTAACTATCTTTATGACTACTCTCGTCTCGTAGCTAGTTTTAGTTAAGAACACCTTCCAAGTTTAATGTTTTTGAAATGGCTAGGTTTATTAGTTCTGTACTGTTGCGAAGCGTCTTCGCCAACCGGTCTGAACCGGTTTCGCAAATTGCAATCTGGCTTGAACCGGTATCCTGGCTGTGTGAAATGTTTATGTGGAAGCGATGACATGTTTCTGGCGGAAATGCTATGATTTTGTAAGATAATGCGATTTGGGCAAGTTAATAAAAAACATAAATAATTGGGGATTCCTTATTTAAGCGTTTGATTTATACACAGATTTTTTTGTTCATTTGTATACTCCCATCTCCGAGGAACGCAGACGAAGCTCTTGCAAACTATTACTAGATTCTCCGTCTTGTAAGCACTAAATAGTTGGCAAAGTTTTGCTCAGACATTCTGAGAATAACGCCATATCTGACTGGAGCTGTTGCGTAGTTATTTCCTTTTTACTTTGCAGTATACTTGTCCAAGTTTAAGTATTTGGGTCTCCTACTTAAAAGTTTTATTTCGTCAGCTAGCCTTGAGCAAGTAAAAGCTAAATTTAATAAAATATTTGACTTTGTCGAAGGAGGGGTGATATAAGAATTCACAGCTTCAACTAACAAGGTCAGATCTATAACGGGCAGTAGCTACTTTCATATCAGATTACTCAAAACTCTCACTAATAAGTCTAAAAGCTAATTAACAGTTTCCTCCGGGTGACCCAATTGAAGCAATTTGAACTCGTTGCTAACTTAAAATTGAGAAAGGTTATTAATATTTTGTTTGCTTTTTAGTCTGTATAGAAAAAAACCGTTTGTGACGTACACGAGTATAAAACTGTATGTTGAACTGTATGTAGAGCTTGTAACGAAAATCGGCTTATTATTGTCTGCTTTAGATGAAAATAGGGTATGATGAAACAAGATATAAACGGACGGGTAAATATCCCGTGTACAGTATTAATTAATAAGCAGTTGACTTAAGCATAAGCACGTATTCCTGGCTCCTAATCTCCAGGGACGACTGACCTTTCCGAGATTCTATTAAAAGTACGCGTAGCACGTAGAGTTGATGGAAGTGGCTACAGATTGACTACTAAATGTACCAATTTATAGGCCAATCTTAGTTTATCAATTTTCTCAAAGTTCTTGAGAAATTCACTAATAGAATTTGAAATTATTTCCTTTGAAACCACAAAATATGTTTTTGGGATTAACTGATACTTGTTTTAAAGGCTTAACTGTAGTCCTAAAGCATTTACTCGAAATTTATTATACTTATTGTCGTTTTTGTCAATCTCTCGAATAACAATTTTTATAAAAACTTTTACATTAGTGTTTTAAAGTTTTTTATGTATAAAACGACGCTAGTGTTATCGATTTTTTTAGTAAGTTCAATTGTGATACAATTACAAACAATAGATACCGTACATCCGTCTATCATGTTTGGTATGCGAGCGGTTAAAATTTATCGGTGACCCCTAATTATCTCAAGATATGTAGGTCGGATTCTGTGCAAAGTTAGATAGGAAACACGTTTTCTGGCATTCTCTACAGCAAATTGGTGATGTGGAAGGTGCATGCAGTGATCAAGCTCGTAAGTTCACTGGTGGATCTTATATACGTGATATTGAAGGTTTAGGTGTTGCTCCTAATTTTGCAATTGCAAAAAATACCTCAAAAACTAAGAAAAGAGGAGAAAACACTCTTTGTAATGGTGGTGATGCTTAAAGTTAGGAGTAAACAACAACTAGAAATAATAATCCTAAAGATTTTCAAAAACCTACCAAATATCTTCGTGTTCTAAACGCAGCAACACGTGAGTGTGAGTGATTATACGAAGTTGTAGTAACAATAGATCTTACAAGTGTCAATAAACGTGTTCAAGATGTCCACAGTTACTGTGACACACACAGTACTGATTAGGCGACAATGTCCGAGCGACACAGGTAGTTTAGTATAAACATTTGCATTTAAATAGATTTGACGATTTGTATATTCTATTGTTCTTGTAATATTCGTATTGTTTAGATCATGTCATGTCTCATTTTATTTTCGGTATGATTCATACCCAGACGAATCCTAATGACAATGAAGGAAACAATTTTGAGGCAATTGCACTGTATTTACTATTACTAGGATACATTCAGTCGCCTGGCGAGAACGAACTAATGTGATGGTAACGTTAATAAATAAAATAAGTATCTTTGGACAAAGATAAACGATTATATTTCATTACAAAACCGCTTACATTAATCTTACGTTCACGTTAGTTAGTGGATTTTTTTATGTCTATCCCGTAGTTGGTGCGCGTTGTACATCGACTATTTCCTTCAACATCTACTTTGAGGTACACAATAGGATGGATAGGATCTTTTACAGTAAGTTTACCTCCTTGTACAGTCAACCAATTTGAATTATGACCCACCATAAAGTTATATTGTTACATACATTCAAATACAATTAGGTTGACATTCGCGTAAAGATACGTTTCCATGATAACACGATATAAATTTATAAACAAATTACTTTTTATTCTCATAGAAATTATTTGACATCAATTTCTGAGTGACTTTTTGACGTTGTCATTTTATAATCGAAAGAGTTCGAACATGGTTTTTAAAAAGAAAAAAAAAATGTTCCAAAGTGTTTGGATTCAAAATATGATTATTAATGCTTTATAGAAAATATTATCTATTGTAGTGATAATGAAGTTTAAAATTGCATAGATCTCCAACTCGTATTGACATAGCTTGCTTAATATTTAAAACGTCCTAAGTGCGGCATGCACTGTAAAGTATGGAAATCTTTGTTATTTTGACGGTTTCAAACGATTTATCTTCAAAGTGGGTCATGATTCAAATTTGTTGATTGTACTCAACGCTATTTGCCACAATCGCTACTTTAGTCAAGGACATTTAATTTTCCCTTGCTCGCATTTCTTTTTCTTTCATAACATAAGAAACAATCCGACGCCAAATGTTTCCCTACCTTAACCTTTGCTCATCGAACCGCAGATATTGATCATTTAGATGACGTCGCTCGGATCCAGACGGCATAAGCTACAGAACCGAGGATTACTATTGGCAAATAATACGCCTAGTAAATCCCAATGCCGAGGATGTCAAGGGCGAACCCGTTTTACGTAATATCGCTCATGGATCCCTGTTTTTGCGGATGAAAGCGAATATCTTTGTGAGCGGCAAAAACAAGGGACGTGTTACGAAATGTGGATTTAAGAAAGATTAAGATGAAATGGAAATCTTTTGTTTGTGAGTGTGCATGTATGTTAATGTCTTTTGCGTTCGTTTACAGGCAAATATACTTGTAAAGTAATAAAGACTGACATTTTAAAATTAAATGATGTATTACTTGGTTCTTATTCGAGCAATATTCTAAAAGAAAAAGTATCAAAGGCAGTATGTACCTCAGTCAGTCGTCGTGTTTCATATAAACGTGCATGTACGTTCCCAATACTTCCTGAAAGTGCTCTAATAGCAGCATCTCTGGGTTTAAACATTTATAACAGTGAGCTTTATTCGAGCCCGCATTTCCCATTTACGTCTGCATCTGCACTGCGCGTCGCGATAAGCTCTTTTCTCTGCAATCTTTAATGAGCTGTTTTCTCTAGCTCCTCCAGTACGGTTACGTGGGTGGAGAAAAAATATATTATAAACCCTAATATAACCCCCGTACTTTGTTCACAAGTCGTAGTTGAAGAGTCTTTGATAAGTTCATATTACCTATATGAACTTTGAAGACTCTTATTCCTGAAGCACTCCTCCAGGCGCAACTGGGCATAAGCTCTTCAAAACAACTCTTGGTTGGCCTAATCTTGAAACTTAAGATTGAACTGTGCCCTCTAAAGTACAATGTTTTTCATCTACTTGCTGCTGTTTTCAAAGAGGTTTAAGACAAATTAAAACTTCCAGAGGAATTGTTGTCTATAAATAAAATGAAGTTGTTTCCTCACTCTCGATTCTCGTGGATTAGACAGAATAAATTAAACTTCGCAAGTACTCGAGGGCGTCGTCAAGGTAAATTCCCCAAAATAACATGAATGAATGAACGTATTGATGGCACGAACCGTTGCGTGCGTGCTTGTCGTAATAAAATTAATGATAAAATTACGTAATACCATTTTGTTATTAAATACATCATATAACACGCAAGTTATGTAAAACATGCTTTTACAAGCTTGAATGATGATAAATATTAATGGGCTACCGTAAAGTAACTCATTATCTTATTATTTTAATTGAACACTGTAGTTTTTAATATAAAGTAATTACGATTTTTGGTTCGGAAAAATGCGTAGTTTTGTAAATGTGAAGACTGTACTCGGCATTAATATCATTTCACAGTCAGAAAGAGCTCATCTATACGTATTATCAATTTCGTATTCATAAAATTGTGTTCTTGGGAAAGCAGTTTAGTTCTATGAAATCAGATGATGGAGGCAAAGTCCTGAGAGTACCTAATGAATCTTTTAGACATCACAAGACAAGATATAACATTCAGCTTTTATGGCAATTGCTGTTTAGTTTTAGAATTTGCATGTTTCCAAGGAAGCCGTAAAACGCCAACTATTCCTAGAAGCCAGCTAAAGCTGTTCGCATGAAGTACAGGCTCATTGCAACACTTAGTTGGAACACGTGACCTGGTAGTTGCGTGCCTACAAATTGCTGAGCCATTAAGGTTTAACAATTACACGCGTCATGACACTGTGTTTAATTATACATCGTGTTAAAAATCTACACTGTTATTGTATGTAATGGCTTCTGTGTGCGACACGCTGATCTAAGTGGTCCATTGGCTAAACATGTATTCGTTTTAAAGGGGGCTTTCAGAGGTAGTAAAGTGGAAACGTTTTGCGTTCCTTAACACGCATGTCTCTTCAGCCCATTTTTCCCAATTCAATGATACAATGTGATCCAAATATATGACTTATTGTGTTGGCTAAACATGTATTCGTTTTAAAGGGGTCTTTCAGAGGTTGTGAAGTGGAAACGTTGTGCGTTCCTTAACACGCATGTCTCTTCAGGCCATTTTTCCCAATTCAATGATACAATGTGATCCAAATATATGACTTATTGTGTACCATTTGAATTGAAGCTATTGCTCGGATGGAACCTAGTCACGTTTTCGCACCGGCAATTGTGTTGAGTATTCGTAATCGGTTGGATTGCTCTCGTCAAATTGGTCCCCTGTCCCCACGACCTTCAGGTCGTTAATCCTTCGTTTGGAGGCACGTTTTTGTTTGTAGTCCCCTCCAGTAACAGTTTTTATCCTGTTGTTGTGTAACCAATTGCCAAATTGCCTGTTAGTGATTCGTGAACTGATTTATCGAACACATCGTCTTCTTTTATCGTGTCGTGTTCGTGTTAAGATCCTAAGTCTAAAATTTTGTCATTGTGTGCCAGCATAACACATGTTTTGTTCCCACGGCTTGTAATGACTACTTTATGATACTTAATAGCGAAAAAACACAAGTTTCCATAATATCGATCCTACTCAATGCTAACGCAGACAAGGACACCCCACTCCAAACCTAATTACTTTAATAGTAGTTCATAAAGAATTATCTCTTTTTTATTCTACTTTTGCGACGTTCAATATTAGTTCTTAGTATGAATTTATACAACTGTACGAATACAATTTTACGACGAAGAAAAATCTTTCTCACCAAGAAATTTCCAGCCTTCTGGAGTATTTTTGAACCTTGATTTGCTTCGCAACTACGAGCGAGTCATCAAGACATACGAGAACAGTATTTGTTCTATGTATCTATACTTGCATATAAGTTTTTTCACAACATTATTCTGAAGTACAATAAGAAATAAATTTTGTATAATGAAACTACTGATATCGATAGGTTTAAGTTCCAAAAACTCATCGGAGCGTGAATCGATCAAAGTAGCTGTCTCGCTATACAATTCTTTAATCTCCATAAAAGCATGAAATTCAGATGCCGCTACCGCTGCGCCGTTCATTTTAATTTCCGATAGGCCAACTGGCGATTGGTCACAAGGGTCTGAAGACTAAAATATTTCATATGGGACGCCTATTAACAGTTTTCCTCTTACTCTATCTAAACCATTGATGAATTTAGCAAATATAATATGTTGTATGATTTTACCTGTATGAAATTCCAGTTATCACGCCAAGGAAAAAACCGCGAATACAAACTGATTAACATGAACACAATAATACATATTTAGTGCACAATACATGTTCGTCTATGTAGAGACTGATGGATTCAAGGTTTGCTTAGATGATGCAGAGTGTACGAAAATATCATCTCCAAACGCAGACCCATTCGATCGCGAAAGAACCGTCCGTTGTAATCAATAAAATATTCATCAGCCAATCACACTTCCGAATCAAGAGGATACCTTGATTGAAATTTGAATTTGAAAATGGAGCGAACGAACGCCCTTCGCCGAGCACCGGTCGCCGCTGTCCGAACGGATATGAAATCGTTACGTTACAACACGAGCGCGTTCGAGCTCCGTCGGTAATTCAAAATTCGTGCATTTATAAAGATTGCGTTGTTTTTTTTATTACATGGGAAATATTCTAGCGATAAACGGATTTGTTGATGAAATATGATATTTTTTCCGAGTGGCTTCATTTCATGCCCAAGGTATGAGTGTCGGTACCAAAAGTTCAAAAGCACTTCACCTTATCAGACAGGAAAATAAAGTTCTTAGAAATAAGAGTTCCAACCGTCCCGAGGAAAGTTGGATTGGCTCTAGTCAGTCCCACACAGCCTTACGAACTTTAACTATTTTTAGCAGATCCTATTTTAGTACTGCTGTCCATTATCTTTTTGCCTGCATTCTGAAATGGAATGGTTGACTAAACTGACTACATTATGGACATGCTTGTCACTTGACTTAGAAATTATAACCGAAACTACTCATGAATCTGGATCTAATTACTCAACTCATTAGGTACCTGGATCGACTGAGTTGGTTGATAGTGGATTTACCTTATTAATTTAAAATATTACGTGAACGGAATATCCCATTACAATTACAAATAGACTTTAGTTAATTTTAATATCGTGTTACTTAATGTATAGGTAAATGAATCCAATATTTCAAATTGTATTGTTTTTAACCTGTATTGTTTCATAACAATAATTAATGACCCATCTGTCAGCTTCTTTTGTAAATGGAACTAAACAAAATCCCTTTAATTTACCTCTATAATAATAATAATTGAATAGGTGATAAATTGTATAATAAAGCGGAAAATAGATTTTTGCTAAGGGTATCTACAAATGGAGGTGGAAACGGTTTCTGTTCGCGCTTTGTAAACGATTGCATCGACGACTCAGCACAAGGTCAATTGATATCGCCTGGTTTATTAATGTTAATGTTCAACACTAGCTATGAAGTCGCAATTTGTATTTCATCGATTGCTTGGCTCAATGAGGACTTAACGCGATGGTATTGATTCGCGTGACCTATTTTAAAGTCTAGACGCTTTTAAATAGTACAAATTGCGTCAATAATGATTTACATACAAATAAACTGCTTCCAATATTAATTATTAAGCATGAAACGTGATAACACAAAGTCGCCGCACACTATTTAACTGACAAGTTGACAGTTGCAACTATCGTTCGCTTGTTGGAAGAGCCGACATGTCGAATGACAAACGTTTCTATTGATACATTGTCTCAAAGTTGGCAGGAATGGAGAAGTTTGGCAAAAACTTACATGGTGTTAAAACAATAGTCGAAATTCTATGCGGTTCAATGGCAGATGTCTGCTAATTTCATGGTATCGACCTAAGTACCTGTGGTTAGTTGATTTTAATAGATGAAAGTCTGGCATCCTTGGAGGGCATTACGGAGCAAGTGAGGCCAACAGAAAATTGTAATAGAAGATCTAAATTGCCCAATATTAAAGGATGTGGTCGTATGTTTTATATAGCTTAATCATCACATCATAATAGTACAAAAGAAGACTAAGTGGAGGGAGACGATGTTAAACTAAAAATATTTTTCCCCGTTTTAGATTTTATGGATGTGTATTATGTATCCTATGTTACTGACGTCATGTCTACTCTGAACACCAGCTGCCAATGTATTTTCTTTAAAACATATAAGTCAATGCTTTAACATTAAATGAAAGCTATATTATGTCGTCCTCGGTTATTCCGCGTTGTCCCGTTGCAAAAAAACGTGTATGTTTCAAACATCAAAAACTGTGTTGTTAGCTTCAGTGCCATTAGTACTGCAAGCTGTGCCACTAACCTTGACCTAGGACAAAGTGTTTTCAGTACTGGTCGAGCTAGAAATTATCGTTAAGTTCTACTTGCATTTTGAGAGACTCGTTTTAGTTAAATTGTTTTTCAACATGCTATGTCTATCAGAGGCTGTCCTTAGTTTTATTACGTTATTCCAATCTTGTTTGTCAGCGGTGCACCTATATTTATTGTATAAGCTTCATCCTCTAAAGAAACAAAAAAATCACGCAAAAAAACAATATTGGTGAAAACATTTATTTTGTTATCCTATAATGCTATTTATTTGCTCTTCTATATTGTCTTCATCGCGACTATCATGTTATAAGCCTCCCCCAAATTGCTCTCAGCTCAAAGATTAGTATTCTCTCTCTTCTCAAAGGTAAACATGACGCTATTTGCGGTAATATTGCTTGTAAGGCTGTAGGCATACTTGGTATGGGGGAAGCCTGAATTTTGTATGGATGAATGTAACCTTGGACTTATTAGTATCAATAAAATCATAAACACAAAAAGGATTTAATGAATGTGTGTTAACATTTTGAATAAATTAATTGTATTGTTTTGCACTGATTATTCACGCAGCTTATCTCCATGCTAACTACTGTGTTTTATAAACTACAAAATAATGTAAACTTCATTTTAAAGCGGTCTGAATATTTACCTCGTGCATATTTTGCAAGGTATTTTTAAAAACCAATATCCGTCGAACTTACGCCCGTGAATCACTTTCAAGAGGCGTTGAAACATGTAGTAGATTTATCACCTCTTCTATTTTCCCCCGATGCACTTACGTCCCTTCAGCTTTTTGAACACGTTCAAATTCCCCCTCAAGTTCGATAGCGTTTACATGACGTCGTCTCAATTGCCTTCCACGTCCTTTAGAAAGAATAGGATATAGAAGGCTTTGTAACTCCTGATCGAGGTATGATAGAATTAATTTAGGCTTTATTTAGCATCATCGATTAGCTGGCTATTCATTAAAATAGTATACGGTAGCAAGACTATTATGAATTCCTTGTATAGCAGCGAAAAGCAATATGTGACTATGTTTACAGCCTAATATAGTTGCTTTTCGTCTGTTGTGTGCGCAACTCTATATAGAGTAGTCACGTACGCTATTTGTTTGTCGCATTATGATATTTTGATCACAAATATTTAGTAGGTTCACGCTCGTTCTCGTTATGAGTGGGTGCAGGGAAAAATATCAATACATGCGATGGCGCAGCAGTTGTATTTACATGAAGATTCTTTTGAAATATATTTAAAAAGGCATCGGAGTTATAACATGTTACAGGAAAGAAGACACTGAAGAAATATTTAATAATGTAAACTGACACGTGTGGTGTTCACATAATTTGAAATAAAATATTTGTATCATGGTACCTAGAACTATAATGTAAAGTTTACCGAAAGGCACTTATAACACTTAAAATATCAGTGAATTGTGAAGTAATACTAGGCTATTACTTTTAATCGTCCTTTGTAATGCTAAGACATATTTGAAAGTGAAAACTTAAACCTAGATTGTTTACCATTAGCTGAAATGCTACATGAATAGGTATTAAACAGTCTCTGAATATATATATCTGGAAACTGTTTATAATTCAGATAGTGTTCAAGTATATTTAGCTTATAATGAAATATCACACAAGTCGTGATTAGCTTCTACCAAGATACTAATCACGTTTTTTAGTTTTATTCTTATGGGTATCTAATAACCGTTAGTAAAAAAACATATTCAAGTTCAAAGTAACGTCTTAACGAAAGCACCGTGAAACAAACCTTTAAATAACCATATATGATTTTACACCATTTCTCAAACGTGAGAAAACTCTTTGAAGAGTTTATAGGCCATAAACCAGAAGCATACGTAACACGAGTGAGCTATTATTGTCGCTAAGCAATCGCGTACCGATTGCAAAATGCCACAATAGATCGTTAAATTTATTAAACAAAGGTGCCACATGATTTAGATCTTACGTAAATACATTTGTAAAGCAATGTCGTGCCATTAAGACGTGTAAGAGAAGAAAAAAAAGGAATTGTTCCAAATATAGAACCTTGTGGAACTCTGAAAATTATTGTTACGGAAAATTTTCTTGTTTAGATGTGAGTGGGAAGCTTTGTATAGGGATTCATCGAGAAACATTTTACACTATTGACGCTGAAACCTTTCTAATTCTGAACACGTTGAGCGATTCAATAATACACCAAAGTTCTAGATTGTGTTTTCACACGTGCCTTCGACACATGTTGACCAACGTGACCAGTCACATGTCTGGTCCTAATCTAACCGTTAAATATCAGTGAACAATAATCTTTATCGTTGCTCCTCATACTGGTAGCACGGTAATGTTTACCGTGCTGGTAGTTACATTAATGAAAAGTTTTAAGGGGCTCCATTATAAAACTTTTTAATTACACTTTTATTGATATTTCAGCTTTCGTTAACACAAATATTAGCTTCATTTCATAGCTTACGGCTATGATTTTGAATAACTCTTTAATCACTAAATTCTAGAATTACTTCGTTCCCTATTCCAGTATTTCCAGTTGTAAATATTAAATGACTTCAGGCTTACGCACAGTAAGGCTCCAGAGAATAAAAAAATAAGTTGAAAGCCTAAAAAATACTCTGATTCTAAAATTAGATAAATGATCCGAAAATAAGACCCAAATTGGAAATTGTGCCCGAACTTGGTTGAATCTCCTTCGCCCTTCACTGTCAAGTGTTCATAAACATTTGTATTTGATTGATGCCACGTTATGACGTTACCAACTTCGTCAATTTTCGCATTCGAGAATTTTCGACAGAGAGTCTGCCCCATTTGTTCCGTTTTTGGATGTTTTCGTCCATTATAATTTGCTTTGAGGGTCCAACCAATCTGAACGGTATGTCCTGTTTGTGTTGTAATAACTTAAACAGTAATTTGGGTCATTGGCATGGTTTCTAATACGGGAATGAAGAATTTAGACCAAAACCAGTGTTAAAGATGTTTATCGCGCCTAGAAATGGTAATTTAGGGGCGCAAAAGTAGGGCTTTGGAGGGTAATTAATGATGTCAGGTTTTATTTTCGTGTAGAGAATGCTTAGTTGAAGGCAGTTTTCTAAAGGAACATTTAGGTTTAGGTTAATTTAGTTAAGGTTTAGGTTAATTAATGCTTGACTGTAAGGCTTTCGAGTAAACTTAAAAAGTGTAGGCACGGACCAATTTTTGAAACTGACAAATTATGGTAAATGTGTTTCTTTGTTCTAGGCATACGAGAGGCGGTTCCCCAACTGCCCCCAAATCCCGGTGGTAGTGGAATGCCTAATCACGGACGACAGCTGGTCAGCAGACGACTCTCAGCGACAGACCACGAGACGGTGTCAGCTCAATGTGGAAGCTCCCTATCTTCTTAAGAAAGTAGGTTTCCCACACATAATGCTATCTAGATTTGGTAATTTTTTTTAGTTCTTAAGCTGTGGAAGTGAAGATGATGATCAGAAGCCAACTTAATTGAGCACAAATAGTATCTAGAGTGTACCTTGATTTTTTCGGTGCCGAAAATTGAATTTATTAAATTACTTCTTTAAGAGGATATGAAGAAATTTAAATTAGTCTTTAAGAATTTAAATTCGCATTCAGTTGTCTGTAATAAAACTTGTCCCTCTTAGATGATTGGCGTGGACTACATCTACTTCATTCAGAAGAACAACCTGGACCTCAAGAAAAGGGTCTTGGAGATCGAAGCCACAAACGAGACCTTCGCCTCCAGGGTTGGTGTCGTCGAGAAATGCAAATATTATGTAAGTATTCACACATTTTATATTAAATTCCATATTTAGTCTGCTAAACCTAGGTCTCTAAATATTTTGTAAAATGTAATGTCGAACATAAATTGTTGCTACTCAAATTAAATTCTTGGATAGGATCTTTCAATTTATATTGTACCTACCAACCTAGCAACTGTTATTTTTATGTGACTCTGAAGACGAATTAACTTTTTCGATACATCTAAAAGTTTGTATTTTTTGAAGAAGGTCTTGCGAAATTCGCTGAGAAAGTATTTGTTTTTGTTACTTTTTTTCTGGAATATTCCAGCGTGTCTGTTATTCTTGATGTTATTTATTTGCGTAGGTAATTTTATATATAGGTGTAACAGTCTTAGTTTATACGACAATAAATTCAACTCTCAAATATAATAACTGATCAAGTCTCTTCCACCAACGATTCAACTCAAAATCTTACCCCAGTCTTGGAATGTATCTCGAATATAAAATGAAGTTTTAAACTACTAGTAAAATTATGCAACACAGTTCAAGTTCAAGCAATTGTATTTTTTGACGGATAATTGTACGATGTGAAGGCATTTCAATTAGTATATCTCTATTTTCGCGTCTGTGTTAACACATTCCATGTTAATGAATGTGTTTAGTTTCTAGTGTAGAACTGTTCATCATTGCTTCCTTCGGTCTGAATCTAAATGCTTTGTGTAAACATCTGGAATATAACATGTTTTTTATTGAAAACATTTCGCTTTTTATACATAAGAAATCCGGATCATGAAATTCTATATTTAGGAATAGGAAAAAACTCCCGCGAAATGTGCGTCATTTGAATTATTTTTTTTCCAATATTTGAAAAGCAACATTACATATGACATTGAAACGGAGGCTAATAGAGATACATGAGAAAAGGAGCATGGTACCAAATCCAATAATAGCTATATTGATATTAATAGTTATATGGGCAGAATTATCATAAAGAAAAACGAACAAAGACCTCTAAGTATTACGATTGGTGGAATTAAAAACACTAATATCATCTGGCACGATCTTCATGCACATATCAATCAAAGGACCGTTGTATCCACAAACAAACGATAATTGTCTGGTATTCGTGGCCAAATTGGGGGAAGCTGCCAATTTTCGGGCAATTTATTTAATAACAAATATTGCGCGGTTGCAACACGAAGGAAGGGGGCTACTGGAGGAAACGCTAATAATTCAGGCGATTATATCTAGAGTGATGCAACGGTAGAAAGTGTGCACGCGATGAACTTGCTAATGATGTGGGGTGGACTGGTCTTAGGATTGTGAGCCACATTCTGGCACCAATAGTTCCCTATGCTGTCGGAGCAAGTCGTTACGACTGCTATAAATATTGACCCTCGAATAAATGCATCAATACATAGTAATGAACGTACGTAAGAGAAGTATTATCTATGCACAAGTTTATGTTGCCAAAAAAATATTTCAATTGAAAAAAAAAACAAGGTTTCAGACGTAATTTAAAGTGTTTGATAAATATGTACATAGCCTTGTATTGTATTTGGCAAATATCTACAACTTGATAGCTCTCTACAATATTTTGCTCCTCTTATTTGTCTAGAAAACTCCCTGTAGCCTTTATTAATTTGTGTAGTTTCAAAAGAACAAATGCACAATTCATCTGTTACCTATGTCAAAATTATTCCCAAACGTACAGAATTCACGAAGCTTTCAATTTTCGTGGCCATTGCCAAAAAGTGTCAAAACTGCAGGTGGTAGGAAAACCTGTCTTCAACATGACCCGGATTCCAACAATGTCACTTTGATTATTTTGCATCGAGTGTCGTTAAAATTTGGTCATGCATGTGTACAAACTTTACAATATTTTGAAATTGAAATTACAAACTATAATGTAAAGGGTATTGTTTTTATGTGCGGTTGAATAGTTCTTTGTTATTGCTTTAATTAAGTTTTGAATATTCATAACACACACACACACACCAATGTCAAAATGAATTATTTATCATTTGGAGGTCTTTAGTCAAAGTCCAAACAAAATCACGTTACAAACTTAATAAGTCCAACTTTATTTCTTGTTGTGCTAAGAAATATTAGTATCGTGGTGTTCAAGTGGAATCTACTTACAACGAATAAGTAACTGACGAAAACGTTATAACGCAGGCCTTTAAATGATTGGAAATTTACTTTGTTGCTATAAAGTCTAGCAAATGTTTAGCCATATCCCTCATTGCAAGGGAAACGCATTACTAACACACATAATTTATACTTCCATACATTGCACAGAATTAATCTCTGCAAACGAATTCACACTCTTCACCCTTAACATAGGGTGTATTTTCATACATTCATACCAGATTGAAATTGCGGATTGCATGCTCGTAAGTCGTAGCTAATGTAACATGATAATGCACTTTACCCCGTTTTAATTAAAGTCTATTTTCATATTAATCATTCTACTTGGATTGTGGTTGCAAGTTCTGATAACTTTGCTAGTGAGGGATTATTCAGGGACGGAGCGCATATCATTTGTATTGACAAGGACGGCAAGGACGTTACCAAGGGCAATGACGATGTTTTTATTGGTGTAGTATAATATTGTGGCAATGGAAGAATGTGAAAATTTGTTATGTCATGTCATATTATGTCAAATGTGTGAACATTGAACAAGTGCCTTCTGAACAGGATGGAAAAGAATAACAAACGCTTTTGAATGATTTATTGTGACAGTTAAATAATATGTAAGACGTATGTTGGCGCACTTGATGTGGGATATAATGTGATCGATTTAAATATAATTAATAAAACATTTAGATTAAAGCTTTCTAAACGCAAAGGAAGATAATGTTCAATCTGTGAAAAAGACTAAAGTTGAAAAATATTTCTGAAGGGCTACAAAGATGGTGTCCTTTATAAAACTAGAGTTTCCTTCTATTAAACTATCAATTCGTGTCTTGGTATCTGAGACGTCTTCGTTTGATGTGGTTATAGCTACTTACTCCATTCACAATACAGGAAGTACATTGTCAGCCATTGAAGGCCTCCTTATTGTACAATTTCTATTGAATAGAGACCATGAAGGGTGAAAGTGGTTTGCTTTGTTGTTTGTGTCTATATCGTGTCTATGTATTGTGTAGTTATTTTCGTGTCCTTTGTCACCTTCACAGATAATAGTTTCAGTTGTAGATAAGTCTTTATTTAGTCTGTTGTTTGCTTTCTGTTTGATTATATCTTAACGAGCTTCAGTTGGATGGTTAATGTTATTATTGTAGTTACTTAACCATGATATGGTATTCTTATCTTTAACTATGTGCTTAGTTGCTAAAGCCTTAAGATTAAAGTCAGGCAGCCCCTAGTCTTGGCGCGGACGAACGTTTCTGTTGGAATTAATTTATAGTTACAACTGACAAATTAATACTGATTGTCACTAATCCTATGTGGTTTTTTTAGGTTAATGTAGCCATATTGTAAATCGTATTACTGGATTTAATCAAGATTTAATTAGTTGTATATTTGATTCACAATATGATACAGAACAACATTCCTGTTTTTTTTTTGTTTAAAAAAAGTAAACGCCTCTAAAAAAGTAGCCTGTCCGGGTGTTACCAAAAAAGTGCACGGCGTATATGTATGTGATTATGTTTCGGTTAAACCAGTCGACAAGGTCAGTCTAAATAATAAAGGTCAAGTTGTGACAGCTATGCATAGGAGTGTTAGGTTGCTATGGAATAAGTTACAGATGATAACAATAATAATATACCGGTAGTCTACTCAAGAATAGATATTGTCATGAGATATTTAGATTTGAAGCCATTTGATTGTCTGAATCGGGTTTTAAATCGAGATCTTTAGGAATCGAAGAGAATGACAAAATTTCGGTAATAGCCAAATAACTATATCCCCTCTATTACCAGATGTTGTAATTTAATAATAAATTATTGTAAGTTTCATGAACAGTAGTTCTAATAAAAAAATTAAAACGTTTTGTAAAAAGCTTTTGCGTCCATTTAGTGTCGATATCCAGAATCTTACAAAATTACGTTATTTGCATAACGCCAGTTTACATACTGCCTGCCTAAGATACGTGTATCGTTACCGTTCCGTGACCATTTCAAAATCGTCTGCGAAATCGCTACACGTGTTGCGTACCAACAATATCTTCGACTTTCTGTTAGCAATAAGAACCATTAAATTTCTTGAAGATGAAGAGAAAATCATACACTTCTCATCAAAAAAATCGAAACACCTCGCAGTTTATGATTTGATAAGGATTATCAGAAAAATGTGTATATTTAGGAATAAATGTAAAATGTCATTTAATAGTGAGTAGTATGAGGTTTTTAAATCCTAATGTTATTGTTCTAAATTCAAATTAAGTCTTCATAGATTTCGTATTTTGTATAATGAGTAATTTTTACCCTGTATGGAATATGAAGGAAATGGGTAAAAAAACACGCGTAAATGAAAAAAAAATTAAGAAACGTTTATTTAATAACTTGTATTCCCTCCGCGAGCTCTTATTACTGCTTCCATACGGTTCTTCATCGATCGGATGAGAGTCACGATCACATGTTGTGGTATATTATCCCATTCCTCTTGGATTGCATTTTGCAGCTGGCTAAGTGTTTCTGGGGCTGGATCTCTTGCTCGAATTCGTCTCTTTAATTCATCCCATAGATGTTCAATGGGATTCATGTCCGGGCTTCTTGCTGGCCATACCATAATGGAGATACCGACTTCGGTAAGATAATCTCGTACGACGCCCGCGGTGTGAGCTCTAGCATTGTCGTGCATGAATATGAAGTCGTTGCCAATAAAATGTGCATAGGGCATCACATGAGGTTCAAGACTAAGTACTGTTCGATGTACCGATGAGAGTTTAGTGCAGGCAGCCGTGGCCCAGACACAAAGGCAAGTTCTGTCTTACCGTCGGCGCTGATTCCTCCCCAAACCGTCCACGAACCGCCACCATAGCTGACCTTTTCTTCAATGCAGCATTGTGCAAAGCGTTCTCCATCTCTTCTGTAGACCTTGTTCCTTCCGTCGTTACCATACAGCATAATTTTACACTCATCAGAAAACAGTACTTTGCTCCACTGAAGGTATGACCAAGTTAGGTGCTCGCGTGCAAAGTTAAGGCGCGCTCTTCGATGGTCTGCAGTTAATTTCGGCCCATTCGCTGGCTTATGCGGTGCCAATCCGCGTTCCTTCAACCTTCTTCTTATTGTAGAGTCACTTACAGCTACTTTTCGTACAACGCGAAGCTGCTGCTGCAGTTGAAAAGCGTTAAGGCGTCGATTTCGTAAAGAAGTTGTTACAATAAATCGATCATCTCGCTCAGAAGTGACCCGATTCCTGCCAGATCCTGAACGGCGCGTGAACGAACCAGTCTCCCGATAGCGTTTGTAGACTCTATGAACAGATGATAAGCTTAGATGCAATCTTGCAGCCACAACACGCTGACTAAGTCCAGAATCCAGCAATGCCACCACTTGGGCGGCTTCTGCGGGCGAAGTATCCATATGTTTTAGAAAAAAAAGTTTTTTCAGACGTCCCAAAGTCACAGTAAATGAAATAAGAAACAAAAAGTTTAAAGACAAGCGCTAATTTTTAGTTTTTAAACGAGAAACGTACTCCAACCCTAAATACACATTTGTCTCAAAACAGTGATTAATTTCATTTATAGGATAAACAAATGAAATTCTAATTTCGAATTTTGATTTTTTTCTTCTTACTGTAATGACCAAACTGCCAGCTACACAATAATGTTTTTTTTTTCATGGAATTAATTCTCTTTTGTAAAAAATTAGGACAAAAACAATAAAAACGAAAGTGTTTCGATTTTTTTGATGAGAAGTGTATTTGATAAAAGTGTGTCTAATTCTTTTCACACAACTTTACCATTACGGGTTTTTTTCATATGATATTGGTTTTTTAACAGTTGATCATGTGTTATGTTTCTTCTATCAAAGTTTTTATAATTAAGTATGCCTTCGACAACCCTCATTGAAAGTTTTAGACTAGTATAATTTATATCACATAATTTACCTAGGGGGTTACCCAGTTCTGTTTTTATGTGTGATATTATTTATACTTCGTTAAACTTCACAATGTTATTGACAATATATGCGCCATCATTGGGGATATACCGAGACTAATCTGAAAACATTCTTTCCGTAATTTGAATCATTATGTTATCTACCCAGGTCCACCCAGACAACCCAGAGTGGACGTGCTTCGAACAGAGCGCGCTGCTTGACGTGAAGAACTTCTTCGGACTCGAGAGCACCGTCGAAAAGATCGCCATGAAGCAGTATGCCTCCAATATTGCCAAGGGTGAGTTGTTCATTGCCTTTAAGAATCGGACTTTCAGTGTATCTTATACCCAAATATCGATGGTGATGGTAGTTCGTAATTTATTATGACACTCATTCTTGTGCACACAGATTATGCATTTAGGGTTACATTTGATGAAATATTTATGATGTTCTGTTTAAATGTAGTATTTGTAAATTGACACGAGACTAGAATGTCATATTTATTGAATTTTTAACCTCCGATGCAAAAAGAGGGGATGTTATAAGTTTGACGTCGATGTCTGTCTGTCTTCCAGTGTGTGTATCTGTCTGTGGCATCGTAGCTCTCAAACGGATGGACCGATTTCGATGCGGGTTTTTTCATTTGAAAGCCAGTTTCCTTGCGGTGGTTCTTAGCTATGTTTGGTTAATATCGGTCCAGCAGTGTAAGAGTATCAGCTATTTTCCAAAATGATGTAAGGCATTTTAGCGTAGGGGGTTTTTAAATTTTCAATTTTTGCTTGTCTATAATACCACTTTAAACTTTTATTAGGCAAGGAGCTCATCGATGTGTTCATGAAGGAGGTGTACAATGACGGCGTGACGAAGCTGAAGCCTTGGAAGAAGAATGACCATGCGAACAACCGCGAACTTCGGCGAGTGGTCTCGAGAGGAACCGAGCCGCTTTCACCGAGGCTCTCAGCTGACCTCAGGAAATATTCGGACCCAGGTCAGTGGCCTTTGGATGATACTGTATTATTATTTACTACTAAGATGGTGAGTTATATATTTATACGTTCAGCTAAGGCCTACAATGATTATGAATATTTTCTGTTAGTGAGGTCCCAACAATGTTTTGGTTAGGTTTGCAGGGAAGCTTCATGTAGTTAATACATAGTATATTATAAAGACTGTCTTTCTATAGAAGATCTAAATATTTAGACTTAATTTTAGAACAGCTTTTCACAAACTGTCAGTTTTGCCTACACAAAGGCTTTGATAGTTTTTTATTCACAAATTTATAAATGACTGATCGTCCTTCAGTGACGGACATAACATTATTAAACTTTTCTTTTGTGCCTTTTTTCATTGTCTGAAAAACAAGGCTTATTCTTCAAAGAAAATGTATTTACCTAACATTTTTAAATTCAGACCTTTGAAATTCAAATGAAATCATAGTCCATAAAGCCGTTTTAAGAGCATAACTTTACATGTCTTTTTTGCGGCAAAAATATCATATGTTTGCAAGGCCGCAGTTAGAAGGTCAAAATGACCTCATAAATACTAAGTGCCCCGCCATACGTATAAGGGTTAACTTGGTTTAAAGGATAATGAATATTTATGACAGTTGCGAGAGGGTTACTTACACGTGTCGAGTTATAAACGACCGCGTATATAAGTTTTATAACATTTTTTCTTCGTAACGTTGTAAGGGGAAAGCTCGATCAAAGTGGATTGCAAATGGTTAGGTAGCTTGGCGTGCCCTTGATATTATTTTATTAGATTTGTTACTTTATTTGGGCGCATGTGTTTATCCACTTTGAGTAAAAAATAGAACACGTACCTACGCGTCCAATTTAGAGGTTTCTCCTTCGGATTTTATAAAAAGAAAAAGACGGATAAGTAGGTACATAATATTATTAGAAGAATACTAAATTTATTTAACTATTTTCTGGGATCAAAATTAACAAAACTCTGAGCAATTAGTCAAAATTTGTTAAAAATCGTAATTCTTTTTAAAATACGGTACCTACTTAAATAATTTTAAGTGACTGAGATTTCTAGAAGAATTTTGAGAAGTTCCGCATAAATGATGATTGTTGTAACTGAGGCATATATTCATTGCTCTCGACTGTAAAGTGTTTTCAAGAACATTACGCTCACTTATTTAAAAATCTCCATATATCAGATACACCGTCTGCCGTTTCTGGCTAAGAAATTGTATTATTTTGGATCTAAAACGAACTAAATAAGTTAGTCAGGACACACTTATTTCCTAATTGCATGAGTGGAGCAATTCAGTCCTATTATTCGTGTGCTCCACGTCATATAATTCCAAGTTCTCGAGCGTGGGATGGTCTATACTAAGCGTCGCCGACGGGACGGCACCCCTCAAGACAGTCCGACATAAGAAAAAAATGCGTGATCTTGGAAATAATGAGATACCTCACAAAGAAGGTTTTATTATAGAATTCTTAAAGACATTTTTGTTAAGTCTGCTAATTAGAAAGAAAGATACAATAAAATCTTAATTAATTAAAGGACTCTTCAGAGCTAAAGATAATTTTATCTTTATTCTTACTAATATTATAAATGCGAATATAATTCTGTCTGTCTGTGGCGCTTTCACAGTAAAAAGACCAAACAGATTTAGATGATTTTTGGTATTTGGGTAAATACATAGGATGTTATTCTGTTGCGTTAAGTAGTACGTTCAGGACGCGAGTGAAACTGTAGGAAAGAGCTAGTTTAGTTATACTTTGAGGTATGTTGTGTAGCTAAATACTGATTACTTAATTACAGTGACTTGGTAATGCGATCGTATTTGCCATTGCTTTCATTAATATACATATAATAATACTATAGCTTTCCGCCAACAGCTTCGCCCACGTCGGCTATATGAATTCAAAATAAAATAACAGAGTTTCATACAAACTTTTCCCCCTTTCGCTCCCTTAGGGTTAGAGTTTCGGAAAATCCTTTCTTATCAGATGCCTACGTCACACAAAGAATACATCCTCCAAGTATCAGGTCTCTACGATCAGCGGTGTAGGGTGTGCGTTGATCAGTCGTTCAGGACAAATATTTTTTTATCTATAGATACATAGGTATTCTAGTAGTCGAGCAAACGCACTTTTGAACCATAATAATGTATTTTGGAATGCAATTAACCTGTTAGTTTGACCACAGCAACAATGGATATACAATTACTTGATTAGCAATTTGTGGTGCTTGTATCTGAATTAATTAATATGTAAGGAATCTTCATTTGCGCTTCCTGTAATATTAGCTACATACTATTTGGGGGTCTTAATAGATTTCCCAAAGTTTACATAGGGTTTATAATTTTGAATCTCATTAAAAATCAAAACAGCTTGGAAGCCATAATTGCAACGCGAAATGTTGATTGTCTTTCACAGTATTGAAAATTTCCAGCAACTACGGGAAATTCTCACAAAATAAATCTGTTTAGAGAGCCTCATTGTTCTTGCTCTCTTCGATAGTCAAAAATATAAGCTACTAATTTTCTTATAAACTCCCGATATAATAGTGCCAAGTCGAGCATAGTCGAGCAGAATATTGCAACCTTAAGCGTCTATTTTGTCTAGAATTTCGGTCAAGGACTTTTCGGGATCACATTTGTGCGCCTGGTAAAATGCCCGGGGACAGGTGAGCTAGACAGAATACTATCTCTAAAAAGATACTTGTATTGAAACTATCTTTAAAAAAATATTTTTGAATGTTTGTATGTACCTATAATCTGGCATGGAAAATTTTGATTGAACATTGGAACAAATACATCTCTTCCTAACCTTCAGGCTCATGTTAAACAAACTGAAACTTATTCAAGGAAAACATTAATTAAATCGCCGTTTCTGTTATTCGAAATTTAAATCAAATACGTCAGAACCTAGTTGAAGCTTACTTTACTTCGAACACACTGTATAAACAAAATGAATATTTCATTTTCTGAGTAAGGGGTCGATTTAATAAATTATTTCTGTCAACAGCGGGGTGGAATTTCAGTGTTATTCAAACGACGGCGCGTGTTTAAAACGCGAGGTTCTGGGTAATAAGCCCGCTTCGCTTCTGAAAAATTCGTCGTTCTTTGTGTGTATATTGTGAATGGAAAATTTAATTAATGAATTTCGCTTTCATGTACCTTACACGTGGGCCGCGAAAATTGTTGTATCGGGTAACCATAATGATCGAACTCGTTGCCCTCTACATGAAAAGAGCTGCATTTTATGAGCACTTATTATTTTGATAAACTTAAGTACACTAGTTAGTACTAGAGGTTCTTGTGAGGGCAAACCCGTCTGCGGTTTTATAACAATACTAGCTGTTTTCCGCGGATTCACCCGCGTTACGATGGACGTATTTAGCTATTTAGCCTATAACCTTCTCCAGGGTCCCCTCTATCTCCGTACCAAATTTTATCTAAATCGGTTCAGTAGATCCAGAGATTACGCCCTACAACTTCATAAACTTTACCTCTTTATAGTATTAGTATAAATGGGTTCATTCACATCATGGATCGGTCCGCACGCTTAGTTAGTTAATTCTCAATAACAATATATTATCGTTAAATCGCTAAAGTAAGTAGCTAAATGCAAAACGTATTTATTTAAATAGGTACTTAGAAAATCTTCAACACGAAAAATCGTCAACTTATTTGTCCAAACAGAATCTTGAAACATGATCGTAATGCAAACGATTTCTCACCCTCCACTGATTTATGCGCATCCGATTTAGGAAGGGATCCTTGCCAAACGACCTTTAAAATACCCTCTATCTTTCTTTCCTTCCGATTTCTCAGTACCAAGTGTTGGGCCTTTCGTACCGTCATAAATGTGAATTTATTAGTCTGCACGATTGGTACTTCTAGATTGTGGTGGGGATGTATGTTCTTGATATGTACTAAAAATAAAATATGCATACAAATCCTTACACCAGTATTAGTAGTAGGTATTCCGTATTATTCAGCCATCTATGCCGTAGATGGCTCCGTAGAATTTACGGAGTAAAGGTCTTGTGCACAGGTATTAATAGTTACTGGGAACCTGCTGAAAAACTTGATCGTATGGATAACTGCTCCGTAGGTTTTCCACGTACAAACGTGCAAGATTTACCAGCACAGACCTCTCCATCGAACCTCTTTAGATTACAAACAGTCTACAACTCCTCAGTCAGTGTTACTACTCCTCAATAGTTCCAATCCATTGAAATGAAAAGAAAAGAATCATGATTGGACAGTCTTGTTTTATAGCGAACGAGATAACATTTATCGCTCGTCAAGTTTTATGAATAGCTTGGTCGATTTTATCGGAGCACCTGTACGACTTCCGAGATTATGTTCGAACAGTTAAGTAGCCCTAGTTAATCCAATGTCAAATACCTCGGTTTCCGAATCGAATATCGGTGGAGCATATCGTTTGCTGGTCTATTTTTTAATCGAAGTTTAAACAAGGCTAGATTAGGAGCTTGAAGCGTAGATATCAAGAACTATACTTATATTCTTCCTGCTAAGAATTATACAGTTCAATTATATATAAAAACCTCAATGATTTATTCATAACAGTTGCTCTTGCAAACTGCCATAAATTACGGTTTGCACCGTCTGGCCCCGGCCCGTGGACTAATGAATATATTATGAGTACCTACAATATTAAAACGACACTAAACGTATTGGAACCGACTGAGTTGGCGTTTCAACGAAGCTAAATAAATTATGAGCAATTCTGAAACAAGTCTCAAACCAACGCAGCAAGAAACTTAACACCCCATCCCTTTCCTATCCTTATTCCTCATATCACCTTTTCCTCCCCAGGCACTTCGGAAGACTCCGCCCCATCGTCTAATCTCGTGCTGTCAAAAGCGGCCAGTCTGAAGCGTCTCGCCAGAAAGTTCCGCTCATCCAGTCCAGGCACGTCTAGTATCAAGGCAGAAAAATCATCAGATCACAGAAAATTGAGCCTTTTAGCTAAAGGTGCAGGGTTCTTACATCGCAGCAGACAGAAAATACAAGACAGTATGCCCCACCGAACGCAGTCTTTGAAACGGCTTGGGCGCAGCAGACATTCTTCGGAAACTAGAGTAAAGAAAGATGAAATGGAGGAATTGAATCTGTCTCACCAAGACTTGTCAGAGCTGCCTGTGAGCGGGATGCCTTCTGACAGCGACGTGTTGAGGCCGTGTACCTGCGAACGCAATTCCATGACAGATATCATCACCAGGTGGGACAACCTTCTAGTGGTGCTAGTTTGTGCAACTGTGATAATGCTCATGTTGTCCACTCCCATATCTGTCTTTTTGGGCAGAAGGGAGCGGCGGAGTTAAGTGTAAATATATTTATTTTTTATTTTTGTTTGTTTTATTTTTTTGATTGTTGAAGAAGGATGTTGTTGGTAAGTTTAAAGTGTCTTCTTACCTACTCTATGACCGTCACTTTGCCATTTGCCAAGTTCCTAAGTAATTGCAAGGTCCATATCCCTGATAGCTGGTATCACGTGTCAATCTACGCTATTGTTATTGGAAAGCGCTATGAATACACTTAAGTAATTGTATACATTATTGATCCGTGCGGCTGGTCTGTACTGACCCTCAAACGAAGCCTACTTTAGATTTAATGGTATGGAAATATTGTTTTGTGCGAATATCGATAAACCCGCCTTTGACAGCTTCGCTAGTAACATTGCTGCCTTGCGGCCTGTTGGCTAGCGATAACCGAGTGTTTCACTTGGAAAAATACGTATAATGTTTGGACCCAAGATTTATGATGTCCTAGTTTAAATGATTAAACGGTTTTTGTGTACGTAGGTAAATGATAAAAAAATATTCTCTCTAAATAGATTTTCTGAGAACAATTACACTGTTAACTTATACGGTTTTCTGTTGTTTTTTAATTAATCACAAAAAGATATACTGCTCAATTTGACCTTTTTAAAACTTAGTCTTCAGTCACCCAATGGGGTTATGTCCTTATTAAACCTGAGGAAGAATATAGGATAATTTTTAATTTTTGATAGACATGAATGTGGATTGATATAGAGGAAGGGGACGACCGAAGAAACGATGGATGGATTGTGTGATGGTTGATATGATTAGAATGAATGTTACTAGCGAGATGACGGCAGATAGAAGAGTATGGAAGAAGAAAACATGCTGCGCCGACCCCAAATAAAATTGGGATAAGGGCAGGAGGATGATATGACACATTAACCTAAATATTACAGGAAAAATAAAACTATGATTCTAAGTATAGCAGTTTTTAAGTAAGCAGCAATTTTCCTATACAAAAAAAAATATTATGCGGTCGGAAAAAAACAAGATAATTGCGACTATATTGCGTAAAATATTGTTTCCAAAGGTCCGGAATCCTCGGTGCGCGAGTCCGACTCGCACTTGGCCGGTTTTTTTAATATTTCTTTTTAAATTTATTTTTAAATTAGTTAACCCAACACTGAGTGCGCTAAACTCTATCAACAATATTAAAGTGCCAGACTAGAGTCCTGAGTAAGTCGTGGGCGTATGTGAGCGAGCACGCACACGATGCATGCAACACATTACAGTATGCATGGTTTTACTAAACGCAATCTAATAGGTTGGATCTAAGGGAGCACAGTGACCTCCGTACAGGCGCCTTTGTGAAGCCTGATGGGCAAAATATAATTCCTAGTGTTTTCTTTCGACTGAGGTAGTTCATTCTCTCCTTAAGACCAGCTCATCTAAAAATATATAAAGCATTTAGGTTTTACGCTCAGTCTTTGTTTGAAAATACCCTTGCGTGCCAAAAATACCCTTAATTCAATTAAGTATTAGTCCTACTAATGACTCAAAAAATATTCGTTACATATTTTAGACTACATCATTTCAATACCCCACATAAGCGCACACGTGTGAATAACAAAAAACAAAAGAGATATCAAAAGACCCAGTAACGCTTTAAAAAGGAACCTCATTAACCTATTGTTTATAAATGTACCCTTATCAGCATGTTTCAAGTTCCTGACCAAATTGAGGACAAGACAGATGCCCACTTTTCACACTTTGTTTAAAATGTAATCTACTTACTGTGAAAAACAAAAATGATCACTCTACACCCAGAAGGTATTATTTACACTGATAAATTAGCATTGTGGTACCAAACTAAGTGACTAATCTGATTATTGCTGTTTTTCTAAGAAGGGGGCGTAAGTGACGCCCACGGGATGTTTTGTGATTAATGTCGGGTGACTAGTTCACTGGTCAGAGCTGTAGAGGAGTGTATGATAAACTAGCTGTTTTCCGCGGTTTCACCCGCATCCCGAGGGAACTTCTTCGAGCACCTGGTTAAAAAGTATAGACTAGACTAGACTATCTGTGTACCAAATATCATTTAAATCGGTTCAGTAGTTTTGGCGTGAAAGCCCGACAGACAGACATAGTTATTTTCGCATTTATAATATTAATAAGGATGTACCATATCCGTGATGATACTGATGATCAACCATCCTAATCACTACCTTTGGCGATACACCAGTAAAAATAACGATGTCGCGTCGACCGTAACTTGTTAATTTATATTCATACTTTCCTCTAAAGCCGATGCAGAAATAGATATCGATTTTACAATCAAGTTGCCGAACTGAATCGAATACACTTTGTTGTAGAAATGGTGCATCGGAAGTATTACTTTTTCAGATGAAGACATTTTTGTGCTTAGTACGGGAAATTGTACGCCCTTATAAGTCTGAACTTTACACGGTGAAGACACAATACACGCTCTAAATGTCGAACGTGACCCAAAAACTTGGGAAATGAAACCTTTAGCTTTTAGCCTTAAAAGCACAGCTGTCTTTTGTAGAAGGCGGGAAATTCTGGCGGACAGTCTGAAATGCTAAGACAACATATGCGTTAAATGTCAGGGATCAGCTACATGCTTTGTTTTGTTGATGTAGGCGTCTTTTCTCGCTGAGTGGTCGATAATCAACCATCCTTACGAAAGGAGTCTATCGTATCTCTAACGTTTTCAAAGTAACACGGTTGAATGGATTTGGATGGAATTTGGTAGCTTGAACCCTGGCGAAGGACATAGAATAGTTTTTGTTGGGTGCGGGAAGTTCCCTTGGTATGCGGCTGGACTCACTGGAAACAGGTTGAAATTCATTAAAAAAAAAAACATTTCTGCAATCCTTCTTCGTATAAACCGCTCAATATGCATAACAAGGGTAAAAAGTTTACATGAATATAGTTAAAGCCTCCTCGTTATCAAACTCACTCATTATGTTCACGTAAATGAGCGCTTGTTAATTTTCGGCAAAACTAATATTGCTTTAATTTAGCAGAGGAAACTTTAGTACCTCTAAAGGGCCGGGGTAGTTCCCATTACGTACACGCCGTTTAAAAAGGGTTTACACAATGTTGGGTTGTAGTTCCTCTAAAGGTATTCATGACTGCTGAAGCCTAAGAGCCCATTATTGTTGTTAGAACAACTATAATTTGTGATAAAAGGATGTCCTTTTTCTATTTACCAGTATATCCTGTTCTCTTTGTTCTCACAGGAAATTTCATTAACAAGGGAACTTATGTATTTGCACGAGCAAATTGATTATTAGATCCTGTAGTACAGCGGCGTGCACAGAGTTTTTAGGTAGGGTAGGCAGAAAAGCCAAAAAGTTTTTATACGGAAAATCGATAGGTATCTCAGGTATCTTAATTACTCGCGAAGCGGCTTTCCGCTAGCGTGCGAGCCGAGCAGCGCACGACCTTACTTATAGGTAGGTACGCCTGCCCGAGAGATCCGCCGCCGCGCCGCGCACGGGCCAAATGTGCCTAAACTGCTGAGTGACACCTGGTGACACCCCAACAAGCAAAGTAATCCTATAAGAAAGATTATAAGTCTGTCAATACTAATAACGTTCTTGTAAAGGCATTGCGGTAGACCTTTTAACTTATAATAGCATTTGGCAAGCCTTAACATACTCAAGTTCATTCGTTTTTATATCTCGGTCTTACAGTTCGCTACAAGAGTGACGTCTAAAACATTTATAGGATTTTTTTACTAGTAATAGCATTTCACAAGCATACATATCCTCAAGAGTAATTGCCTTTATATCTCAGTCTTTTAGTTAACTCCAAGATTATCTTTTAGGACACTTTTAGGAATAAGTCTTCTATAATTGTTTTCAGTAAGACTAAATAATCCTGAATAATATTTTGATTCTATAGTAGCACTTTGTGAGAGAAAATGATATTATAACATACTTAGCTGAAACGATTACAAGTTTGTGTCGTCATAGTCTTTCTCGAGACTCTTTAAAATCTAATAGTACTTAAAAAGAGCGCTATAAGATCAAATTGTCAAAAATAGTCGACATCAAGAAATACCATACGACCATCTTGTTGATTAAATCTTAAAAAAATCCGGCCAAGTGCGAGTCGGGTCACGCGCAGTAGGGTTCCGTAGTACGTTTTAGTTGGTCGACTATAACTCTGGAACCGGTTAAGCCTACTTAGCCGTGATAGTTTTTCTTGGTAAGTTCATTACATGTACTACGTTCGTGAATTTTTTTCTAATCTTTAGGGACAGCCATTCAAAAGTTAAAGGGTACTTTATAGATGCTCGTATCGAACTAAAAATTGTACTTTAAAGCTAGATATTTTGCAAATGGATCCCTAAATCGAAAAATAGTCTTCACACACCTGCTTTATTTTTGAAAGACCACACTCCAAAAAATATTCATCGCCACTTTATTGTATGGGAGCTTTTCAAAAAAAAATTTTTTTTCTTAATTTTATTTTACTACTTTGTCGGCGTGATCAATATAGGTACATACCCATACTAAATTTCAGCTTTCTAGTATCAAGCATTTCTAAGCTATTGACAGACAGACAAACGGACATGGCGAAACTATGAGGGTTCCACAAGAAAAAAAAATCTTTAGCCGGCAGACTTCAAGGGAACCCTAATTTGTTTTAAAATGGAGGTGAGTTATCTGGACGGAAACTGCTACAAGTACTAATTTACCTACAATGGTTCTATAAAGTACTTATGAAGAGCAATTTTAAAACATGGCGAATATTCATAAGAAATTGATGAAATAATTTATTCACAATAATATACTAATGTGTTATTTTTGGAGGGCATTGTGAAATTAACTATATTTCGATACACATTTACAGTAAATATGACTTCCCCACGGGTTGACACACTATATTTTAAATGTATTATTAGTTATGTTTTACAATAATACAAAATAGTAGTAATAGTAGTTTTACTTACGTTTATCCAAATAAAAAAAAATACTTCAGTAAAATGTCAGATACTAACAAAAGCAATTACAATTTGTACTTGTAATTGTGTATTGTTATATCATTATAGAAGCTATTGCGCTTCGTCAAGTATGTTATAGGACTTAGTAACATTTTATAAGTTGATTATAAGATAGATATAGAAATAACCGATCCTATAACTGCGCCCAAATCCAGCTTTGTAGCACGCTACAAGTTTCTTATAAGTGAAAATAAAAGTAGTCTTGTAGATCATTTTAAATACTGATTTTGCTTGTTGGGACCAGCCTGGCTTTGGTACCCACTTTCCAAAAATACCTTCCGCATGTTGGTTTTGGTTCGTCGTCTTGTCGATCAAATAATGATGCATGTAATTTGCCGCCTCAAATAATCATAGATTCAGATTTGATTTAAAAAACTCGAACATGAATATCTAAGAGCAATTTCGTAAATAGTTTTCCATAACTCAGTCGTATTTCGCATGAAAGTTGACCTCTCTTAATAACTTCCCTTATTCACTGAGGAACAAATTCTTTTACGTAAAGTGAACTCATGTTTACTTCAAAAACAAACAATAAAAAAGTGATTGAATAATAATTCGGTTTCGATCTACTTTCATCGTGTTTCAATACGATTTTCTCCAAGTGTACGGAAGCTTCTAAGTCATATTGCTCGTGGTTTTTTCTACCGTAGGAGATAAATATGAATAGGTGAAACCTGCGTCGTTCCAGACGGTTTTATTGCGGTAAAATAGTAGGTAAGTAAGGGAAATAGCGTGTATGCAATCCGAGAGCTAATAATAGGAATCAGATTGTTTAGTATTGAATATACGATTGATTTACTATACCTTTAGTTTGTATAAATTGTATCTGATTTGGTGTAGGTGCAGCGGCCTTTCGCTATCACTTGTTTTTTTCTTCGAAAGATAGTTTTACAAACGCATCATTTTTAATTTTCTATACACACACACACCACCTGAACAACTTTCACAGTGAATATATTCCATTTCACACTATTATCAACGCTTAAATCTTACTATTATTTAAATATTCGCTAGCACAGAACAAGTTAGATAAACAATAACAATGGTGACGCGCGCGAAACTCACGTCACAGAAAAAAAAAATACGACTAAAAGAAATGTTGTTTACTTAGAAATAAGAAAGTCAAAACATACTACTTTTTAAAATAGTTACATTACATCATAATGTAGATCGGTTCGGAAAACATCGGCCCCCGTCCCTTGTGGCCTTGTCGATAGCCGAAGGTTTCCGAACCGATGTTTCCGTCGTATAAATCGCAAGAAGGCACAGCCTTTTTTGTTATTTGTATGCGTAATTTGTGTCAATGTATGCAAAATATTTATACGAACGCACACTGCATTGTATTCGCATGTCTACGAGTCTTCTTACAAATACTATTACACGAAATGAGGCAATCACGTTTTATGTCTTTTCGCTAGGGGCGCCCTAGTACCGCGCAAACTTTTTTGTGTTGTTGAAATGTATCGCGAGTATTGATTCTTCGTAATAGGTACCACCAATATTCGACAGGTGGAGCTGATTTAAGTTTCAAGATTTTTTTATTGATAGTAATTACTCTGAGATAAAATATTAGATACTTATTAAAATAAAATAAAGATAGTAAATATTTTCTGAATTATGTAGGGTAGGCAGTGTCTTTTTGCCTATATGAACTGCACGCCACTGCTGTAGTAGTAGACCTTTAATTAATTAGTCGTCAAAATAAACTGTGTGTGGGTTTTTTCGTTAATTCGAGATACCAATATCCTAACTAATGCCTATTTATCTTGTGTGTGAGACGGACAATTCCCAGTTTGTGTTAATATTTATTCAATTCCTCATTGCAAAACATGGAAAGGAACTACTTAGGCTATTGCATTTGGTATGGGATGATAGTGGACTAGGTTAGGGGACCTCTAAGCCTATGGCGCCTGCTGAAACAACGTAAAATATTCACGTAATGAAGTCAGTTAATAAACATATGATATTGTGTAAGAAGGATGAAATACCGTCCTGTACGTAGCCCAATTTTCGTTGATGATAATGTGTGGTCGACGTCAGAGCAGACCAAGCTTAAGGCATTTTACATTCAATTATAGAGGTGCATTACTTTATGATAGAAAGTACACCTACGCCCTTGAAATATAATGGACGGATTGTCGCTCAACAGCTTAAAACCTATCATACTGGTGGAAAATTCTCTGTTGTGTAAGAAGCTTATTTTTCCTAATGCCTTTACACAAACAGCTGTCGGTGTTTAGTTAGCTATATTTCTTAGCTCCTAACAGACGGTGAATGTATTCGATAAGAGAAACAACAGTTTTGTTACAATAAACACTGTTTAACATATTGTTATCCATAAACAAACAGAAACGTCTGCCCTGTTTGATGTTCAAGGCTAGTATTGTTTTCCAACTCGCAATACGGATGTGATATTCCATCACTACGCTTGTATTATTACTAGTTGATCTCTTCGGCGTTGCCCGTGGGGTAAGATAACATTATCGGCGTAGCCTTTTCCCAACTATGTTCAGGTCAGCTTCCAGTCTGCAGCTAGTACCAGTGTTTTACATGGAGCGACTGCCTATCTGACCTCCACAACCTACACCGGGTAACACCATACCCCTTGGTAAGACTAGTTGTCAGATTTCTGACTACCCGTCATAACTGCCAAAGACCCGCGTTGTAAAATAACATTATAATTATTTTTTGCGTAGAACTCAAATCAGTTTTCTACAGTAAACGATTTTGTAACCAATTGTAGGCTCATGCTGAATTTCATCAATATTAGACCTGCTATTGATGAAATTCAGTTTTTTGATGAAACCAAGTAAGTTTAATAATTCAGTCGTAACATTGCTAGTTTTCTTCTCATCATCATTCACTATAACCTACACAAGGATGATCGACGTAGGCACTCTTCTAGGATCCACACAATACTTAATTGAAATCACCTCCGCTCCTAAAATGGTAAAAGGTATTTTTGAGTTTCCATGGAAATGTTTGTCAGTTGTAATGCGCTTACCTTTTTTCATAAGTATCTACCTACAGTGTTACGTAAGCATTAAATATGAGCGAGATATAAAACAGACGGCCTTCTGAAACGTTTGCGTATTCTGACGTTATTAACAAACTTTCTGAGAGGTCTCGACACGCTTCTTACCATTCATCTTTTCACATTTTGGACGAAAAGATTGAAGTATTTTTAAAATTTAATAAGAAATTCTGATTTATCTTTTGTTCTTGTTCTTTTATATTGCGCGTAAATATTAAAGCGAGAGGCTTTTTCCTAGAATTGGATGAATTAAAATAAGACAATTCATATTTGTTGAAGACAGCTAAAAGTTCAGACATATTCTTCAAAAGAAATTTAAGGTAATCTCATTCTAAATTTTTAACAGAATTAAAAAAAAAATACAGCGATATTTATTCTTCTAAATTTTTGTTACTCTTTTGTTTCTTCTGATGAAAGAGCCTTTCACAATCCCTCTCATTCTCCGGAAAATCGTTAACCAATCAACCATTACCAAAACTATATCAAATAACAAAACCATTTTCCTACACATTCCATCTCACGGTACAATCAATCAACATCAACTTCCTTGAAATAATCCCCATCAATTGTCGACGACAAAGGCTCCGTGTGGACCGGGGACCACGAAATATTGATGCTAAGCGGATCAGCAAATGGTTTCCGCCGGTCGCTCGGCATGGCAGGAAGCGAGGCGTACCACGGGAACGGGGCTAATAGCCTGGGCTATTTAACTATTTGGTTGTTTACAACTGATGGCGAATTAATGGGTCTAATGGAGTTTTTGGAGGACAACAGATGATGATTAGTATTGTCATTGTTTCAGAGTTAGTAGGTACAAACATTTTTGAAGTAGTTGCTTATTTGCGTAGAAGTTTATAAAAAATATGTTTCAATTTTGTGTTCATCAAAGTCCTTGATTGAAAAAGTGTAATTGTGGTTAATTCGAGCCGCAATCATTTGATATCTTGATCAAGGTTTATTGAGTCCAGGAACACAAATTATAGGTTTCCTTTAGCAATATTCTTCTGATAATACAACATTAATAACAAGCAAAATATCTAGGTCATGTAGAACATAAGTTACAGCTTTCTGGTTGTCATCCTGCGGCGATCTAACGGCCCACTAACAAATATAGGTCAAAGTCGTGTCCCTACCCGCTAGCACTTTCTGGCCTTATATATTACTTCCTGACCTTTTTTCTATAAGCTCCGTGTAATGCCTGAAAGCTCTAAACTTAGACACATAAATGTTTTGAGTGCCTATTCACACACATCCGTAAATACAGAAATAAGTTACCTACCTAAATGGATTAAAATAATAGTTTTTCAGTGTATTTTCTATCGATGTAATTGTATGCTATGGTGTGTGTTGCAAGAATAATAGTAATCTGAAGCTACGATTAATTTTACTCCTATAATATTTTTCCTCCTAAAACCGGTTATAAATTATTTTATTTTATACATGCGACCTTTTGAATTGCCGTCCAGTGCAACTTGGCGAGCATCCTTATTGACTGGCTAATATTCTAACGATGATGAAAGCTTATTCATGCCGAAAAAGTCTAGATTGTGTTTTTTCGCAATTCTAATAATAAATCCAGTGCAGTAATCTAGGTTCCCCAGTCCATTCCAGTTGATAACAGCAATTTGTTGGTGAATCTCATAGCGTGGGCGGACGTCGCAGCGTCGGGGGAATGGAAACTTGGCTCGATAATATATATTGATGTGTCCCTGAGGAGCGGTTGATTGGCTCCTTACGTTATTAGAAGTCTCTAGGAAACCTTAGCTCAATGGGAATCTAGATTCATTATTTGCAATAAACTTGTAGGGTTTTGTAAACAAGATGATTCGATTTTGAAATCTAAACTTACGACTGTAGTTTAATTGCAATTGGAATTTTGATTTACATCGGTTTTGGCGTGTTTTTGTATATATACTTTTTGCCTTTTAAGGCTTCGTTCATGATGAAATTATTAAGATACCATACCACATTCTTGAGCATATAGTTGTTTCGTTTTGTAGCATGACTTAGGTACAACAATCAATAACTTCCCCTTTTATTAACTACTTTTACTACGTTGTACACAAACTAAAAGCACTGTTTTATCTTTTAACACGCTTTTAGTACCCCTACGACACGCCTTTACAGCTTTGCGGTTGCGAAATAGCTTAAGTGTAGTCTGAAATCACTAAAACAACGTACCTATATGTACATATAATTATGTCATTAAATCTCGTTTACCTACATAATAAAATACAAAGTTACACCAATAGAATAACATGAAATACAAAGGATATTTCCATTGTGTACAATACATAGTATCAATATTGTTTCATATTGTATGCGGCCGCGATTCATCTCGGAATATTGTCGGTGTTCTCAGGAACAAAATTGTGTCAATAATAATGGATACTGAATCAATTTCTTGTAAAAAAAATATATATTTTGCTTTGAACAGGACGCTTATTTTCTTGTGTGTATTTGCATATAGTTCTCGTCTTGTTAGATTAGCAGTTATATGAGAATTAATATTATAAAAAACAAATATTATTTATTGTATTATCAAACATTGACGACGTAATAAGGTTTATTTTCAATATTGCCAGGATTTCAAATGAAACAAACATGACGTACAAACAGCAGTAGGTAATATTTGAAAAAATACTTTCAATCCCAGGTTGAATAAAGTGAGTGTCGCCATCAATCACCATCATGTTTCATAGAGATCAAGAGGTGAATGATAAATGAACTGAGTGCGGAATTGGTTCACTGAATATACTAATTATTTAGCGAGTATTTTGTGACCCAATCCTAGCTCAAATACTGGGCAAACTGAGTTGATACTTGATCATCATTTGGAACTTATAACTACGTAATAAGTGTTATTTATTGAAAAGAATATCCGATTAGTAACTTTGCCGTCCATGCCGGTTCCTATAGGTACTTGTGACAGTGTTTGATCTTTCTTAAGAGCCCGCGAAGGCCTATTTGAAGTATTTTTTTAATTACAAAAAGATAATAGGTGTTGTCAATTTCTCGTAACTGTTATGAAAATTCCAAGAGTAAAGCACTTAAAATATTTATCGGATTAGCTGGAACGTCTCATTTCTTGTAAGTTGGAAATACATATTCCCTCAAGCCTATCTAGATACCCCGAAGCCAAAGATAAAACAAAACTTTATTCCTACTACGTTCAAAATGATCGTTCATGCCCCAAACTTGAGATAACAGCAGCATCCTCATAACTCACCCTCATTCATCCCATTCAGCCGCATTCGTCCCCCCATTCACCCTGAAAGTCCGATAGTATCTGTGACGTAATAGGGGTGACGTCAGCGCGTGGGAGCGTGGCCCACGTAGGGACCGGCTGATTTATATCGGTTGCAGTGGTTTGAACTTTAAGCCCTCAAGTTGAGAAGGGTATTTGAGTGAGGAAAAGTTTGCGCTTCCGCATGTGAAGGTTTTGGCGAACTTCTGTTTGTGATTATAAATTACTTTATGCTTTAAAAGTTTATAACTGTTTATTAAACGGATACAGTGCATGGAAACAAGCCAGTACTTACATAATATACAAAAAGACAAATAAAAAGTTTACGTTATCTGTAGTGCGGCAGCCGCCTAGCATGAATTAATTATTGTTGAACTGTTTTAATAAAATACATAATCTTCCTGTCGTGCTTCGCCGCAGTCGGGTAAAAAGACCTGACTTCAACAAAAAGAATATTCAGTCTATCGCATAACAAGTAGGTATGGCTCAGCACAAACTAGTGAAAGTCAATGATTATTTATTTTATTATCTAATATTTGCGTCAATGAGTGGACTTTCAGTGGTTTTTGTGTAGCCATAATTCCTGACGTATTTGACTTTTATGAGCTTCGCGAGACAATAGGTACTGTATTCATTTAAGTCTTACGTGACTAATTTTATTGCCCATTTACATGTTAGCGAAATGCCACATGTAAATGTACAAAGGTCTAAACGACCCACCTTATACGTGTACATTTTCCAACAAGCGAGCTTTGACCCGCTGCCCGCGCGAGGCTCCGCTGACCTTAACCCTGTCGCAAGCTGCAATGCGAGAGATGCTGAATTTGCAATTGCAGCAATTGTACATAACATTTTGGCACTTGGCAAAGCTAATGCCTTTTTTATTTATCAAGTATCAAGTTATGTTGGTCGCTGTTGCAGTAATAGCCGCCAGGGACCACTGAATAATTCGTAGAACTAATAAAATTGATTGTTCCGTTGTTTCGTAGATAGAATTTGTTTCTTCGAAATTCGAATTTTATTAATGTTTCCGAGTATAAAATGCTTTTACATAATGGGAAAGTGTCATAATGGACAATACCGGTAAAACTCTGATATGCTTTTAAAAAAAACCGGCCAAGTGCGTGTCGGGCCACGCGCAGTAGGGTTCCGTAGTAGGAGTTAGTTAGTCGACTATAGCTCTGTAACCGGTTAAGCCTACTTAGTCGTGATAGTTTTCCTTATAATTTCATTACATGTACTACGTCTGTGATTTTTTTCACATTTCTAGGTACAGCCATTCAAAAGTTAGAGGGGGGGGTAACTCGTATCGAACAAAAAATTTCACTTAAAATCTAGATATTTCGCAAATGGCTCGCTTAACTGAAAAATGGTCTTCACATACCCATAATATTTTTGAAAGACCTATCTAACGATACCCCACACGAAGGGGTACGCGAGAAAAAAAATATTCATCCCTACTTTACATGTTTGGGAGCTACCCTAAAAAAAAATATTTTTTAAAATTTTATTTTACCACTTTTTCGGCGTGATCAATATACATATTCATACCAAATTTCAGCTTTCTAATAACAAAAACTACGGAGCTATGCCGCGGACAGACAGACAGACAGACAGACAGACAGACAGACAGACAGACAGACAGACAGACAGACAGACAGACAGACAGACAGACAGACAGACGGACAGAGCGAAACTATAAGGGTTCCTTGTCGGACTACGGAACCCTAAAAAAGGGTTGGACGAGAGGCTTGATTAACGTCCATTGTTCAAGAAACCCTCTGGCATTAATGTATATATATCTTGCCATGGTAAAAATACTTGCCAGTCAGCAAGTTATTAGGCTACGCATACATACGGTCAAACATTAAGGTGTCCCCGCTTGTTGAGAGATACCTCTTTTGTTTTTTCGTAATAACATTAGAATCTGATTCTGCCGTTAAGTTCGACTAAACATTGGTTCTCCTTTAGCAACGGGGAATTATTTTGCCTGAAGTATTTTAATGGAGGGGGTGTTTTTTTTGTTTAGTCTGTTATTAATAAGAATCAGGGCCCCGCGAGTGTTACGGGCGGCTTGGGTCCTTTGGTACTTAAGTATTTTAAAATTATTTTAATGTGTTTATAATATAATAATATGTTCTTTGCTGGATGCCTTAATTAATTAGGACCTCGCCACATTGTCCGGTTAAGCAGGTCGAATGCTGTTAGAATCACCCTGCAAGAGGTCATGTAGAAAAAAATAATATGTTCGATGGATTCCATAAATGATCTTCTTGTTTCTTCCTTCTTAATGATTTGACTTATTAAATAGGGTGGAGGGGGTGTTGCCTCTAGTTAATAGAATCTAGTAGGTAGTATATCGAAATTTTCAAAAGGCATAGGGTTGTGAGTTTGTGAGTTGTTCGACAAATAACTGGGAATATTTCGTCACGATTCCAAATAAAATAATCGCGTAATGTTTACCTCGTTATCAATAATAACGCATGAATGAATTAAATGATACTGAATTCATGGTATTGTGATGTTTTATTTTGCATTTAAACTTGTATCGGCTTTTCCAGTTATTGGAGCTGTTTGTTATTCGCGTTTGTGTATAGAAAATAGGGTTTAGTGAGCTTAGTGGACGAGCAGGGAGCTTACCTTGGCTAGTTAAGGCACCTGTCATTCCTACAGGGGCTCTATAGCCATCAGGTGTCGGATCTACTTGGTAATCCCCTTGGAAACTGCTTTGAGGAATTCAATAGCTACAATTCCAAGGTTTTGTTTTCGTAATATTAAGCCTTTTTACCGACTTGCGAAGTAATTTTTGAAACAATAAATTCGAGTTAGTTACAAAAACATTTGTAGCTACAAAATAAGAATTCTCGGAATAGAGCGGTTTGTAATTTTTTTTAACTCATATATTTTTTTAACAATCTTCTATTACAGTAAAAAGTTTATTTTATCTGACCCAGACGCATAGCTCTACAGTCTAGTTTTAATTTCGTTACAATACTTTACTTATTAAAAAAAAGTTTGTTAAAAGAGTCGACATTTGAAATTGGGACATCGGATTGATAAGCTATTTCTGATTTCGAGGGTTAGGTCGACCTGTCTGGCTCCATAACATTAGGTCGTCTAAATTCAGATACATCAAGCTTTTATTCCTCGATGGGGTTGGTAGAGGTCATAGTTTATATACTGAATAGCTACTTGATAACTTAAAATAAAGAACTGCCTTTTTTGTGCTGCTTTTGTAATGCCCAATAAGATCTGACCAAGTATTTAAACTCAAGTCATCGCGATTCGAGAACATGGTATTCCGAGATACAATCAGTATCGATATACGAAGACCTATATGTTACCTTAGATATTGAATATTCATATAGCTTCAGTAACATCAAACTGAATAACGTTGAAATGAAATATTATCGCTTCGAGCTTCAGTACAAATGGTTTCTATAGAAATTCAATCGATTTCTTCACACATTGACGTATGACTTGTGAGAATTTATGAATGTAAGGAGTGAATTCTATACTTATAATAAATCTGTAGAGAGGCCAATTTTGTACATGATATATATTTTCAAAATAAATATCAGGGGGTGATTAGGGATCGATACTGATGCCAAAAATGCAATAAGTAAAATTTTTGTCTGTCTGTCTGTCCGTCTGTATGTCTGTCTGTCTGTCTGTCTGTCTGTCTGTCTGTCTGTATAAACTCTATAGAAACAAAAACTACTCGACGGATTTTAAGGAAACTTGGTACAATTATTTTTCATACTCCTGAGGTGGTTATAGTAAACTTTTCATCACGCTATAATCAATAGGAGCAGAGCAGTGAAGGGAAATGTAGTCATTTTGTTTAAACGCGCTAATCTCAGGAACCGCTGGTCCGATTTGAAAAATTCTTTCAGTGTTAGATAGTTCATTTATCGAGGAAGGCTATAGGCTATATATCATCACGCTAAGACCAATAGGAGCGGAGCACCACTATTCCACACGGACGAAGTCGCTGGCAGAAGCTAGTTATGAATATAGCAATCAAAAATTCAAAATCAAATACAACAACTTTAAATAGATAACCTAGGTACACCTATACTTTTTGATAAGACGGTACGTTTGGCTAAGCAATAGGCTGCTGTGTTGCGTGTCGCAGGCTTGATTCCCGAGCGGGACAACTACGTGATAGTGCTTGCATTAATCTGAACTTCTTAACTGTTCTATTCCAAATGTTTTAGACAAGAATGAAGACTTATTTTTCTAACCTATTTATCTTTCCCCAGAACAATACTCGATGGACAGCGACTACATCAAGCGGTACCTGGGCGAGCTGAGTCCGATGCAGGAGTCGCGCCTGCTGCAGCTGCGCAAGTGGATCGCTGACCTGCAGAAGGGGAAGGTGAGCACCTGGAGGTGGTTTCGGGGCGTTAAAACAACTCAACCTAAAGTAAAGGCATGGGTCTGGAAGAGATTCTGACTGTATTATTCGGAAATTACGACATAGTCTCGTTGGTTCTCTGAAGCTATCTAGATTTTGAGATTTAATTTAGTTAAGGCTTGGTTTAATTTTGAAAGTTCTAGGGTTGATTCCTAAGAAGGCCAAAATGTTTTTATTTACTTATACTTTTTATTTCCATAATGTATTATGGTGGATTTCAAATACCTTTATACCTTTGGGTGGTTACTGAATTTTTCATCGGTAGCAACACGGTCACTAGACGCTCACTTAATGACATCGGGCTCACCCGCTGTTGTATGAAATTTCAATAAAAACAACAACCAAAAAAACTAGGCACAAAATGAAATTCCAGTCTGCATCGTCCCATATTCCAAACATATTAAAAGCATGTGCACAGTAGAAATTTATAGCCGCTTTGAAACAGTCGGGAAAATTTCGGGCATTCCACACGTAGGCAATAAATTGTAAAGTCGAGCAATTCCGCCGTGGAAGTGGAATAATGCTGAGTGTGCCAAGACACGGGAGTCACATACGCGACAGATAACATTATTACTTGAGAAACAAAAGCACGTCTACGATTAAATTGAAGATTTTAGATTTAGTTTTGCTTTGTGATTTATTGTTGTACAAAAGAATTTAAAGCAACTCCACTGTTATTATGAAAATGGGCAGTTGAATAAAGCTGTTTTCTCTCTATTATAATTAAAAAACAAAGTTATTAATGATTATAGCTTCGCAATAGTTCTGTTATGATATCTCCTACTCTTTGTATATTACTGATCCATTAAACCTTGGGCCGTGCCTGTGCCCAATAATTCGATTCTGGAATAAACAAAGAGATAATGTTTCCGAATAGAAGAGAAAAAAAAAGTCAAGAAGATAGAGCGAGAAAAAAAGACAAAGAGAAGAGAAAAAACAACCGACCGACGCTATGTAACCGTCACGAGTATTGACATATCATGTACCTATTTACTCGTAATATTGCCATTCCTACAAATGCATTTAAAAGAAACAAAGTAACACATAATACCATATTACATAATCACCCGATTTTCTTTCTTTCCTATCACGTCCAGGTCCCCAGCGACACGACCCTGCTCCGTTTTCTGCGCGCTCGGGACTTCAATGTGGAGAAAGCTCGAGAGATGCTCTCGCAGTCCCTGCTCTGGCGCAAGAAGCACCAGGTGGACAGGATCCTCTCAGAGTACGAGACTCCTGACGTCGTGAAGCAGTACTTCCCTGGCGGGTGGCATCACCATGACAAGGGTGAGAGGATCTTCAACTATCAGACTACTGCATTCGTATTGTCGGGTCTCGGGTCTATAGCCCCATAACCAGTATTATAGAATTTCTTGTCGGTTCTATTTCATAGGATCTACATATCATAAAATTACCCGAAATTCAAAAAATCTAAATACAAAAATCGTTTATTCAAATTAGGCTAAAATCAGCAGTTTTTGAACGTCAAATTTACAAAAGACACCCCCAAAATGCCCACCCTTCACCCGAGTACTTATAAGCCTGTCTTGTATCATTAGACTCTCATTGTTCTTAAGGGTTTCTAGCAGTCTTTGAGATAATAAGAAGACTTTGAGATTAATTTGCGATCCATTATTGAAGGTTTGATGTGTATTCCAGACGGACGTCCGCTGTACATTCTGAGATTGGGTCAGATGGACGTGAAAGGGCTTCTCAAATCCATCGGAGAAGATGGCCTCTTGAAGTTGGTGAGTCGCTAATTACATGTTTTGCTTGGCGGAATTGAAACATACATATTTTATATCCGAAATATCAGATTACTCTGTAAGCTACAATTTGTCCCAAAATAAAGTTAACCGCTAGCTTAGTTTAATGGTTAGCTAAATCTTGTTCTTACATAAAAGTAATGTACACTCAATTCATTCCACCAAAAATGCCATTCAATTTAACGAGCAAACACCCTTTATCTGTAATTAAAGTATGCTTTAGATTTTGTAGGCCTAGTGACCTAAGCAAATCTTATGTTTGACGTTAGTATTACCAAAGATCGTACAGTTCGTAAGCATAAACATATCATCGATTTCCAGACACTTCACGTATGCGAGGAAGGTCTGAAACTTCTGGAGGAGGCCAGCCGGTCGTCGGAGCGCGCGGTGCTGTCGTGGTGCCTGCTGGTGGACCTGGACGGGCTGAACATGCGCCACCTGTGGCGGCCCGGCGTGCGCGCGCTGCTGCGCATCATCCAGATCGTGGAGGCCAACTACCCGGAGACCATGGGCCGCGTGCTCATCGTGCGCGCGCCCAGGGTCTTCCCCATACTCTGGACTATTGTTAGCACTTTTATTGGTGAGTGTCTTTGGAAATGTTTTTTGTGTATTAGCTACTAGGTACTGTTTTAAAGATAGCTTATGTTAGTTAATTTTTAAGGGGCAATACATTTTCTAGAATATTTTATTTTGCTATGAAAAAATATATTAAGTAGAATACATTTGAAATAACGTTTTTTGGCGAATTCCGAATTCGCAATTTTATAAGCATTATGTTTAAAATTTAACATCTTAAGAAAACATGTAATCATCTAAAAAAAAATCTTACGTTTTAATAGCCTGCGGTATTCTAGATATATTAGTTAGTACTCATCTACTAACATAACAAGTCATTAATCCTAGTTCCGATCAGTACCTATAAAACAATACTCTTCCCCATTGCAGACGAGAACACCCGCAGCAAGTTCTTGTTCTACGGCGGCAAGGACTACCTGCAGCCCGGCGGACTGCTGGACTACATCCCCAAGGACCTCATCCCCGACTTCCTCGGAGGACCATGCAAGGTAAGAGGAACCTGCTTCTGAGGAACAGTACGTACTGGCGACATACAACCTGCTTGTTTAAATCTTCGAATAGTTTTTACGACATACTTTTACGTGTACTTGACATTTATTTATTGTAATTACTTTCATATGTTATGAAAGAATATTGCAGTATTCGTAAAGTACACATAAAAAAAAAGTTCTACAACTATTTTTAGCGCAAGGATTTCGTCAAACCAACTTGTAAGCAACAACAACAAGTATAGAATAATTTGGAGGCTGATTTCGCATATAGTATAATTGTATGATTTCCTTGCGCAGTAGGTAAAGCTGAACGATCGCAGTCAACGTAGGGACAAATTGAAAGCGAATATTCAATTAGACATATCTTTAACTCCTTAGTCAAATGAAAGTAATTGTAGGTTTTATAGGATGGGTTAAATGGAGAAATAGGCATTTAATGGGTAAATGACACCACAATCATTTGAAACACTTTTTAGGGGCTGACTAAACGTGATAATCTCGTATATTTTGTATGGCAATACATACAAGTGACGTCACTTATTTTCAAAGTCAATTGGCAAATTCAAAGCCACAAATATAAATATAATTTTCAAATAACTCTGATTTTCAGGGTTAAATGAAGTTCTCTTCCTTAGAGAAGTAGAGTCTTGGAATTATTAATTATTTGTTGCATCTACCCAACTACAAGCCAGTACGCCTGGGTTCAGTTAGCATAAAATATTTACCCCAACATTTTTTTATAGTGGGATAGACCATCTGATGGTTGTACCTACCACTACCACTGGTAACTACATGACCACTAACTAATATACATAGGTACTCTCATCTGCCTAGCTTTTTCCCAACTATTTCGGGATGCAGCTGAATACCAGTATTTTACATGAAGCGACGGCCTATCTGACCTCCACAACCCAGTCTACCGGGTAACTTTCTGGCTCCTGGCTACCTGTAACGACTGTCAATTATCTACAAATGACAGCCGGAACCAATAACGAAGGAGTTTCGTTATGTCATTGATGGTCCACAGAAGGACCGCGCCAAGCGTAGCTCAACCTTTCATCGATCGACCCGTGCGGCTGTTACTAAGCCACGAGTTACTTTATATTAATTTGTTTTGTTTTATTCCCGGCCCGCTGCAGTCGGACATAACTAGCGCGACGCTAAACGTGCCGCATCACTATTACGACTCCGTACGCGATAAGTACCGCACTAGGCCTCTGGTATCCGTACGACTACTAACTTACTGCTCGTAAACTAGGCACTATACGCTAGCTAAATTAGAAAAATAACTAAATTAATAGTATCAGTTAGCAATACGAACAATTTGCACATAGTTAATACATAAATTAATCTTCATTGTTAATAAGTAAAAATATAACTCTTATTTCGAGCTTCGCCTTTTGTGAACTAAGTACAAATCGATTTATTTAATCTTTCAATGTATTTTTTAAATTTAAATTCGTTGTTTTACCTTATAAAATATAATATAATATATAATATAATAAGCCTTATTTATTCCTTAATAACATGCAATTACAATAGTATATCTGTCTACAATTTCATTAACATTTAAAAAATTTAATATACATATTTATATTTTTTACCTTATAAAATCCGGTTCATCAAATTCCTCTGCATTTAAATCTGTATCGAAATTATGTCCCTAAGGTAAAAGTCATACGTTACCGTTTTTAATTCTTATACCTACGAACCAGCTAAAAATCTTTCTTACCTTTCTTTCTCACAATATAGATACTTTTTACAGATTCTATTTCAAGTCAAAATAAATACAATGATTTTTCTTCTTCTAACACAGATCTGCTAAAAAATGTTGCTAAAACACTAGTTTATAATTTATTAATTAGTGATTAGGTGTCGCTAAACTATCGCGGATACCGGGGCCTGTCTGTCTGTGTGTGTATTGCGATGGTGCTAGTCATTGGTCGAGGCACCTGTGCTCCGAGAACATCTGTGTCATCACCTGCATCAGCATACACATGTTCACTCTCACGCTAGGACTCTGTAGGACTTCAGATCACTATCTGTTCCCATTCAAAGACAAATCAATTTCTTTTTTTAGAATAATACCTTTATGAAAGCAAAAGAGCTGCTGTACACTAATTAATATCGGTGTTACTAAGACATTGTAGACTGGGGACTGTGTGACTCCACGGAATTGCAGAATTCTCTTATCACTGAGCAGTGAAAAATTTATTAGAGGTTCCTACTACTATTTTTGGGGTAAAATCAGGGAGAGTGGGGTTCTAAATCGTCCTCCTCCCCCTCCTCCCCTGACTATCAACTATAGGAAAAATTGCAAAATTCTCATGAGGACTACTCAACAATTCTCAATTGTCTTACGTATGTCTTCAGCTCAAACACTACTCGTAAAGCGCGCTTATAACACTTCAGAACAATCTGTTTCACGTCATAATTCACCGGAACACACACTAGCGACCACCCCGCTAGATTCACACCAACACGGATCTCACGCTGCCACGCGCTACGCTCCGCTGCGCGCAGCGGTTTATAATCTAACTCGCGAAATTGTAAGCTGTCGATAAATAGTCAACTGTATCAAAGTGCTTACAAAATTATATAAATTTTCGATAGTTTACAATCTATCCATGTCAAACCGTTAAATTGTGAATGAACCTGCACTGACAGGATTCACAATTTGACCGATTTTATCACTCGTTAAATTGAACATCTTCTTCGAATACAACCAATCGGCGCAAAAAGTAGATTTCATCCCATTCCAGTCTGATACTAGTTCTCAATTTGATGGTTTGAAGTTATATTGTGACCATTACAGTTCGATTATTAACTAACAGTGTTCACAATCACGCGGTACATATACAAAGTGATATATGTACTTATGGTCGTGACGCGTGGCAGTGTGTGTGATCCGCTTACATGTGTAACTCCACGTTCCTCGTCACCTCCTAAAGCTAATGTTCGTGTCCTCAGAGCTTCGTCCACGAGGGCGGGCTGGTGCCCAAGAGTTTGTACGTGAGCGGCGCCTTCACTGAGCGTGAGGGAGACCCTCTTAGTGAGGACAGCATTTACCGGTCTGTCGGCTTGGGGAAGGGACAGGTATGTTAATAATTCCAAGAAGAAGAAAAAACTACAGACCCTTGTGGTACCTCTTTTCTGTTCAATAAGTTGAGAAATTAATTCTTAACAGATATAGCAGTGGTCTGGTAAAATAAGTTTTAGGTCTTAAATTCTCTTGAGATGGTGAAAAGTCGATTTAGAAAGTAGCTGTGATATTTCTACGTATTGTATTCTCGTGTTTTTTTAAACTTATAGAAGTTCAATATTTCTGTGGCAGCAAAAACAACAGATTCTCAACCCTTTACTTTTATTAATTAAATCTTTAATGGGCTTTTCAACTTGCTAGCAGCCTACATTGATCTGCCAGATAAGTAATCCGCGGCTTCTGAACTGGTCGACAATCAGACTATGAAATGCAGTTTTCATAATACAAGTGATTATTCCTGGCAGGTCCATGAAGTGATAGTACCGAACCGCGACCCTCAGAGCGTGCTGACCTGGGACTTCGACGTGCTGCGTCACGACATCGCGTTCACCGTGTATCGCAGCGAGCACGAGCTCTGCCATCCCCCTGCTGACACCACAGGTATGGATACAGCTGCGGAACCTTCGAAAGAGATACCGCGCCCCTGGAACACAAAGGGCTGAGGAAGGATGGGTTTCAGTCGGTAAGAGGCTGTCACTCCCACCCGCCCCACTCACAGCGGGAGGGGTCATTTGATGATTTCCCATCCCAAAAAAAAGGTATGGAGACAACGGTCTTTCAGGAGTATCTGCTGGACGAAAAAACGTGGAAACTTTTCAGCATGGGACACTTTCTTCAACTCCAGTATATACCTATTTTTACCAGGATAGATGGGTATCCCAACAAAACAGTTCGCCCAATTTGAACTTTATTTCGTATTCCAGGAAAGTGTGTATTGAGTGCTGGTGGCAATCTTCTGTTTTCGTTTTTAACATGTTGGATTTAACTTTTCAGATGTTTTGAACAGCAAGCAATATTTTTGATAAAATTTATAATTGTCGTGTACTTTAATATTTTTGTATTGTTATATTTTGTTTTCTTTTTCTTTCCGTTATTGTGAAACCATCCAATTTTTTTAAATTTTTATTTAGCATTCCTGCTTTTTATTATTTGTTTTATGTTGCCCGTAACACCAGCTATTGATTGCAGCCCTGTGCGTAGGTGGCGGGGACGAGGCTCGCTCGGTGCTGGAACAGAAGGGCTGGCGGGAGGGGGATCACTTCCACCGGGTGGAGCCTACCCTCGTCTGCCACGACGGCGAGAGCATACAGGTATGATAGGGTGGTTAATTAATGAACTTCTAGAAAATTCTTCTTGTTTTGACGATTCGATAGTGATAAGATCTGTTGAACTATAAATAAGGGTTCCTTTTTCCATTTTTGGTACGGAACCCTACAAAGACTGAATTTTTATCAATTAAGTAAATGTACCTACCAACATCACTATTGTGATTAATAATATAATTTGAGTTAATTGTTTCATTTTTGAGATAGTGTCTTTGAAATTTATGTAGGTATTTATTTTCTGTTCGAGGGAGCTCGTGGCTAAGTAACAGCCGCACGGTTCGACCGATCAAAGATTAAGCTGCGCTTGGCGCGGTCGGTCCGTGGATGGGTGACCATCTATGTCATAGCGAGACTCCTCCGTGCCTCGGAAAGCACGTTAAGCTGTTGGTCCCGGTTGTCATTTGTACATCTTTGACAGTCGTTACGTGTAGTCAGAAGCCAGAAAGTCTGACAACCAGTCTTACCAAGGGGTACCGTGTTACCCGATAACTGGGTTGTGGAGGTCAGATAGGCAGTCGCTCCATGTAAAACACTGGTACTCAGCTGCATCCGGTTTAGACTGGAAGCCGACCCTAACACAGTTGGGAAAAGGCTAGGCAGATGATGATTTATTTTCTGTTATGCCCCAATTGTTTGGGTTTTTCTGTTATGCCCCCATAAATAAGCTTAATGGCAACACGAGGATCAAAGCTTCCTGCTGGGGCTGCTTTTTGAAAGAGTTACCACGGCCCCGGAAAGCAAGAGGCGAAAGAATTAACATTAGTTTTATTCAGAGTCTGACACTCCCTTCCGCCCCACCCACAACGGGGGTCATTTGATGATTTTCTATCTAAAAAAAAAGCTTTACACTGTGCAATATTTACACCCCGTGCACCGGGGGTGGTGTACATGCCCCCGGCGCCTGTGCTGAGCTGGTGGTCCCGCAGGGCTCGCACGTGATGCTGGAGTGCGGCAGCTACGTGCTGCAATGGCGCTGCGACGTGCTGGACAGCACGCACCGCGCCGCGCAGCTCATGTACTTCCACGAGACCCTCACCAGCCACCACTACAAGTATGTGTCCTACTTTATAATATAAATGCGCAAATTTTAGAAGATGTTTAGATTTATGTATGTTTGTTACTATTTTACGCAAAAACTACTGAATGGATTTGGATGAAATTTGGTACGCACGTAGTTTATGTCCAGATATCTGGGCTGAATCTAAGTCCACGCAGATGAAGTCGCGGGAAGAGGCTAATTTGTAAAAAAAAAACGTGTGCGGTCGGGGTTCCTTATAGAGATTATACGACCGACCGCGCTCAATGTGCATCTGTTTCATTCTCGATACTCGTAAACACCCACTCTCTTATATAATAGAAAGAGAGGGAAATAGAGACTAAACATTATGTACATCTTATATATTTTTTTATCTACACTAATATTATAAAGAGGAAAACTTTGTTTGTTTGTAATGAATAGCCTCAAAAACTACTGGACCGATTTTAAAAATTCTTTCACCATTCGAAAGCTACATTATCCACGAGTAACATAGGCAAAATTTTATGTTGGAAAAAATAGGGTTCCGTAAGATATTTGCGTTTTTCGGACACAAGGTGTAAGAAATCAACCAGAAAAGTTACTTTTTTTGCGAACGCTACTAATCTCAGGAACTGCTGGTCCGATTTGAAAATTCTTTCAGTGTTAAATAGCCCATTTATTGAAAAAGGCTATAGGCTATATTTCATCACGCTAAAACCAATAGGAGCGGAGCACCACTATTCCACGCGGACGAAGTCGCGGGCAGAAGCTAGTCATTAATATATTGATAACTGTCATAACTGAAAAAGGCCAAAATATCATAGGACTTGTCTGATACAAACCCCGTATGTGTTGTCATTACTCCTCCTCATTAATTACGTGATTTCTAGTCAATCAGCCAAAAGTGTCACTTGCGGCCGTATGTTTAAGTGATCCAGTTTAAGAGATTCCAGTGGGAGAGGGAGATGGAGCCATACAGGAAGAATATCTGTCTCTTTTCTGCACTGGGATCTGTATAATTATAATATGTGATATGGCCAAAGATAGATAGATTTTGAGAGCCCTTGTATAAGGCACTGTCCTTTATCTGTATATACAAAAATGAATTCATATTTCCCTTGGTCACGCCATAACTTGAGAACGACTTAACCGATTTGTATGTATGAAATTTGGTACGAGGATAGAGGAGATTTTGGAGACGGTTATAGACTTTTTATCCCTGTGCGTTAAGAAGTTCCTTCAGGACACGGAAACCGTGGAAAACAGCTCGATAAGAATATATCGTTATCATCATCACTACGACCTTTGTCTGTCCATCACTCTTTAAAGACTCGTCACTTAATTCATATCATTTAGTTAACATCATGTATCCCCTAATCACTTGTTTTTTTTGTCGCACTACAGTTTCCTACCAAGCGCTATGTCTTCATCGGACAACGCTCATACAAGCTCTTCGGATTAAAAACAAGAACTCCACATAATATCATAAAATAAAATAACAAAGTCAATTTATATTTAAAAAAAAAAAACTATTTATTTTATTTATCTATGATATTATGGCTGTGTCAACATGCCATGAAAATATAGGATGAGAAACACCAAAATTATAGGTATAAAGGTCTCGACTTCCCAAAGTACATTTTCGCATGTTGAACTAACGTAGTTAAGAGTATAGAGTTTCGCCTGTTCTGTCCCCTGCACATGGGTCTCCATTAATATCACGACCACTTCCATGGTAAAGTCGTCTCAAAAATAGCTGGATCCTTGAGAGTTTAATTATTTCAATCCACCTTTTGAAAAATGACCAAAAGAAGTGGAATTTGTTGAAAGTTTGATAAGTTATGCGTGTTATAATGTACTATTTAAGTTTAAAATTATTCATCACGACCTAAACATTTAATTCACTTATAGACTGCATAAAGCCGCCCACTGCTGTTATTGCTAGAAGTAAATAATAAAAGCAATAAAGCACCAACTATACAGCAACAAACATTTTTGCTTCATTAACTAAAACATCTTTGAATTAAACATACACTTATTACATACATTTATTATATCTACTAAATTGGTAAAACTAAATCAAATAGAAGTTAGGTAAACTAAATTACAAGTAGAGACTTATCAGCCATCTGACCTCGCTTTGCTCCCCAGGGGTTCCATGTCGAGCCTGCAGTCGGGCACGAGCGGCTTCTCGTGCCTGAGCGGCAAGTCCGTGGCCAGCAGCTGCCCCTCCCGGTGATGCGAGCCCCCCGCGACGCCCGCGCCGCCCCTCCCCGACCTGCTCTAACCGGCTAAAGTGGATAAACAGTACGACATCTCGCAGGTGATTGATCGCCCTCGGTGTTACACTTAGATTAGTAACAACATGTTATTTAGTTCAAAGTTATTTCGTGTAATAGCTATCGGATTTGATATAGTTACGAATATCATAGACCATGCAACTGATTTGTTGTAGTTTAGTAAATCTTTTTTAGTTGTTAGACAATTTTTAATTTTTAATTCTAATGCAATTATTCAAGGGGTTAGAATGGTAAATAAAATACGAGATTTTATATAATTTTTATTTCGATTTGACATAAATGGGTAGACATTTAGACAATCACAATATGTGCGGGCATTTCCTAAACCGGGCAATGCCGATAATTCTTGAAGAATGTTGATATCTGTTTTTATTGTATCTTAAAACTATTTAATAATGGCATCTATTAAGCGAATCAAAATCGTGTCGATATCAACACCGACTAGATATTGTCTAGAATGCCCTTGCAATATATACTTTAAAAAGTATGTAACGATCTCAAAGCGTCCCTGGAAATCCACTAAATGGATATATATGTACGTAATGGTTATACATAAAGGCGTGCTCAGACAGGGAGAGTTGTTTGCTTGAGAAAGGAAAGTTGTGATGTTAAAATTAATATAGTAAATGTTTTAACGTGTTAAATATTGTGTATTTAATGAAACTTGAGATCGGGTTGAAGACTATTCTGAGCTTTTGGAATAGTTTTCAATACATGTTAATGATGCAAGTTGTGCTCGTCTTGTAGTTGACATCTTTATAGCAAAGTGTTACAAATTTACTGGATATTTGTAATAAAAGTAATTACTTATGGCAGCTAAATTTCGTAATAAAAATCATATAACTACAGCGGAACTTGCACACAACAATCTCTCCGTCTGAACAAGCCAGAAACACTGTGACAAATCATAGACCTTATAATATTTTTTCATTATCGCAGCCATAAAACATGTTAACTAAAACGTAGTGTACCAAGCCAAACAAATTTCACTCTTATACAACACGAATAAAATCTATTTTTCAATGTGTAGCAAAATATATGAATAAATGTTTGTATGTACATTTAATCGGTCGTAAATAACGCATGTTTATATACTTCAAGTGTATAAAGGTACAATAATTCAGTAACTATGTGGAATTGTTCTGCGGCCTAACGTAAATTAGGTATTGTATTTTAAATGTGACCCTATTTAAAACAAGATAATGTTCTAGGCATTATAGATTTGAATTCGAATATCAAAACCACATTATTTATTATAATATTCTGCTATGTCTGTCTATCTCTTGTCTCAAACATGCGTTATCAACGTTTATCATGTAAATGTGCTAAATAAACAGATATATAGGCCAAATTAAATGCTCAGAATTATATGTAAGGTAACAAAGTGTTGGGTACAAAATTGTATAAGGAAAGAGACGTTTAGTCCAGGAGTTAAGTGTCAAAATATTAAACGGTAATGTTTACATTAAATATCACTTCCTTTGTAGCTGGTATAAATAATAAAGTAGAGGCGAAAGTATTTTTATACATTGCTTAATACAAAAAATGTTGAAATTATTGGACTAAGCTCCTGGCCTAATTTTGCCAGTGTGTGTCTCGTTTAGCGATAAATAAAACATCTTATTTAGAAAACAATATTTAATTACAATTTCTTTAACAATAGTTGATTACTTTTAGTAATCTTCAGGTAGTTATTTAAGAGAATACATATACATACCTATAATTACATTACTTTATTGGTTTGGTAGAAAAACAAACGAGATTTCATCTCCCCTTACCATTTTCGACATACCGGTGAAATTTGAAATAAGATTTACACTTTAACTAGCATACACCTGAATAGGCACTAAAAGAAATGTATCGAATTTTGGCAAGTAATACATGGTGTTTATACCGTGCAGAGTATATTAATGTCGAATTCCATGTTGATTTTCTTTCCCTCTCTTTCTCTCCAAGATGGCGGCACTTTATCGCTCGGTGTGACACACGCTGTATATTTACGTGAAGCGTAAGGATTGTAACTCAATATTTGAGAATGTTCCGTAGTGACGTCATTTGATAGTTCAACTAACAGATTGCACATATTTTTCCGTACATAATGTTATATTGTATGTATAGATAATATAATAGATGAATAAGTAGCGAGGAATTGTCGAGTTTTGAACTGAAAATACAGACTAGCCAATCGCTTGATAAGAAACAAGCAGTGCAGAGTAAGTATGCTATATCTGTCTCACTCTTTCCCTCTTGTGAGAACTGACGTCACTGGCAGTCTGCTGCAGGCATCTGATATTTTTAGTACATAACGGAACCTTTTTCGATCGAAAAATATCGTACATATAAGCTTACTAAAAATCTATTTTAAAACTATCAAGTAGTGAAATTAGTTGTACTAAAACGCGTGTTAGTGATATGTAAAATGGATTTATTATAAGTAATAGTATTTACTAACATTTTAGATATCAGAGAATCTTCAAGAAAATAAAATTATACCATGTGGTACAGATGCTATTTCTAGCTATTCTCACAGTTTTACTTAATGTTGAATAATCACTTTTCACGTATTTTCTCTTCTTTATTCAAACGAAACCAAACCTTCTCAGATGCATAGTAATAAAACAGCTTCAGTATCCAAATACGTATCGATAAATTACCTGAAAAGTTTCCGCAACGCATTGTAAACCTTACACCATCTATATAAAGTTCAGATTAAATTGACATAGCGGTAATTATCGTCAAAATCAATTATTTTTCAATTAATGTTAGGTGGAATTGATATCTGATTGTGGGCGGTAGGTGGCGCTGCGTTGTTATGTAATCGAGTTTTCAATAAAGGAATCTAGCAAAGTGTAGTACATGTTAATTAGTATTATTGCTTATGTAGCAATATTGGTTATTGAAGCGAAGTGGCAGCGTACACGTAACGAATTTTGTGAGTTTTAAAAGAACTAATTATCCATTGGAACAATTAAATAGGGAAATTACCAAGAAACACAAAATACATTTTAAAAAAACTCAGTTTAAATATGCATACAAATTATCAAATGAACAGATGTTAAATTCGACATAATAATTTTATACAAAAAAAAAACTTAAAGTTGATAACATCACTAAGCTAACATTCATAATACTAAATATACTGTTTTTGTAACTGATCTAGATTTCTTGCTGCTTAATTTAAATACGTATATCTTTACCACAAATAAAACGAGCCACATTAAAATATACTTTTCTACCGACACGGTCTATCGCTACTCTCAAAATACAAATTAATATTTAGAATTAACCACCTCGTACAATAGATCACGTTCTATAAATAATTATAGTAAGAAACTTCTATTAATCTATCAATTTGAACCTTATGCCTTTACCACAAAAATCCGAATTCCTTTACATCTCTAATGCGACTTAGGATAACCTTTGACTCAAGATTACAAGTATTTTCTTATTCTTAACATAATAATTAAAAATCTTAAATAAACATTTTAGAAGTAATTAAGTTGATTCTTTTGACAGTTTTGTTAAAAAAATAGTCCTATTATCGAACTCAACTTATTATAAATTATTATTAGTAATATAAAACTGATTATTTTTTGACAATCAATTAGATGATTCAAACAAAAAACTATAAATAGAGCTTTAATATGTTTTTGTAAATTTTTTATGCAAGGAATTTTCGGAATTGAAATAACACAGTGCCGTGTACCTAATATATCAATATTATACATAAAATATTTAGCATTTGCTACAGGGATATTGTATTTAATTTAACTTTATTTTCAATTTATAGCACAATTTTACATGTAGCAATAGATCTGATTTCTTTTTACAAATCAATGTAATAAATTTTTATGAGTTAGTTTTTTCCTTTTGGATCATAATTTCTAGATTAAATAACAGCTAATAATATTGTTAGTGTCTAGTGTTATCTCTAGCGAATAGTTTTGGTAACTTGTAACCGGTTATTAAAACGTTTTTATCATCAAGGCAGAATTCTTTTTTTTAAGTCGGTTAAAGAATTTGAATCGACTTAACTTCAAGTCGACTAATAAATAATACTAATATTTAGTTATTAAAATTAGTTGTGTGATGTCTTATCGATTGTAATTTAGACGATTAATTTCTAGATTATAATTAAATCGATTGATTCTTACTTTTAAGTAATGGAATTCTTTAGCGTTGTGAATGAGCAATTTATATTTTAGTTTTTAAGTCACAAAAATATTAATTGATTATGTATAAAAAGATAAACAAAAAATATTAATTGTAAGCGCGAAGTTGATCCTATCGAAGTGTTATTTATTTAAGGATTTCGCGTTAAGAACAATAAATATAATGTTAGTAGAATTTATTGAACTATTGAAATAAAAATCTATAATAATGAAAAAGAGTGTTGTTTTATTTTAAGAACATAAGATTCAAAATTTCTCGACCGAGCAGTCGGGCGACTACGTGACGTTAGTTAGATACCTACATTTTGTCTATTTTGTTTTACCAAATCATAGAAAGAATGTGAAACAAAGAAAATATATTATAATTTCACAATCAGAGAGCTAGTAAGTAATAAAACCCGAAAGCTCGATAACATTGGCCAACAGCAGCGATATTAAAATACATCTAGCAGCAAATCTATACGCGATAACACTGGTTTATGAGCTGCGAATAAAACTCCAGTAAATAATACTTAGATAAACATTGAAATGAAAAACTACAATGATTTTTGTGTGTGAAAGCCGTAAGGAATAATTTTCATTTTCGCTGAATGTTAGCACATTTTTGCAAGGGATTTGTACTTGTATAATGAGTTAAATGTAAATTGCAGGTGCGTTTAAACTAGATTAGAGCCAAAAAAGAGGGTATTCTCGTAAAGCCAAACCTCCCCTCATCACTAGTGAACTCTTTTATAAATTAAGCCTTAATTGGGATTTTATATGGGTATAGGATATTTTATATAAGGATATAGTCTATATTTAACATCACGCTATAATCCTTAGGGGCTGAGCAAAAAGATAAAAAGAACGTGCGATGCGATGACGACGTCTGAAGACACGGACGGGTGTAAAAAAAGAGAATGGGTAGTTTTAATTACCTATCTGAGTGACTTCGAAATTGAAGAGATGAATTGAGTTTTTGGGAGATGATATGGGCAGGATGGCAATGCTGAATGAATTGGGTTGATCATCATGAGCCTAGCATGAGTATTTGAAGTTGTTAGTGGTGTCCAGCGAAAATCTGTAGGTATATCATCGGAAAGTCCAGAAGCGGGTATTTTACAGACAAGGTAACGTATACCTACCTACCGAACTATGAATCGATCATGGCAATGTAAGTAGGTAGGTATTTGTAGCAACTAAATACCTACAGCTATCTAATACAGTTCTAAGGTCCGCATTACAGGTCCTAACTTAAATCTATGCACAAGGTTCCAGACAAGATCTATTTTTACATAATATTGATGAATAAGTATAATCTATAAAAATATATAAGTAAGTATATAAAAGTAACCAAATGAGAAATACAAGAGAGTAGTATAAATGACAGAAATGTGACACCACAATACAACCACCTGATCAATCAGAGCGTGATTCATTAGCCAACGCGTGACAAAAAAACATTCGAATAACATATTTAGTGTTACAACTAAGACCCCTGCCAACCCCCTTAAAAAGACAATGAAACCAGACAGATTATTAGATGAAAATAAGCGTGTAGATATAAGATTAAACACTCTTGCCTGAATTCCAATTAGTCAAGTTTCTAAGGCCAGTACATAATAACTTTGCTCACATATATACATAAGTATAGTTATTGCTACCAACTATCACACTGAAATTTATTACTGGACGTACCTATTTCTGAGAGTATGAAATATTTTATAGCTGCGATAAGGCGCGGACAATTTTACGCCATGAAAAAAAACGCGTTCTTTTCTATATATTGAACTTTGTTGTGAGTTACGCAAACGGAAAAGCGCAATTTATTTCCCTACTGTTTACTTCAAGGTTTAGAATTTGTGTTGTAAGCAATATCTAAAAGATTCCTTCTACACCAGTTTCAATCAATCATCAAATTTGAATATAACCGTCAATATGGCTACCGGCAACCATTATCATCATTCGATGCCTTTTATTAATTAATTTTGATGGTTAGCAATCTTACTAAATATGGTAGAAAATATATATTTATAAGAGGGATTATGTCTTCCTTTGTTAAATTATTAAGACGGAATATGTACGCATATCCTAAAGTTTATAAAGTTTGTACGCTTGATTACCATTCCGAGTTTTCACTGGTGTAAAGGTGGAGGAAGAGACTCTCAGTATCCTTATCGCTCAAATAGTTTAAGACAAGGATTTGCATGACTACAAAAATGACGTATCTATTTAATCAATGTTACGTAACCACTGACTAATATTACAGCTGTAACAAGTTAAACGTGGTTCTTGGCAATTTCATTCCAAGGCCAAACCCTGTAATGCTTAGCTTCATTATTATTAGTTCAACTTGAATTAGGCACTAGTCTTGGTGGTCTGTAGCTTAGGAGGCTAGCTTCTAAGCACACACCTGATCGAAAGTGACTCTTTCGGGAGTCAAACAAACACTCAGTTTACCATGTATGCCAAAAAATAATGTAAGTCTTAAATCGCCAATGCCCTTTGAGAAAGCATGGTGATCTATAATCGTGGCTTTTTTGTGAGAAGATATATTTACTTAGAATTGGGACAGTACTAAGTACAGGCCGATACTAAGGAAATTCTATTTGATTGCTACACAAATTCAAGAAATCTTTGGACTGACCATCGCCCAAATAAGTACTCGTAGTGCAGCCCTCTTCTCAGTCACAATGATTACAAACTTCATAATTTCATACATCTTCTTTGAATATCACACAAACAAATTGTTCGATTCCGGCTCATAAAGTCCGTTCTACCAAATAGAGGCCTCCAGACGACAAGGGGTTTAAGTGTGGTCACCACCAACCATGGACATCAGCAATACCAAAAACATTGCAGAAACGTGACCATCCTACAGACTAAATTGAATCTCATGTACTTGTAATAAAATACTATTTAAATCAGGCCACAGAAACACTTCCTTGCGGCAGCAAAAGGTGATGGTTGCTGGGGAGTTTGTTGCGCCGTGTTCTTCCCAGAAAAAAACACGTAGTAAATGGTGAAGGGCGTTTTGGAGGCTGTCTTGACATTTGTTCGAAATAAGTTCGAAAAGTGCTGATTTTCAGCGTAGTTTGAATAAATGTATTTTGAAAGTATGGTTAATTTTGAGTCGTGTTAGCCAATAGGTATAGCAGTGAGAGCTTACAAGCCTGTTGCTTAAAAGACGTATGCTATTTTACCACGGTCCACTTGTCGTTGTGGTGACCACACACGAAGCCGTCTCCACTAAAGTCCGAGGGTCAAGCTATTAACCCCAGCCAGCGTTTTCGTTCCTTAAACTGTACTTATGTGCAAACAAAGTGTAAGCAAAAGTTTATGAACACAAGAATAAATATGTAAATTATTAATAGTCGGAGTGTGCTTTTAAACTTATCCTAAATAGTTTTTAGATTGTTAAGAAGAAAATGTTGTCACACCATTGCAAAGATAATGGGACAATGGACATAGAGCACCTGCAAAATGGTCTTGATGATTTTTTCGTAGGTATTTTTGTTGTTGTTCAAGAATCAAGCAGATTTAATTGTGAATCACCTATCAAGAGATTTTAGTATAAGATTAAACCCGGCCATGACGCTATGGCAGTGAAGGCAGTCATTCTTACTACTTTCTGGAGTATTGTTAAGACTTAATAAAGTCGCAAAAAAAGGAAGAAAAACCTTGTATGTAAGTAAATAAATAAATAATAAATAAGAGTTCCATGTCAGAGACCGTTAGGCGGATTTGAGAAGACTTACACTAGGGCTTGTTAGATTAATAAACCCGCAGCTCATACGATACGAAAAAGTAAATCAGAACTTAAATCCAGATTAGACTAGAGACTTTAAGGGGCATGACTTAGAATTCAGTTGATAGAAAGTTTGCCTGTGTTTATTGCTATTCGTCCTCCACTCCTACAAATTATGGAGGCAATTGATGGAAAATTATTGTTAGGTACTCTTTCACGCAAAACCCTACTGAACCAATTTGGTCGAAATAGGGCACTCCATCTGAGCACTCTCAGATGTTTAGCATTCTGTGCTCCAAAACATGGAAACCTGTGTCTCCACTCCAAGCTATGTCGTGCCGTACACATAGGATTATTCTTATCCCAGTATCTGGGCCCGATTCTGTGATAAAATCGGGGCCGAACCTATTAATAATTTTGGAAATTGACCCCAAAATACTCGAAAAAAAGTTGTATTGATGACATGAATAAGATACCTACTCTCTCATATCACACATAACGTGAATACAATATAACCTAATCGAAGTTATACAAGCCCTTTAACGGTTAGTTTGTGTTCCATAACCCATAACCCAGTTATTGTAACATTTACGATTGCATTGTTGGCGAGCGAAATTTTTCAAATTGTGCCCGATAATATCTTAGCTTATAACTGCAACTTGCTTAGTGTTATACTGCATACATATGAACTTATTAGTCGACTAGGTTAATTAATACTGTGCCTTTGGACCTGAGTAATTTGCGTATAGTCTATAGAAGAAAAGTAAAAAGCAAAAAAACAGGTCTAAACTCCTCAAAGAATGTGTCTACTACTATTTGATGGATAGATTGTACAGCTCAAATATTAGAAATAAACTCTTAAGTGTGTACTCAGCAGCTCTACTGTCCGTATAACCTGATCCAAGCAGATCGGTTCTCCTGTCAGTCCTGCGCCTGATCTATTTCTATCTACCGCTTAAGGGACTATGGGAACCGCGTGCGCAAGCGCTTGTGCACTGTATCCTGCATAACTGGGTAGTCCTGCAGCTGCTGTGACCGAAATCGACCTGGAGAGATTATACAGTGTGAAGAGAGCTTATACAGTGAGTGAAGGAAGGGCCGACAGTGGTAACGCTTAGTCTGATTGCTTCCAATGTCTCAGTTTCAGTCAGACGAGGTATAGTCAGGTTTACAAGCGGATTATTCGACATAGATAGTATGTCTTGAGCACATTCTGAGGGATAGTTCTATAGTCACATTTATTACGTTTTGGGATCCTCACAAGTCACAAGTTGGCAAGTAATAAATTATTCTTCAGACTGAATTTTGGTTACGATACGGCCAGTCTCCAACGACGACTAACAAATTTGTAGGTGAGAGTTTAGGCGTGTGTGCGCAGACACATATTCTCTCTATTTGCTCATTCCCATAGTCAGGAATCTAGTCCTATTGAAATGTGCTGAAAGGTTAGGTGATTAGAATGGGGAATGGCGAGAGATTCCACGTGCTCTCAGAGACACGGTAGTGGTTTTGATTGGTGAAGAAAACTGCAAAAGGAAGATGCAAGAAAGATTTATCAAAAATATTTTATCAGAATTCACTCAATCAAATTGAGCTAAAATGGTATTATGAAACCTCATAAATAAATGTTACGGTAGTTTAATCGTTTGAATTGTCTTTAATATCAAAGCTTTTATCATCGATGCGCCTTTAGAACAAAATACAGTTTCAATTATTACAATCTAGACAGGGAAACAACAAGATCGGTTTTCTTTCATAAAACTTTAGAGCGTGGGAGCTCTTCAGTTTTAAATTCAATGGAACTAAGGACTTGATGCTTGTGTTGTACAAAACTTATAGTATCAGTAAAAGGTCCACGCGTCAACAGAGCAATTAACCTATTTCCAGCACCCATAAACAACGTACCTACAGCCTTAAAGAAAAGAACAATAGAGGAAATGAACAAAAAACCTCCCGCCTCACCATATGGACTTGGTTTTTCACAAAAAGATGGAAATTGAATAACTGAAACATGTGGGCAATATTCCAATAACCTTGAGATCGTATTTAATCAAGATATTGACATTATTCCCACACATTTCACTTATATTCCAGGGCTAACGCAGGGGGACAGAAAACTAGAGGTATGAGAGTTTTCCACAACTAAATACTACGAAAAAAAAAAGAAAATGGATTAAACAAAAAGAGGTACTGAAATTAAACTTCTACCAGAGCATGGAAATAAAAAAAAACTTGTGTCAGCCAATCACAGCGACTCACGTGGCGCCGCGTCCTGTTCCTAGCTGGCCGGGGCGACCCGTCGAGGTATGACGCCAGACGACTCGAGCCGGGGCGAACAAACTTGCTAACAGACAAATAGTTTGCTCAATCCGCTCGGGTTGTCTCGCTGTCATGTCATGACGTCACTGGCACTCGGCGAAGAGCTGCGCACGCGCCGACCGCCACACAACAACTGCTTGAAAACGTAGTACTTAGTGTGTGCACAAGTGTTTTCTGAAACAATTCTAAAGGAGTTTTCTACTATTACTTTTGTAATGTTGTGGGTAAAATGCAAGTTGGACGTTTTAGAAATGGCTGTTCCCGCATGTCGTAGTCGGTACTCGTATCTGCATAAAAGCTGCGGGCGGCGAAGGCGGACACTTCAAAGCATACAACATGTTGACAAAAGCTACGAGCAAAAAGCTAGTTGTATATGCATGTGGGTACTTGTAAGTAAAAGTAATAACTTCCTTTACTTGGATTTTAATTCATAACTTTGAAAGAGACTATGCGTTTGTTTCGTTGAGTTTCAGTTTGAAAAGTTTCTTATTTCAAATACCTACCACTACACTAACTAAACTGCCATTCTTCTATTACTGGTTCACAGGTCGCCCAATAAGCAATAGACATCGAACTAATAGATAAAGCAAACATGAGGCATCATACCTCAACTTTCCCTATTTAATTTTGAGACTAATATTAAAAATAAAAATAAATTGATTAAAAGAAAATAAAGGTTACATGAAATTATGCTAAAACATTAGATTTCTACACAAAATAAATTTCAAAGACTTCCTGCACTAGGCTGGGCCTGTCCCGGAGGAAGCTTAAGAAAATTATTTGTTAGCACAGTAATGTGCTTAATTAAGCACGCCCGCCATACGAACGCGCGAAGTCTAAAGAAAGCCAAAAGTCTTAATGGGATATTAAAGAACTTACGATCTACTTGTCATTTCTAGCTGGGAAACCTTTCATTTTATACTCATACTGAATCTTCGGAACTTCAGTCCGGCGACCATGCGGTGACGTCATTCAAGTTATTCAAGAGATACTACGCTACTATTCAGTGCCTACGTGAATGCTACGAACTCGGTTGTTACGCGTAGAGGGTAATAGTTTTTAAATATTTAGATAGGTTGTTTAAGTCTCACATTGATAAATAAAATGGAATTAAATGATGTTTACAGCATGAAATTGACATAAATACGCCATATTTACGCCATTTTGTTAATTACGTGGCAGAATTAGGACAAAATACATTTTTCGTAAAATCAATTATAGTAAGTACAGATTATATATTATAGGACCTGATTATAGTAAGTTGGTTTGATTGTTTCAGAAGTAATAGTTATTAGCCATTGACTACTTGCAATCTGGGACTTCGTAGTTAACAGGACTATAACTTAATTAGACATTTGTTTAGTAGCTGTAATAATTTTCAGAAATGCCAGACCTTAGATCTTCTACGGGCGTTCGAAAGAGATACCGCGCCCCCGGAATAGAAAGGGCTGAGGAAAAATATGGAAAGGTTTTAGTGAGTAAGAGTCTGACACTACGCCGGGAGGGGTCATTTGATGATTTCCCACCCGGAAAAAAAAACATCTATCCGTTATTCATCGCTTAGTATTTATCGCAAGGCAACCACTTTGAAAATGTAGAAATGGCTTCGTGTTCCTTCTAGTTAAATGTGGACGATGTTGAAAATGATTCCCAATTACAAAATAATACTAAATACCCGTATGTATGGCATTCTAGATTTCCTGAAAGAAATCAATTCAGTTTATTTTGTGAAAAAATTGTCGAAGTCTCTTACTTTAGCGTAGTGTTTTTGAACAGGTAATAACTTTCTATTAGTTCTCAAAAAATGTATAATTTCTACTCAACCTAGCTAGGCACGATATAGCATAGCTATGCTATATCGTAAAACTCCCAGTTTCATCTGTGAACACAAATGAAACCTTTTTTTACTGTACTTCGACTGTACTTAGCTGCAGTATTACAATTGTGCCCTACAAGTAGTGGATAAATAGCATTTTAGCTCAAAATTTAACCATACCAAAATGCTGCTTTTTACCAATTACGTCAGTAAACTATTATTGCACGCACCTAAATCAAAACTACCCTATGCCCCATTCCCCAGGGTTCAAGCTATCTCGATACTAAATATCATCTTAATCGGCTCAGCCGTTTTACCGTGAAAGCGTAACAGACACACAGACCAGCAGGCAGAGTTACTATATTAAGTACGGATTTGCTTATAAATTGCGTCTACATACAAGTTGGTACATATATTATTGTAGCCTGAAGCTACTACTTAGTCATTTAACATTATGTCTGCTTTCCCACACAACAGCGACAGCGTGGAGGAGCCGCAGGTAGCCAGCGACCCACATACTGCGCGCGCGCACCGATCGAACGCTTTATCGAATGTTGATAAAACTTTAACGGCCGCAGCCCTAGCGGATAAGCCTGCACCGTGAAATCGACGCCTGCGCACCTAATTACTATACACGATATTTGTGTCAAGTGTGATTGCATTCTTTATAGGTTTTCTACGAGGTTTTTCAGGCTCTCGTTAAAGTGTTTCCCATGAATTTCGTGAGGCTGTTTTCAGGTGTAAGCAGATCTATGTGAAATAGAAGGAATTATGATAATGGTTTATGTCATCTCTTCTAATGATATATTAAGATTTATAAGATAAACCAACGTGTTCCATGGCAAATTTATGATTAGTTACATTAATTATATAAAAATAACCTTGCTTACTTTTCAGGATATTTATTTTAAAGTTATATTTTTAAGCTATCTAATCTTTTTGGATTTCTGCTTAGGATACGTCAGTGATAATGACATAATTTATTTGAATTAGATCAGTTACAGCTACTTTTTAATAGGCAAGGAGTAGTTAGTAAATTAGACTGAATCATCATCATCTGCCTAGCATAACTATGTTGGGGTCTAACCGGATGCAGCGAAGTATCAGTGTTTTAGATGTAGCGACTGCCTATCTGACCTCCACAACCCAGTTACCGGATAACGTCCGGTACCATGATGATGATCAAAATTTCTGGCTTCTGACTACCCGTAATAACTGTCAAAGATCTACAACTGACAGCCGCTAGCCGGGACAAACGACTTGACGTGTTTTCTGAGGCATAGCTGAACCGATTGATGTGAAATTTGGTATGGAGGTAGAAAGGACCGGGGAGACGGTTGTAGGCTACTTTTATCCGGGTATGTTAAGTAATTATACCAGGACGCGGTGAAACTGCTGAAAATATAAATCCTGTGTAACCTAGAACATGACGCCTACTCTAAAACGTAAGCACGAAGTAGTTGTTGGTTGACAAAAACATTTTGATAAGGCGTTCTAACGTTTTACGAGTATTTATTACTAAGAAAGAAAACTTAAACGAAAAGAACAAATATCTTGCATTTCCATTCATAATTTTGATAAAATCTGTCTTATAGATAAGCTTTTTTTTCTCTTAGCTAAGCTTAATTGCAGGGGATGCGGGATGTTCAAAAGCGATACCGCGCCCCCAGAATACAAAGGGCTGAGGAAGGAACATGGATGGGTTTTAGTCATAGATATAGAGTCTGATACTCCCTTCCTCCCCACTAATGGCGGGAGAGGTCTTTTGACGATTTCCAATCCGAAAAAAAGCTAAGTTTAATTACTTACATACGTAGGGTGGGGTCTGCTTATAAACCTTATAAGGACGTTATTACTCTCAGTAAATATTTCTTAGAATAATAGAAAAGTGTTACAATAAAATAAATAACAATTGCTGTTTTAGTTTATAATTGTAACTTATGTTAAATCTGTGTTACTCATAACTGTGATTAAGAGACACCCACCGGATGACCGGACCCGTGACTGACGTCCTTTGTTCTAAATATATACCAATCGTATTGTTTCGTAGGTAGTATTGTAATAAATACTTAGTTTCTGGAGGAATACAATTCAAAGGGAGCCCTAATATATCTTAGTCGTAAATTAAAATTAATAGGTCCGTGCGAACTCTGGTGCTTTTAATTTTTCACTGACTTTCAAAAAGAAGGAGGTTCTCGATTCGCCTGAATCGGTATTATGTATGTATGATTTTGATGATTATTTCTTTACTAGCTTTTGCTCGCGGTTTCACTCGCGTTCCGGAGAAACTACTTCGCGCACCCATTTAAAAAGTATCCTATGTGTTAATCCAGGTTATAAACTATCTATGTACCAAATTTCATCCCAATCCATTCAATAGTTTTTGCGTGAAAGAGTAACAAACATACATCCATACATACTTTCGCGTAAATAATATTATCAGGATAATAGGATTTCATTACGTAGAAGAAGTCGATTGGCAAATACATACAACAGTAATCTAAAGACACCGACTTCTAGATCGGGGTATTAGTTTACAAGCGTTTCTGCAGAAAGTAATTTTGTTTTTCACTTCAGTGTTTTTATAAATAAATGGAATACGTTGGGTCTGTGTTGTGATATTAAATAAGAATTCGCTAAGTAGGTATACCTGCGTTAGCGTATACTATAGTTTGTAAAAGCTTTCATACTTCAATTTCGTGAACACGGTCGCTTCTAAAGTGCGTAGTGATTTATGGACCCCTGTGCACTAGGTGATGATATTTTATTTATATGATTTTCTCTCACTTGTTTTGGATGACATTTGACATTGAAACAAAATTTGGTTCGGTACACAGATTTTGAAAAATCGACTTGTGTACAGCAGAAAATAAGGAACAATAGATTTAAATAATACAGATAGGTAAGCTGTACAACTTTAAGAAATAAAATCGAGCCGTATTCTATTGCAAGTACCTGCCTGCGTAATGACAGGTGAATGGCCCTTACGCGTACTTATACTACCTATCTATACCTATAGGTAATGATCTAGCAGACCTAAGCTAAAACCTACACAGACACTTGCAGGAAAACCTCAACAGACTATTGCGTCAACTTGATAATAAAACATCTTATTTGTGAGCAAACATCTTATTTATATATTTTTACCCACATCACGTTATATTGGGGGCGTTATCTGATAATGATAACATTGGCAAACAATGCTTTGACTAAGTTCCCGTTGGTAAGGAGTAGACAGTACCCACCCAGTGAAGCGAGTACCTATAAATACAAAGCGAGTACTTGGTTTTACTTAACTTTCACCTTTTTTTTAACGTTCAAGTGAACTCTATAGCTGCAGAATGTGTTAAATTGTTAATTTGAAAGCTGTTATTGTTAACAAAGGAGGGCTTGAGGATTGGTTATGTTAACTGAAGCATTATTGTATAAAGGTCAGTCGGGAGTTCCGACGCACTGACCACGGCGGCGGCCGACCGCGCGCACGTTATCAAACCAACACGCTACACCTCTCTACACAAAAATCTCGAACGGGAATACCGGATACTGACGCAGTGCTAAGAAAATACAGCCGTCTCTTTCCAACACGTGGTCGGACAACAGCGTTTTTGTATTCCGTCCCTATCTTCAACCGCGAAGCGATATCGCGCTATGCTTATAGTTAGAAATATGTAACTGAATAGTTTTCTGAGTTTACTTTTGTGTGTAGTTTTGCCAAGTTGATGTCGTTCGAAATTAGAATCGCTGCATGTTCGCAGTTACTAATGTGTGAAGTGTATTGAAATTCATTTTTACGTGTAGCTGTGTTCAGCTGTTTTTTTTATTGTGCAAGTGTAAAATGCGCTCGGCCGTGCGATGGCGCGGGAACGAGACATATTTTAGATTCCTATAATGAACGAAAGTTGGTGATTTTACTACGGATGTGCTGTGTTTATAAATAACAGTGTTTTTTTATTGTGAAAATGTTTGACGGGAGGTTTTCTCCATTTAACGTGAGTATTTTTTTTTATTAATAAATAAATTTCATTGTCTGATAAAACATTTAATTTTAATATATGCAACTAGATTTAAGACTGATTTCAATAAGATAATGAAAATATAAATAAGACGTGTTATCAGATGTTTTCCTTGTAGCAGACAAACAAAGAGCTGGCAGATAGCCAGGAACAGACAGAATACAACTATAATATTACCATACGATATTTAATGATCAGTGGCTTGAGATATTTAAACCTTTAAAATTAAAAGATAATTTACCAAAACAGAAATAGTACACTTAGGTACCTACCTACTCATTTTTCTGCTAAACAAAGGTGGGTAGTCTATTAATTATAAAATACAACATGCATTCAAATTTACAAATAAAAGTAACCTGCGTTAGGGAAAAGCAATAAATTATAATTTAAATCAGTAACATCAGCATTCATTAATTATTCCGACTTCTTAGAATGTAAAAGTATCTATTATGTTCTATCGATTTTCCTCAAATCGTCCAAAATTAAGGGGAATCCTATTAAATGTAGGTAGAAGACAAGTCGAATATATTATTCCTTAATCCATTGGGCACAAACAGTAAGTTGTTTAAGTTAAAACTTAATAAAAAATTGTTAAGACTTTAATGAAGCTTTCGATATGGTGAATCACATACCTATGTCCAATTTTATCTTAAACCGAAACTATTATTGCGCAAAATTTAGGTCATAAGTTAAGGTAAAATATGAAGTAATCTCAGGGTACCGCAGGGTACATCATTTGGACCAACTTAAAATTTTATCACTATAAACTAATTTGTAGCCAAGATTAAATAACTATTTATTGATTATCCTCCTCATTGTGGTAGCTGCACTTAATCTATCTTAATTAATGGGAGATTTATTTGATTTTAATTGCAGTCTTTTAACTACATTATTATTTAATTTATGATAATTAATCTTCGAATCAACACCTGCCTATGCCAAGCATACTTTCTTACTAAAAAAAAGTCCTGCAATAATATCACTTGTCTTATGACGATATAAAACCTTGCCTAGAGATCTATTTCAGACCAGTTCACAGACCTCTGGTGGTGTCGTATAACAAGACCATCTCTTGTTTTAGTTATCAGTATGAAGTACAATGCGGCTGTTACTGTCCATCCACGTGCATATCAGGTGGCGCTATCCACAGGCATTATGCTTATGTTTATTGCTGACGCCAATGCTATGTAGCTATGCGATACTTATAAAAAATATTAGGTAGGTTCTTCATATCTAAATGTATACCTAATAGCCGTACAAAAACAATACCAAAACCGACTCAAAACCGTGAACAATGACGACGCCCCGGTGATAGCAATACCACACAAACAATAGACCTTTAAAAAGAACATTGTCCAAAATACCATCAATATATATAGAAACACAAAGAGACCGTCATAAAATTTAAGCACAAAATAACCATATTTATTACCAGAAAAAATAAGAAACAAGACACATTAACTTTATTCATAGAGAATGAAGAAAAAAATAAGAATTCAAAGCCATTTATAAAAAAAAAACAAAAGACCTCAGCCTATCCCAAAACTCTCACCGGGACTGTGTTCTTAATTACATACATAGAATCCTTACTAATATTATTATTGCTTAAGTAATTCTGTCTGTCTTTTACGCTTATAGGAAAATGGCTAAAGCGATTGAGATGAAATTTGGTATGAAGATAGACTGAAGCATGAAGAAAATAGAGTAGTTTTTATAACAGTTATTTGGTTTATTGATGACGGGAAGCATATGAGCTCGAGTGCTCATCTCCTTTTGAAAGATATAGCGAATGAGCAGGCTGCTGGCTGACATTTTCCGTGCGTGTCCCATCAGTATTACTGCCTATTAGGTATTACTTTAGTCATGCATGAGATAAACCATCAGGCAGGAAACTGATCCAACTTAGCGGATGTGGTATTTAATGGTTATTTTTTCTATTTGTTAATATGTATAAACGCCCAAAGATAGGGTCCAAATAAATTGAATAGATGAATTATGATATAATTATATATTTTTACTGGCTGTTTCCTGTGGTCCCACCCGCATGCTAATTGATGGAAACTAATTCCCGCATACAGATAAAAACTTATTTTATGTCTTCCCAGTCTATCTATAAATTTCATGCAAATACCTTCGACTGTTTTAGCTTGAAAGTGTGACAGACAGACAGAGTTACTTTCTGGATTTAAAACATTGTAAGGACTACCATAGCTAATTCACTTACTATTATGTAAGATCAGCACGTAGATTTTTTTTGTGAAACGTGAGTCAATTATTCAAATCTGTATCTGCTAATTGCATGTAGCAACATTGTCATAAGGACTTTTATTTTCATTATCTTTGTTCATTGTAGTTCTAAGAATATCTACAATGGACTCGGTCTCAAAACAAATGGTGAAGAATATAGACAGATACATAGTGCATTCACTAGATGCAGTCAGAGGCATTCGATTTCCAAGGCCTATCCTTTCAGAAATATGTCTTAAGATTATAATGCATGAGTACCTACCAAGTCAATAGTTATGTGAATAGGTGTTAGTGCAGAGTAAATTATTAACCATCATAATCTTTGTCACTTCGATGGTCCAGAATTATAAATAAATTATAATGAAACTGTACATACATGTTCTTATTGAGTAGTGGTAGATCGTAGTTTCAAAATCAAACAGAATCCATGTTGATATCGTTGTTCTTATAAGAAGAAAATCACTGTGAAATAACCTAGAACCACAGAAAAGTGGGCTAGTCTTAATAAATAGTAAAAAAATAATCTAAATGGTTTTTTGAACATTTCTATTGACTACTGAAATAACAGTAAGATACAACTGGTCCAAAAAACTTCCTCTAACTCTACAAAAAACAACGCAAAATGACTCATTAAGAACAATAATAATAAGAAAAATCCAGTTACTCATCATAAAACATGTCAGCGTTGTTCAGCACGGTAACAGGGACGGGAACAAGGTCGGCTGGAGAAACATATCCGCCGGCTAACTGGCCTCCTCCGGCATCTTGTCTAATAAGATAATGTCTAGCAGTTAGCAGCGGGAATATTTGTGGCTTGAGTCTGTTTGAGAAACTGATGAATTATGACGACATTTAGTAGCTGATGAATGAATTTATTCCTACGCATTCAGTTCGTCATCACCATTTTCAGCCTATCTAACACTGGACACAACCCTCCCCTAACGTTGCCGGGGCTGCAGGACGTTCGAAAGAGTTACCGCGCCCCCGGAATACAAAGGGCTGAGGAAGGAACATGGATGGGTTTTAGTCAGTAAGAGTGTGACACTCCCTTTCACCCCACCCATGGCGGGAGGGGTCATTTGATGATTTCCGATCCGAAAAAAGGCCTCCCCTAAAGTATTAGTTATGAAATGTCAATAATTCATGCGAATCTAAACTAGAAAAACAACCAGAGGGTTTATTATAAGTTGCATAATCGCACCTTGTTTTAACATTTGTGCAATTAGGTATAGGTAAAGTTTCTGAAAAGTAAGGAAATTACTGTTATGCAAATGACAAATCAAGCTAGAAGGCATATGAATTATGCTTTTGGGTATCTCCCAAAATACTTCTAATAATAATTAAATACTTTTTGAAGACGATAAAATTAAGAGTGTCAGCGTGACTTTTTTAATTTGTTAACGCAACACAATGAATTATTAAGTAAATATTTACACTATATTTTCACGTCAATTAGGGAAAACTTTTAAATATAATGTAAGAGACTTTTGAACCAAAGTTGTTAAAAAAAATGTCTTCGATTATATGAAAATTATTTTTCCTCCTAAAATAATGTTTTATTCATATGAATCCTCGATGAATGTGTTTAGCCTTATATCACCGGAATAAAACTCCTCATTTTGGAAATCCCAAAACGTTGCATTTTTATTCATGCTGCGCTTTAAGGACCGTAAAACTATATGGGTCAATCAACTTTTATTTGTCCTGTGAGTACTATGTTTTGTCCCTGACCAATAATCGCAGTTCTAAAGAAAATTAAGTGGTTTGTTGGCATATGTCGCATTTATCATAATATTAAGCAAAGAGACGAGTAAATTATTTTAAATAAATCACTATTATACTGGAATTTTAATGGTTGTCCGGGTGACAAAACATCTAATTAAGTGTATTATTGTTTGTCCCCCAGTAGGTTAGTATTATGAAACATTAATTTATACAAAAAAATACTATATGGCAATTAATTACGCTTGTACATAATTATTTATTACAATATCTACTATGATGCTAGCATATAGATTTTAGTTTGCTTCATAATTTTAACTAGTTTTTTACATGTTCATTTTGGTCCCTTATATATTTTATTATCATGACGTCCACCGGACAACGGCAAAAAAGTTCCGAAACCAAAACACAAATTGCGTGATCAGTGCCTTGAGAGCAAGTCGATTCATTTGGTGACAACACTCATCCAGCCGCGATTTTGATTTCATCTTTGTCGCGGCCCCAGTCGGCCAAGTGTGTTTTGAAAGAGTGGTTGGCTTTATTGTGTGTCCACCGGACAACCAGCACAAAAACGTAAGTATTTGATATACCTTAGTAAATTAAAGTGAAATATATTCTATTTAATCTATATATTTGACTGCGCGTAAGACCTAATTCAAAATATAATCATTTATTAACAGGGAGCGCAAAGACTGGTAAATGTCACTCGGACAACCAGTCACTTGGACAACCAAAACCGTTGTCCGTGGGACATTTTGGTTGTCCATAGGACAATAATGATAGGATTAGCATGAAGCCATACTTTTTCTTTCAATAATTAGTCACTGAAGAGCTTCTTACAAGGACTAGAGCATTTATTATTATTGTTTAATATAAATTAGATTGATATTTTGACCAATTTCAACTTTGTACTTCTTGACGTGTGTTACTTACTTAACATATTTTTATAGTCTAATAGTCCTCTATTCTAAATTATTTTTAGATATCTAATGGGTTTGACGGAAAAAGAAAAATCAAGACGCTTTAGAGAAAAACTTAAAGCAGACCCGGAGAAATTAGCTGAGCGAAAGAGAAAAGATTCTTTCGTAAAAAAAATATAATAAAACTGATAATTATTGTCATATTGTTGTTTTTTTTACCTTAAAAGAACAAATACAGGCGATTTCAATCCTAGTATCTCCTTTGGCCCCCGAGTATGTCCTATGGACAACCGTATATGTCCACTGGACAACCATTTGTCCCTGTCTTCTAAAGACAAATTATCGTCATAGTTACTTTAAAAAAAACAGTAAGGTTTACAAAATTTTCAAACACGAATGTAACAATTAAAAGTGAATTCATAAACTGTTAAATATCACGTTTCAACTATTATTTTACAACTTAAATGAAAAGTTAGTTACATTTAAAGTGTGTCGTTGTCCAAGGGACAATATTATTGGGAATAACTTATAAATTAAAAGTCGCGTCATTTATTTATGGCAGATAAATTAAAATCCATCCTATATTAAGTGAGAATAAAGTGACCGTTTATAATTTGACTTAATTTTAAATGTTTCAGAAGCCTATTTAGTTTAGTTGTCCAAGGGACTATCTTAGTAGAGTCATGTTGATTTCGGAGTCAAATTTACTATTTTATTTAAAAATAGTGTTCTGCTCTATGTGAATTCTTAAAATATAAATAATTATCTACAGCAAATATGTTAAAATATAAAGAAATACAAATAAAATTTAAAATATGAAATTTCTCATTGATGTACACTTAAAAGTTGATTGACCCATATGCACTTATTTATAACTAAACCCATCATGTTCTACAATGTTGCACTTTGCTTTTAGTCTAACTACGGCTGTAGGATGTAGATCTACTTCATCATCGTCATTATCATTAACTACTTAAATATAACCAGCCTATAATTTCCCCACTACTTCATGAACACATGGCCTCCTCTGACAGAGGAAGTGTGCCGAGATAGTCCTCCAAGCGTTAAAATTACTCACAGTTAAATGCAAGTAGACCTCAATTTTACTACCATGGCAATTTCATCCGCCTTTCCAATAAAAAACTTATTAAAAAGCAACTTCTTCTTAATTATAATAAAATTAAGTTTGTCATGCATCACGCACTTAATGGATTCTGACGAAATTTGGTACGTAGGATACTTTTTATCCCGGTGTAGACCACGCAGACAAAGTCGGGGACAGAACTTAGTTAAATGAAAAAACAAACAACTGAATGACAGCGTGTTGTTGACTGACAATCGTCAGCGTTGTACTGGTGACGTCATTTCACTATAACCCGTCTAAATATAACCGGGATGAGCTGCGATGTGACATACGAAAAGCTGCCTGAATAGATCATTAATTTGTCTTAGCTATAAAGTTTTTTAAAACACACAGCAAGTGAATTATTAACTTAACATGCGTTGGAACAGTCGAAAATTAATTACTTAATAATGCTCAGAGTATCATGTTCGAGATGATAAGTGTTTTAATATTGGACTTAATTTCAACCAACGCAAAGCACAAATTTCTTTGAAATTTTTCACGACTATGCCGACCCTTAAACTAGTATGTTTCTACCTGAAACTAGTATTTCTTGAAATGATAATCTATAACTAAGTAATATAAATAATTAAGACCCAATATAAGTAGATGAACATCAATTTAGTTGAGAAACACATTTATGAGATACAAATAACATCGATGAAAAACAAGACAATATAATACCCCACGTGTAGACTATTACATTAAAATAAACTATAATTTAACATCAGAACAGAGTATTTTATCAGACCGGTTCCGCATTAATGCTTCAGATAAGAGCACAGGCGATGCACGCATCATGCTCCATTAAATTCTGAATATCACGCAGTAGATACCACTTCATTATATTTTAAATCTGACTACTTTATATACACTTGATGTTGGTTCTTCTTTGTTAACATCAGGTTTACTTAAATTAACCATTACTGTCCCACTGCTGGGCAAAGGTCTCCTCCATCCTTTTCTACTCTTCCCTTTGCGCTCCCTTCTCTGTCCAGTCCGTCCTAAATGCATCCAAGTCATCCCGCTAGCGTTTTCTAGATCTGTCTTGGCGACTTTTCCATCTTCATCATCATCAGGTTTATCTTTTGTTTTTAGCTATATATATATCATCACAAACGCCATTAGCTTTTCTCCATACTGTGATTTGCCGTATAGTATATCTAGATTTATCTAAACCAATATGACAAATTAATCATCAGTTTGTTCTTCTTTCTGTCCTTTTCCTAATAAAGTAATCGGCGATTTTTTCTCTTTCATTGTTCTCTGTCAGCTGGGGGGTTAGACAAGTGGCAAAAACGCTATAGAAACGCTATAGAATAGAAAACAAAAAGTATGTTAATGACATATAGCTAGTCGTAAACGAATGTCATTCCCATACATTTTGTTTTCTATTCCATAGCGTTTCTATAGCGTTTTTGCCACTTGTCTAGCCCCCCTGTTATACTATTATTTGTTCTTTTTTCGTTCGCACCTTCATTATTCTTTACACTATCTATCAATCTCTTCTTTGGTCTACCTCTCTCCCTCCGTCCATTCCCATGTTTTTAGTTTATTATTTTGGCACCGACCTAAAACACATTACAATAAATGATTAACTGAATTGGTTAGTAGGATTTGATCGGATTGCTATGTCTATGTACTAGGTGGAGTCATTTGTTTAAATAAAGTTTTTTAATCTTAGATAAGACATGGTTATTATTAGCCACTTGATTCAAAACTTGCATGAAGCCTTAAAAAGTAGCGTAAGGCGCCATGTAGCTAGGTGGGGCGATGGTATTCGTAAGGCTGGGATTGAAGGAGGAGAGTTGAAATTCGAGCGCAGTGACGAGCCATGAGAGAGGCCTATTTATGTTTAGTAGTGGATTGATACCAATTGGTGATGACGATATGGAAGCCAGAGATGCAAGCCAGAGATGCAAGCCAGAGATGCAAGCCATTGTGCGGATTATTTTTAATGATATGTAAAGATTATATTGGCTCGCTTTTTTGATTAAACAAAATTTCTACTGCATTAATTTTAATAATATCCTAGGTATAATCAACCACCAGTGCATGTTACACAAACATTGCGTATACACAGTTACGAACAGCTGTTTATTTAGAAAATACTAAACCTGTTCGCTTTCTATACTTACAACCAAGAAAATATATGCTGATCGAAAGCGAAGAAAATTTATCTGCTTGACTTGCTGATACTGATTTAAATTTTGAATTTTATTTAGAAATGAGAAACATGAACTATTTATTCTGTAACGGTTGCAAAATAGCTAGATTAAAATAATATTTTAGTAAGTGGATACAACTGTACTCTTCATTTTATATGGAAGTATTAAACGATGCGCCTGCGCCGCATATCCGGCTCCAATTAACGGTGTACCGGCGCATAAATGAATTAACTATTATCATAATTAACATGAAATAGCTGGACGTTGGCTTATTGCTAAAAAGAAATAGGAAACATACGCCTTATCTTCATCAGCCTATTTGTCCACTGTTGGAAATAGGCCTGGTAAGATAGTAATACCAGCTGTTTTTTGAGAACGTACACGGATAGAAAGTATCCTATGTGTTATAAAACAAATTTACTAATATTCATCTAAATCTATTCAGCAGTTTTTGCATGAAAGACTAACAAACATACAACATACATTTCCGCAAAGATTGGCATTTATAATATTGGTAGGTTTTTTTCCAGATCCGAATGTTAGTTCCAGATTATAATGGTCAAACAAACCATTAGTAAGTCCAACAAAGTATTAGTATAGATAGATAAACAAGATGCGCCTGCGCAATCAATTGTGCGGCGTGCGCGAGAGTCGCTATCACATCACACGAAATGACATAATTCAATCGTGACGATTGAGTTACGCAATTAGTGCACCATACTACTCATTATGAAGGTGTTTTAAATGGTCATAGACCGTAAATGTGTATTGATAAATGATGGTCCGAGGGCGGGGGGTATTTTTAGGAGGTTTGTCAATTACACGTATACGAGATTTGGAGGGAACATGACCCCCCTTCTCAAATCGTATACCTATATCAAATTGACAAACCTACTAAAAATAAACAATTTGCGAATTTTTTTATTGTAATTACACATTGGTAGGTCGTTAATAATAATAATAATAGATCGTTCAATTTTGGAGCTTGCTTGAACTTCGGCTTCAGCCAACACGGCTTCGGCCAATGTTGGTTCTAGTGAACCCCTAAAAAAATTGGACTTTGGTTTTAAATGAACATGTTATAAGTACCTACGTTCGAACAATTTATCTGTACTAACAGTTAGAAGTTAAGCGCCAGTGTTGCTATTGCTAAAATGATGCGCGTGCGCATGATCCTTCAATTAAAAGGGGTCAGCGCGTGCCGCTAACTCAATATAGTAGATTGGTTGAAATGCGACTGTTGTGAATGGGGTCTAGAGTTCGATTCCCGGGTCGGGTCATTTCTTTGCGGGGTTACATCATGCCGTTGTCTCCGGCTGCCACTTTGATGTCAGTTAATCAATTTGAGGCAGTCGTTGTTACAATTCCATGTCATAATCCGTCAGGTGGATTTGAGAAAACTCTGACACCAGGACTTGTAAGGTTAATAAACCTGCAGCTGCATTTCATAGTAAAATCCATTTAGTACTAGTAGACTGCATTTAAAACTGATCTATTGTTTGCCCTTCATTCTGAAAAATTAAAAAAAAAGTAAGTATAAATAAATCTAATATAAATCTAACTAAAATATTGCGTCAAAGAATTCTTCCTCATCGCCGTCAACTGAAAGTGTACCCAAGAGGCTGGCGGCATTCCACGTTGGATGGCAATGCTTAGCCTTTGGCCAAAGTAATAGCCAGCCTTTGGGTCACGGGAAGTGTCAAAAAGCCGCTTCGCTAATTCTTTAAGGCGGCGATATATGTGAAATAGGTGTAATTTGTGTTACATTAAAACGTTTTTTCTCCGTCATTTTTATCGAAAATGCTTCGAAAAAAATACATAATAATCTATGCCATACAAGGCAGATCCCCTTCTTTTCAAAAATAAAAAAAAATCTATTTAAATATCAAAAATAATTGAGCAAAGTATCATCTGTTTTCTTAGTTACTACGGTTTTTCTCGTAAACTATCAATCTCAGGATTATTTTATTGTCATCACCATATTAAATAAAAGAATACCGAGGGAACCTTCTTCTTATTTTTCCAGATTAATGCCCTAATTATTTTTAACGATTTTTTTACGTAATCGATACTCTTTATTCGCGTGAGCACCCCTCTGCCGTCCTAAGAATCAGTGCGGGACGAGACGCTGTGCTGAACGGACCTGCGACACTTTTCTCCAAAAACTGCACTATTATTTTATTTGTGGAATGCGAAAGTTTGGATGGATGTATGGACACGGTAAAGGTATCTAACAGTATTGTGACTCGGCCTTGTTCGGGATATAACTACCTACAGCCGCGCGGTACTCACACACGCGATAGGGCTGCCTGCTTATAGTGTTTTAATTTCATCAACCTACTCGTACTTGAGTTTCTTTCTTGTTTTGTGAATGTAAATAATATATATTATTATTTTCAAAAATGTTTTTTTTGTGAATGAAATAGGAAGTGTTCAATACATGTAAATCTTACTAGGAAAGAATATGTGAGTAATAAATGATAGGTACCAAACCTATCATTTATTACTCACATATTCATTTCATAACGATATTTCGCCTAATTCAATAATATGTATGTTTATAAATAGCTAATTACATAAGTAAGTAAATAGCCTAGAGTGGGAAACTACTTTTTTTTAACGTATGCGCACTTTTTACGCCCTATCTACTTATTTATTAATTAATCTGGGTTTTTTTACTCAGTGGAAAAATCGAAATATCTGCCTATTAAAAGCAAAAACAGATTATTACGTCATTGGTAGACATATCCAAAAATTATAGTTATACCTTGCGGAGTATCCAGGTAATTTAAAAATGTTATTGATGAATTCAAGGAACCAATACATATTAAATAAGCACTTGAACTTATTTTTAGTGAAAAAATCGCGCGGTTATTGTTAAAAAATACCGGCCAAGTGCGAGTCGGACTCGCGCACCGAAGGTTTCGACATTTGGTTTTTTTTTTTTTTTTTATAATAGATTCACCAACAATTGTTTACACCATTTCAATTATAAATCACATGCTTAACGATAATATTACAGTGTAACAATCACTTATAAGTGAACACCACATGCTTAAATTAATATCAGACCAAAAGTGAAGCTTACTTAGTTAAAATCAAAATACATCGAAGTTAAAATCAAAATTAAAATCATAATAAAAAAATAAAATCAAAGTTACAATCAAAATTAAAAATTAAATTAAATTTAAAACCAATATTAAATTGAAATTATAATAAATTTCACTTGGAAAGAATATTATACGCAATAAAGTCGCAATTGGTTATTTGACTGTATTTTTTTTATTAGAAATACATAACTAATTAACAAAAAGATTAACAACAGTGAAAATACGAATGTATTATCCTAAAAAACGGCCTAGTTATAAGCATTTAAAAAGTCATTGCTAGAAAAAGAGAGCACGATGCAATTATGACGTCATTATGTCCAAACGCTGTATAACTCGACATTTCCTAGAACAAATTATGTTTCGCGTGACAAGGATAGAGAATTCCCCCTCCAAAAACTTTAAAAGCATGGATGTTATTTATTTGAACATTGATTTAATTTATTTTTCGACACTTCGTTTTGTTTCTATGGAATCTTTTTAATGAAACAGCATTTTAGTACATTTTAGTTGGTGGTCAAATACCTAATTATCTTGTTTTTTTTTCGACCGCATAATTAAATTTATTTGTAGGGGAAAATTGCTGATTACTTAAAAACTGTTAAACTTAAATTCATAGTTTTATTTTCCCTGTAATAATTAGGTTAATGTCTATCAATCATTATTATTTCAGATTTTTCCCTTCTCAAATTACGGAGATAAAAATGACCGTTCCCCCCGGTATTTTTTTGTGCGGATTTCATTATTATTCGAAAATTAAAAGACATACAAGAAAACAAAAAAATATATTAGAATGTGCAAATAAAGACCTTTCATATGACACCCCACATGACCTAGTAACTATACTTAGAAATTTTAAACACCCACTTTCCCCCACTTTTCCAATAAAAGCAATATGATTTTTATTTTTTTTTCATTTGCAATACGCATGAACAATCGTTCTTTATAACTGTTCCAAATTTCAAGTCAGTGTGACAGACGGACAGACAGACAGACGAATTGAAACCATAAGTGTTCCTTTATACCATTTTCGGTACGGAACCCTAAAAACAACACACCGTCCGTTCGTCACTGCGGCACAGTCGCGACTATCTGCATGCCGAGATCGAGGCGCGTAGGCATAGCTCGCGATTCATCCGTTTGTATGAAGTTGGAATACTGTATAGATAATATTACCGTGGTATGGATGTCTGTTCCCTCTTCACGCCAAAACGGAACGCTAATGAACGGATTGGGCTGAAATTTTGCATATAGGTAGTCCTAGGCTTGGAATCAAACATAGGCTGTACTTTTTATCCCGGAAGAAAGCGTGCGGAACCGCGGGCAAAAGCTAGTACCTAATAAAGTAACATCATAGGCACGGAAATGTTACCTCGTGAAAAAACTTGTAGGTTTTCTAGGCTGGGCTATCTATTTATGTAGGTAGGGTAGGCACTTAGCGACTTACTATATTATTGAATTGAATTGGTAATAAAATAATGAAATGATTATGAGAAGATGGTATTTGGTATGTGGTAATAATGGTAGGTATTTATGAGGGTAATAAATGGTAGCACACAAAAATATTTATACTGAACACTTCTTATTAATTTCACTATCCACAAATTGAATAAAAAATATATTAACATAAAAAAAATAGAAAGAAACTCAAGTAGGCAGAAATACTGTAAGCCGGCAGCCCTATCGTGCTGTGCAAATGGTTGGATTATTATTTTGCCGTGCCATGCGCTGCGCGTACGTAATTTTTGTCAGGGGAGGTGTGGAGCCTGCGCGGGGTATTTTCCTTGGTTACGCCCACTCGAGCAAGGTCATCGGCGTATATCCCGCTCTTAAAAAGAAGGTGGGCACTCGGGCCCCATGACCCTAGAGTTTCAACCCCAAACGGCTCAAAATATAGTTACCAAAAAGGTTACCCTTCATTCTTAAGTTACAATACCGTAGTTGCGCTTGTAAAACCGCGAAAAAGCAGTTTGTAAATAGGTACCGCATATCTCAGTTTCACAATGTTGCAGGAGGCAAAAAAACTTAATATTTTAGCTATTGAACTGAAATTTTATCAACTAAACTTTATAGTCACTCCTTTGTGTTATAGGCACCTACTACTAATATTATTAAAAATTCTGTGACGTTTAAATAAAGCTAATCAGGGATAAAAAATAGTTTACGCGATGTGTGAATTTTACGTCTTTTACGATTGACAATATATGTTGATGAAGATATATATCCGTTTAGTAACTGGACTGGTTAGTAATTAGTAGATAAACAAGAATTATCGCAGGGCCCATGGCTTTTGTTACTAAGATTTCTCTGCATTTACTACTGATGCTGTTTTATCTTTAATTACCGTAATGAGGTCTGTAGGGCGCGTGACCCTACGTCGCATTGGTTCACGTGCCGTTGCGTCAGCAGATAACCTCAGTGGAAATCCGCGGTAGTGTGGGTTCGAAGTTATTCGCAGTAAATGATGAGTTTGTTATAAGTGTCACGAACTGCAGTGCAATGAATTTGTTTTAATGTTTATTGTATTCGCATTGTTTTACTATGTTTAAATTGATCACCGATTCTATTTATGTAGTTGTATTTTTTATTGCCTACTTTACTAATGTAATAAGATATTGATAATAAATACAGAAACTAGTAAATATTCATTTATTCACTGGAAGCAGGCCTGTCCCACTCCCCGTGTAGGTATCAAAAACGTACCTACGCACAGCGGCCTATCCGAGACGGCTAGTCACTGGGGCCTCACGCGCGAGCCGTGAGTGATGTACGCGCAAGATTTGTTCCTTTGATTATATACGTATCTACTTCATTTGTTCGTTTCAATTATTCTTAACTTTTTAGGAACGGCCTCCCGGACTAATCTGTTTGCATCGTAAGTCATTCCGGTGACCGTGTGATACGATTTGAAACGTCTTTTGTTGACAAAGGTATTAATAGTAAGGCGGCGTAATTCAACATTATTTGAGTAATATAAGGCCTGTGTCTCTTTTCGTGAAGGTATCGAAAACGTAAGTAGGTATGTATGCACAAATGTATTAGAATTAAAGTACTGTTAACACCTACCTTACGTTTTTATTTTGAAAGTCATTTGTTTTCTAGAGTACTACAAAAATGGTAATTCAGTATTTAGATTAATTTATTTTTTAAAAGGAGACAACCCTGTTTTCGTTAGAAAAGGTAAGCGTTACGCGCTAGAAAGAGACGCAACTTCTAGGCAACTATAAGCGTAGGTAATTACGCGCTGCGCGATCTGAATTGAACTTAATCGTATCGTCGCTAAAGTCTATATTTCTTTAGATGACTTTTCAAAGTGGCTCTTCTGTACTTGTACTATTATGTATTCTGTGCTGGAAGCGACTCAAAAAAAACTGACAACATTGTCACGTTGGATGTCAATTCTTAACCTTTGACCTAAGTAAAACCCCGTCTTTCGATGCTTGGGTCACGGCGAGTGTCAACCAACGGGTATGCTATTAGTGTGTGATGCATAATAATATTTATATATTTAAAGAAAACAGACAGAAAAGCTAAGAATCTTTTAAGTAGAGGTTTTAAAGGCTATTTTTAAATATCCTTTTTTTTATAAACAAAAACAGCGCCGTTCCCTTGTCTTGAAAGAACTACTTCCCACATCTAGATACAAAACTATAATATAACCTTCCCTAGATATCAATCTATCTCAATAACAAATTTCATCTAAATCAGTTCAGCCGTTTTACTGTAAAAGCGTAAGAAACAAACTTACCTACATTCTCATTCATATTAAAGTTAGTTTCCTAAGTAACTTTTATATTTTTTCAATAATGCTTTTTTCGTGTAAAATTTGTGTCCAGATTGTTTACTGCCAAAAAACGAATTATTTTTTAGAATGCTTTAAAATAAAGGTACTAGGTAAATAAATGATATACAAGGCCGAGGGTCTATACCACGATCCACGTTCACAAATATCTAGTTGTTGATCAAATATTTGTACAGTAAAAAGCGTTTATGAATAAAAATATATTTTTATGTAAATGCTCACATCACGAACCAATATTTGTAAGTGGGACAAATGTTTGTCCCAATGCGGGTGGCAACTGACAACAAAGGATGTTAGACAGACGTAGATATCCGATGGTATGCTATTGATTGTAATGTAGGTAGGTATGTCATACGGGTTAACGTTAATCCCGGGAGATTTTAATCAGCATGCAATGTTTTGCCAGGCATTTTAATATCGTATACAGATTATTTAGTTTGTTTTTTTTTTCCTTCGTGTGGGATTTCGTTGATAGGTCTTTCAAAAATATTACTGGGGGGTTAGACAAGTGGCAAAAATGCTAGTAGAATAGAAAACAAACTGTATGGGGATGACATTCGTTTACGACTAGCTGTATCATTCCCATACATTTTGTTTTCTTTACTAAGTTAGCGTTTTTGCCACTTGTCTAACCCCCCAGGTGTGTGAGGACCATTTTTCGGTTAAGTGAGCCATTTGAGAAATATCCGTGCAAATTTTTGTTGTCCCCCCCTCTAACTTTTGAATGGCTGTCCCTAGAAATGTGAAAAAATTCACAGACGTATACATGTAATAAACTTACAAGGAAAAATATCACGGTTACAGAGTTATAGTGGACTAACTAAGACCTATACGGAACCCGTACCCGCTGCGCGTGGCCCAACACGCACTTGACTGATTTTTATCAAGTACTAGCTTCTGCCCGCGACTTCGTCCGCGTGGAATAGTGGTGCTCCGCTCCTATTGGTTTTAAAACCCAAATATCTTACGGAACCCTATTTTTTCCAAAATAAAATTTAGCCTATGTTACTCGTGGATAATGTAGCTTTCGAATGGTGAAAGAATTTTTAAAATCGGTTCAGTAGTTTTTGAGCCTATTCATTACAAACAAACAAAGTTTTCCTCTTTATAATATTAGTGTAGATAAAGCGTGGGCGGTGCTGACTGTATTACCATTTAGCTCGTACAGTGGGATATATATATATATATATATATGTCTAAATTGTCTATAAACTGTCATTATTCATCCTGATCTGACATATCTTCATGGTAGTGACTTCTGAAGTGATTCAAGAAGTCGAACGACCCCTCTTGCCAGGCGAAGGTTCATCAAACACATATTGACGAAGTATCTATTCTATCATGTTTAAATTAGTGCCAATGAGTATTGAGCATCCATTTGGATAGAAATGTCGGTATAATATGAAGGAAAATCTACCTTTTTGGATGTAGCAACATACAAAATTACAATGTAAATCCAGTGTACAGGTTATTATTCTACTCTTTCTTCATCAACAAGTCGTCCATAGATGTAAACAACTGCGTCATCCGAGTTAAATGAAAGTCAGTTGTTATTTTTGCGTTTTATTAAATAAACTTAAGCTTTCTAAAGGAAAATTATAAAATACTAGCTGTTTCCCGCGGTTTCACCCGCATCCCGAGGGAACTACTTAGCGCATCGTAAAATCGGGTAAAAAGTAGCCTATGTTGTTCCTCAGGGTCTATTCTATCTCTGTACCAAATTTCATTTATATCGATCCAGTAGTTTTGGCGTGAAAGCGTAACAGACAGACAGACAGAGTTACTTTCGCATTTATAATATTAGTAAGGATATATAATATATAAATATATAATATATATATATATAGTGAGGATGGTATGGTATGAAATATGTTTCAATTGCTGTATGGAATTTAAATATATCCAAAAGGTTTTTGGATTAACACGTTTAAAAAATCAAGCATGCCCAATTGCTGTGCGGAAGTCGCACGAACCCAAAAAGGCTGTATAATTTCCTTTATAACAAAACAAGGACAAAGTTTATTTGAAAAAAATATAGTAGAAATAAAATAAACCCTTACGAGGGTAAGACATATCCCGTCACAATAATCTTTAAACTTTGTATTATTTTAGTCTTTAAAACAAACAATGGGTTCTTCAGGTAGCGTGTAATAGAGTTATTATGTAACTACATAATGAGCTGTAACTGCCAATTATATAGTTTATTTACTTGTTTACCTCGTGATGCATACAGAATATGTACTTTGTTATTTATAAGCAAAACGTTATTTTTATCGCATATTTGCATACGTTTGAAATAGCCTGTATCTTTGACTCGCCCTGGTTCCATTTTATTTCGGACCAGCGGAATATTGTTTCCCTTTATTTTCTGTTAGCCACCACATTACAATTCTCACTCCCTTTTTCGTAAATATCATCTTTCATGCAATCCATCCATCTCTGTTTTGGTCACTGTTCAATATCTCCCCCCTTTCCATCCCCGAAATTGCTAGAGCAGGACAAAGGATATTTTTTTTGTGAGGGAAGTGGCTAGTGACTACGAAAAGTTATTTTACAAACAGTTTGACGAAACAAGCAAGTATGGTCGTCTCCCATAACTACTCGTATTTTACTCACATCACAATACCCATAGCTACATAATTACTTAAGTTTTAAATAGAAATAACCAGAGGTGGTGTTAACTCACACGTGGCTCTAATAATAGCATTGAACTGAAGTATTGTTTATTGTACAGTCAACGTCAAAAAACTGTTAGCACTTTAATGCCCGGTTTCTGGGATATATTGTCTTTGGTTTTTCGGTTTCCTGGTTTCACCCGCGACCTGAGAGAATTACACAACCCACCTACATAAAAGTATTCATACATCATTTAAAACCATTTTATTTATCTATGTTAGAAAATGAGAACAAAATAGTTTATGATTTTGTTTACATATTTCATAAAATTTATTGGAACGGACTATACCATTCACTAACTGTTGTCGCTGACTGTACGAGATAACGAGTGCCTCTACAATAGTAACTTTGTACTGCTTCTAGGAAATATTGTGTTACAATGATGAGACAGCCTATTAATTGCGTTTGAGTAATATAGCGGTTTCTTTTGAGTTGGGTTTTATTCTGTTTGTCTGCATTTTCCTCATATGACTATATATGCTAGTATATACATGGGTGATGTAGCTGTGTTTCAAAATATTTCGAAATCGGCTCAGTAGTTTCAGAGATAATCCCCGAAATACGGACTTACAAACTTTACTTCTTTATATGTATTAGTGTAGATTAAGAAACGTATTAAAAACACTGGTACTCAGCTGCATCCGGTTTAGACTGGAAGCCGACAAAGTTGGGACAAGGCTAGGCAGATGATGATGATGATGATGATTAAGAAACGTACTAATGTCGTGATGGCCTAGTGGTTAAGGCGCCAGCATCTCGTTTACGAGTGTGCGGGTTCGAAATCCGGCTAGTACCAATGTTACTTTTCTAAAGCTATATGTACTTTCTAAGTGTCTACACACTGTCTAAAGGTGATGGAAGACCTCGTGAAGGAAACTTGGACTTAGAAATTGCCAATCCGCCTTGAGTAAGCGTGTACCTACAGTGGGATAGTGAATAGGTTGATGATGATGATGATGAAAAAAGAAAATTGTACCCTAGCAGAGATCCGACAATACTTAGAACAACTTGCTGTAAAAGTTCCATGTATAAAAAAAATGTAGTATGATGGCGATTCGGGTATTTAATAAAATACCACAATGTATAAGGGAAGTGCAATTAATAAGATTATTTAAGATGAGACTACGAGAATGGCTATTGGGCAAATGCTATTATAATTTGAATGATTTTTTAAACGACAGGACGACTTAATGAGGGAAATTTACAATATTATGAAATTGTGACATAGTAAACATGCAAAATTATATTGAATTTAACATTTTATGTATACTAGTAAGTGCTGCATAGGTTTAAATAATCTCGTGTTAAGAGCGTTTACGCATAGCGCACGATGTCAAGTATAGGTATTTTAACGCAAGTTTTACTCACATAGAAGCGAATGTGACTGTGTGCGTAGCGCTGGCGCGTTCTCTCGCGCTATAGGCAAACATACCATTTTGATCCATCGAGTGAATTATTTTAGAAAAAAAATTTAACGGATGCGAGTAAGTACATAAAATAAGTAGTCAGTAATAATATTGCAAGTGTAAACAACATGGTGCAATAAATAAATAAACATGAATTTATAGATCGAAATTTAGACATAACTAAATTCTGCAATAATTTATTGAACCTTCCTAATAGTAATGATTTATAGATATATGTTTTTTTATCGATTGCGACAGGAGGGTTATGTTTTTAGAGCGTACGTATGTATGTGTGTATATATATGTATATTAAGTGTCATTAATTTGTCTTGATCGTGACAGTGACACTATAGGGTAGGTATTTTTTTTTTTTTTTTTTTTTTCTCTTTATTTTTTTTTAAAGGGGTTTTGTCACTTAGTGATAATGTCACCCCCATAAGAATAACAATCTATAACTTAAATCAAATACTATTAAAAAACTCAGTAACTTTAGTAGTAATTATAAGTAACAAACTGTGCTTTATTAACTATGTTTGACTTAATAACTTAAATCAAATGCAATCAACAAAGCACAGCAACTAAACTAAATAGAATAATAAGGTCTATTCATTTGGATATGTGACATATAATAGGCTACACAACATCCTAGCTTCCTCCGATCTCGGGGACGCTAAGATGCTGTTACATGCCCCCACTTCAGATCCTACAACAAATAGACACTGTCTTTCTTGTATGTTCCGATCACACTCCATCAAAACATGATAAATATCTTCAACTACACCACAAACTGTACAGTTTGGTGACGTACATATACCCATTAAATAATTAAACTGATTTGATGGGATGTGGCCAGAACGCATCCTCAGCAGAGACACTACATGTTTCCTATCTATCTCCACACCTTCGAACCATGGGTAGCGAAGCGGATGAGGCTGAATGGTTCTATACCAGATTCCTTTTTCCTTTGAGCGCTCATCAAAGTATTCGTGCCATCTTTGTCTGCATAGATCCTTGACATGACCAAGCCAATCAGAATATAATGGTACACAAGCATAGTCAATGCCTTCGCTAGATGCTTGTCGAGCTGCTAAATCTGCCTCCTCGTTACCCATGATTCCAATGTGTGAAGGTATCCATTGTATGGTGACGGTTTTATTTAGGGCTTGAATCTTGCAGATTAAATCTAAAATAATTATGGCTATCGGAAATCCTCGAAGACTCGAGGGTACCCGAGCCAAATGTTGGAGGCTGCTTTTTGAGTCAGAAAATATAACGAATTTATCTTGTTCTATGCTCAATATATATAACAGTGCTTCAGTAATAGCTATGAGTTCACAATACATTATGGAGATATTAGAATTAATTTTGAATTTTCCCATTATATAAAGTTGAGGGTCAAAGAAAGCAGCCCCCAAAGATGACCCATCCTTGGACCCGTCCGTATATATTTTATAGTGTCGACTAAACTCATCATCTATCATTTTCACACATGTCATATTAAGATCAGTTACATTAACAAATCTTTTTGCTGATCTTACACCTTCAATTTTATCCCTAATAACACTAGATAAATCTATATTGGTAACCCAAGTATCTAAGGAATACATATCCAACATGGGGCTCGAGTACACTGGGAATTCTGAGTATGTTCTGTGGGCCTCTACTAACAGTGAGATCTTCTTGTTTCTCCAATAGAGTCCTTGGCATTGGTTGGACAGCTCCTCCAGGATATCAATAAGGATATTACTTTTAACTGATTTGGTTTTTAAATAAAATTTACACGATAGGAAGAGTCTTCGAATGAATAATGGGTGGAGATATAGTTCACTTTCCATTGCGTGGATAGGCGTGGTCCTAATAAATCCTCCTATAATCCTCATAGCCTGATTCTGTACTCTGTCAAGTTTCTGAAGATGGCTGTTTGCACAATTTCCATACAGAAAGCAACCATAATCTATTCTACTGCGTATTATTGATATGTATAGCCTTCTTAGATGTATGGGATGTACTCCCCACTTAGCACCAGCTAATACTTTAAAAATATTCAAAAATCGGCAAACTTTTTCCCGGATCTCATTTATATGTTTACCCCACTTTAAGGAACTGTCCAACCACATCCCAAGATACTTGACACAATCTACTTGCTCAATAAGACTGTTGTTGACATATAGATGGATTCTATTTCTTCTTCTTCCCCTACTGAAAAGACAGACTTTAGTTTTTCTATGAGAGATGTTGAGTCCTAATTCTGTCATCAAGCTTTGAAACACAAGCAACGCGTTTTGCACCTGAGATACAGAATCGGATAGCTTCTTTTGTATGTCATATATAACAAAATCATCAGCATATTGTGAAATGTAAACATTACCAATTTTCCTACAGACATCAACTGTCGCTGCATTAAATAATAGTGGGGATAAAGGGTCCCCTTGAGCTATGCCTATACCCGTGACTCGACATATTAGGCTATTGTCCAGTAGTTCGACCAATAGATGTCTCTGATGGAGATACTGCCAAAGATAATTACATAAAACAGAGCCCACTCCTAAATTGTCCATAATACCTAAAAGCGATGTCAGGTTTATATTATTGTAGGCACTTTCAATGTCCATGAAACAACCGACAGTTGGACAATTTTTAGAGAAACCCGTTTCAACCCGTGCCACTAACCTAGAGAGACCATCATAGGATGACCTAGATCTTCGGAAGCCAGTCGTGTCATTGGATAGTATATTATTTTTCTCTAGAAACCATTCGAGCCTGCGTGTTATGATGGTATGAAGTATCTTACACAAACAAGATATTAATGCAATTGGTCTGACACCCACACATGAGCCTGGATCCCCTCCCGGCTTCGGTATAGGAATAATTTTAACTTTTCTCCATTGGTCAGGTACGAATCCAGATAACATAAAATTATTGTACATGGAAGTCAACATGATTTTAGCTATGTAGGGTAAATTCTTAATCATAGAATATGATATATTATCGTGACCTGGAGCAGAGTCTTTATTTTTAATTGAGTTAATTACTTCCTGTACCGAAACCGGGCTGGATAGTTGCAAGTTGCACGAAGTAAATAAAGGCAGTGGTGGCGTTACGTAATCTGGGGCCAGACTTCGTAATAGTGCTTCGGCTTTATCTTGGTCCACTGCTGATGCCGCTGATCTGTAACCTTTGACCCATCTCATCCGCCTCCACATTTCCACAGAAGAAGTCACATTATCTATGCCATTACAAAATTCCTGAAAAGATTTACATCTGGCTTGTCGTATAAGTTTCTGCGCTTCAGCTACTTTTCTTTGTAGCACTTCAAGATTTTGTGGGTTAGGGTTACCTCTAAAATTGGCCAGTGCAAGACGTCTTTGTGCAACAATCTCTGATAACGTTGGACTCCAATATGGTTTCGGTATGAATTTGTTTGACTGAAGAGGATTCTCGCTCACTTTAGTCGTAGGTATGTATTGATCAGCTGCTGAGTTAATAATTTCTAGAAATGTATTATATGCGCATTGATAATCTACAGGTAATTCCAAGTTAGTTAATTCCGATTCTATGTACTCAGTGTATGCCTGCCAATCAGCTTTTTTATAGTTCCTTCGTTTTTTTACATTACGTGAATTATTAATTTCTAAGCAAATTTTAATCATCATATGGTCACTTCCTAGGTTTTCATTCATGACCAGCCATTTTAATTTTAAAGCCAAATCTGTTGTAGCAATAGTCACATATGGGGAAGATTTTTGTATAGTTCCATTGACCAACTTCAAGCGTGTATGTGAGTTATCGTTCAGTGTAAACAAGCTGTTGTCCATAACAGAATCGAAAATTTGATTACCTCTCGCATCAGTTCTGGAAGACCAATTTGAATGGTGGCCGTTCAAATCACCAGCAATTAAGGTTTTGAGTCGTGTAATGGAGAAGATCTCATCCCAGTCACTTCTACATGTGTGAACTGACGAAGGGCAATAGATGGAAATTATATTTTCTAATTGGTTGCAGTTGAGCAATTTTATGTGCACCAGCTGTATTTGTGAATTAGCAATGTTTACCTTATTTTGTATGGCCTTGATTGAGTGGTGAACAAAAATTGCTGTGCCTCCATAACCATCGTCGCGATCCGTCCTGAAGATGTTGTATCCGCTGAGTCTAAATGTGCTGTGTGGATCGAACCATGTTTCACTGATAATAGCTAGGTGAATTTTCTCCTGCTTAAGTAAGGCCTCAAATTCTGTTATCTTCGGTCGTAAACTCTGCGCATTCCATTGTAAAATGTTGATTTTTAAATATCTATGTCTGTCGTTAGCCATCTTATAATGTCAGATAAGAAAGGTAATTTTGTTATGTAATGCACTAGAAACGTTGTAAACCACTCAGTAATAACTTTTACGCAATTTAAAATTTTATTTTCCAGGCTAATCCCTCTATCCCAAATTTTTTCTTTTAATTTATTCCATAACAAACTTAAAGTCTTTTTCTTCTCTTTATTTATATCCTCAGATTTCCCTGTTTCTATTTGTTGGGTTTCAGGTTCACTGTCTGATAATACTTCCCAGTCGATATATGTTTCCGATCTTTGTTTATTTTTTTGATTAACCCTACCGTTTTTACTGACTTTTTGAGCAATTGTAGTCTTTTCCTTTGCACTTGGTATTGAACTGGCTGGCTTTATTAATGTGTCTTCTCTAATGTGTGTACTTGGAAGTTCTGTTATGAGTACATTTTCCATATTAGACTCCTGACTTAAGCCTTGGCTCTGAACCTTTTCCGTCTTCTGTTCAATTTCTACGGAAACCTCCTCATAATTTACTTCAGGCGGCACATACATTGTTAAGGCTCGCTTGTAAGTGCAGTTAAATTCTGCCATCAGTTCTCTGAGTCGCTTTTCTTTTAAATATATTGGGCATGTACGAGATAACGCCATATGTTTTCCGGAACAGTTATTACATTTATACTCTATGGCGTCACAATTAGGATGAAGTTTACCACATTTTGGGCATATCTCTTTGATTGATGAACATACTTTTACTGTATGGCCAAATCTCCAGCAACGTGAACATTGCGTGACGGGGTATTGGTATGGATTCACTTTCACCCTGGTCTCATATATGTATACGTAGGTAGGTAGGGAAGATCCTTTGAAGGTTACTCTGACTGATTCCCCAGGTTCCCACTGTCCATTTTTTGTGTTGCGACGTTTAAGTCGTTTAATGCCAATTATCTCTGTCTCACAGCTCAAACCCTCCAGTATTTCCTCATCAGAAGATTCTAAGTCTATATCTTTAATGACTCCGTAGGTTTCTCTCACCTCCAGTGTTTTTTGACATCTAAGCCCTTTGTCTTTTAAATATTTTGACTCGATTAATTTCTCTGCACTCTCTTCATTACTAAACTGGACTAAGACTTTAAACGCATTTATATATTTAACATTTGTTATGTTTGTTATATTTTCCGATTTTAGTAATTTTGCTAATCCAAACTGTTTTGGCAACTTTTCTACGACAGACGTTATGCTAATTTCAATTTTGTCTTCCGGAATTCTTATCACGTCAACCACCTGACTAGCTCGGGCAAATCGTTTACCCCGTCTCACAATGTTTGTCCACACTTCATCTTGATCCAGCTGCCTATATCGTTTACTAGATCTTGTTGTCTCGTCGTTTGCTGTACTATTTTCTGAACATTCTACTGTCAACTCCATATTCTCACTGTTACCGTTACTAATCATCTCACTACAATATTCTATATCATTATGCACATCGACTATCTCAATTGTTTGGCCGTGTTCGAGCTCGCTGCTATCCATTAGTGATAAACATTTTAACACAATGAATCATACGCACGTCGAACGATACTAGTCAAAACCGGTTAAGAATCGCTCAGTATGCGCGTCTAACGAAGACAAGCGCCCGCGCTCAACTGGGGTAGGTATTTAAAATTATAATCGCAGTCGAGTTTTTTTATTTTTTTTATTAATTTACTTGTTTTAATTTTATTAAAATAAAACACTTTATACGGATCTACTTATGTTTATTATTTTCTTTTAAAAGTTTCAAATTGTTTGCCTTCTTTTTACAATTTTTGATTTAGTTTTTCTTACAATAAGTAACCATAGGTTTTGATTCCCAAGCTTGATAGAGTGATAGACAGACAGATGGACCAAGGAAGTGTTCCAATAACATATTTAAAACAGAGTGATCGCCTATATAAACGTGAAAAGTAAAACAAACTGTTTTAAAAAAGCGTTCAAAGTACCTCTTCTTCATTTTGGTGTTCACACTCAACTCTTGCCATAATTTATTCATCACTTGATTTTTTTTTACTTTGCCTGAAGTTAAACCATATACCAGTAAGTGCACAAGCCTTGTTATCTGAAAGGAAGCAGTAATTAAATAAAAGAAAATATTGTAAATAAAACACGCTTAGGAAAAGAGAATTCATAAATAATAGTTTGATTACAAGCTTGCCATTTGATTGGGCTGAAAGATCTTCTCAAAAACAATATTTTGTCTGTCCTGTAAATATCGAGATATAAGCCGAAAGTTGATGAAGTAAATACTGTTTTTTCAGGACTGATTTTTGGGCTATATTTTGATATCTGGCATTATAATTATTTTATTTTTAGCCCAAGCCCCATAGCCATTGTCCATTTTAAAGCAACATAAACTCGTTTTTGTTTGCATTTAGTAGTGGGATTCTTTTATTAGTATGTTATTTACATTTATTACAACTCGATTTTAAATACAGTTATATATTATAGTTATATGTATGGTAGGTAAAAAATAAAAGTAGGTTTATCTCACGAAGGCTCGTTATGAGACATTTATGACATGGAAATAAAGTTTCAATTGTCCTGATTGACAGGCCTTACCGAAATAAAACCTTGCTCAGGTGATCTAATAGTGTATTCATGCATCACGACACAAATCAAAGATATTTGCCTTACCAAGAAAACTGTTTGTCGAATACGTGATTAGGTTAAACTAATTATACTAACATCTATAATATATAGTATAATTAGTATTAATTCGAATAAATAATCATTTATTTCAAGTAAAAAACCCATATTACATTACCCCCAATATGCGAAAATATGTGTTATAACCGGGTGCCGAAGCCGATCGTTGAATTAGTATAACATAGATATACCAACCTTTTAGCACTTGCTTTTTCCATATTTTCGTCATTTTTGCGTTGTCGTTTTTTCGCTAAAAATAACTTGGTTTTGTTTCCCATTACGTCTGAAATATAATTTGTTGTCACTAAAAAAGTGTATCATCGAAAATAATAATAAAATATTTTACTTACCAAAGTAGCAAGACTTTTCTATCACACTATAAACGTCCGCTATCCTTGTACGCACGGCAAAGGTCAACGCAGGTCAGATGGGAGCATCGAGCGACACGTCCTCACTCTGGAAAGCCTCGTGGCGGTCTGATTTGATTTGATTTGCGCGCAGTGTTTTATAATAGATTTCAAATATTCATAGAAAAATAATTACACTAAATTATTTAAAATTTCAAAGCAGATGTTTTAAAGAAGACTTTATTCTATAATAAAAAGCCATTATGATAATAAATTAAAGAAGATATATCGATGAAAAAATCATCTGAATTTCTGGATATTTGTCATTATTTGACTTTTAATTTCTTGTTGTTTGATCGCTAAATCGGAAACTATTTTCAACTAACTATTTACTTGACGATTTAAGTAATTGATTATTATTTTTTTTAAACTACGTTTCCCTGTATTTTCATGAGTTTTAGGCATCGAAACATACGCTGTATGGGGAAATTAAGAAAACCTCTGATCAGTTATCTTGATAGAATTCATAAATACTCTATAAATCGAAATATTTTCTTAACTAACTATTTAAACAGTGAAATTTCCTAAAGTTATTAGCAACTAACATATTTGTAGTACAACTGGTTGATGGTATTAAACACGTTTGAAATTACTGTTTTTGCGCATGGACAGCGTAAACGCTCTTAAGTGTGTAAATTCATTATTTATCTTTAATTTATTTTATAATTTCTGACATATCTAATATTTGTATACCAATCACTGGTGAAACATGCTGAACTAGCCATTATTGTAACATCTTCATTACCATGTTTTTGACAAATAAACAAATTAATTGATTGATTGAATAAACGTACAAATAAAACTAAGTCCAGCTTTCCTTCCAAAATTGAAAACACTTGTCATTTGAGAACCTATGCACTTTTATTGATATATTATAGGTACCAGCTGTTTTCCAGAGTTACATCGGTGTCTCCAGTTAACTACTTAAGGCATCCGGATATAGAGTAACCTATAACCGTCTCCAATATCCCACCTGTCACCGTACCAAATGACATCCACATCAGTTCAGCCGTTTAAACGTGAAAACGTCACAAAAACTTACTTTCGCATTTATAATATTATGTTATGTTTACATTTATAATTTTTGATGAATAATGGTGACATCATAGCATAAGTTGTATGTATAACACTTTTACCTCTAGTGATGTGGCACAAATCACGTAGTATGCAAAGTACATAGGTACTCTTATGTTCTAGAAAAGATGCATCTCAGTGATTTGTCGTTTCTAACCTTATCATATTTCACAAACTTTTTTTAAGGAAATCTTAATATTTATTTTTTAGACAACCGGCTGTGTAGATGTATAAAAAAACTTTTTTTTTAAATAGAACCGGCTTCATCGTTCCAGAAGTCGGTATCTCCAATTTGGTATTGTTTTTTTGTATTTTTACCTCCTTTTTTGAAGTCGGTTAAAAATATCTTAGTAAATGTATTCGAAATTGATGAGGCATAAGTTTAAGTGTAAGTACATCAGTTGTCAGACTTTCAGACTTCTGAATATAATGTATGTAACGATATTCATAGATATTCGTAAAATATCTGGGACCGAGTGAATGATTTATGTACATACGGTCAAGACATATCGATCAAAGTAATATGATATTATTACAAAACAATGATGAGTAAAAACAGTGGAGTGACCATATTTGGGTCACTCAACTTTTCTTGTTCGTCCCGAATACGATGATTCATTTTGTTTTGCTTATCAGAAAAAACTTTGTGTTTTGTTTTACACGCATTATAGGACTAGGTCGCGTTCAACCATTTTTCTGAAAACAATAAATACAGTCGGATTAGGACCTGTAAGAATCGGTTAAAAAGCGAATTCTGTATTTTTTGGTGTGACGTGTTACAAAGGTACGCAGTCTATTTTTTTTTTTTACTTTATTTTGATTATACTAGCTTTCCGCCAAAGGCTTTGCCCGCGTGGGCTATACGATTCAAATTAAAAATTACAGAGTTTCATACAAACTTTGACCTTTTTTACCCCTTTAGGGGAAGATTTTCGGAAAAACCTTTCTTATCGGATTCCTACGTCATACAAAGAACACACCCTCCAAGTTTAGTCTCTACGATCAGTGGTTTAGGCTGTGCGTTGGTCCGTTAGTCATTCAGGACAAAGCATTTTATAATGTATAGAATGATTTATTTTAATATCATTGTAGACCATGATTTTTTTTCGTTCGTTATCGCGCAACGATCAACATACACTGACTAGACAATGACTATAGATACATTGCACAAAAAAATGCGGAAGCGAATGGGTACAGGCAACTACACTCTACAGCATTAAATCCAAGCCAGGTACAAAAATCTATTTATTACTTTTGTTAAATACGCACAACTTAAAATCAGTTAGTGCAAAAACTAGACTAGGTATTTTTTAATTTACAAATTAAGTGGCATAATTTTGAAGATATTAAAAAAATGTCTCAATGTTCAGCCAGGGATAGAGTGTAGTAGTGTTATTAATTGGTTTTTCACTTGATTTAGTACGCGGTTGATAAAAAAAACTAGCTCTTAGAACTTAAACACTAAAACTTGCTTTACTTGGTGTCGGATGTTCTCTTAGTATAACATCCTTAGCCAAATATTCAGGGAAAATAAGCAAGATACTTCAGTCTAATTTCTATAAATGAATTCAGTATTTTAAAATTTGAATTTTTGCAACTGACCTGAATTTACTGCCACCCAGTGTAACAAATCTAATCACTCAAGCATGAAACCTTGCTATCTCACCCACGATCAGAGGCCGTTGACCTCACCTGATGTATTTATGATAACTGTCCAGTTGCTACGTCAGGTTTTTTGCTTTTCATGATTAAGTAGATTTTTTTCAACTCAAGTATGCGGTCAGAGCGATTATATACCGTAGAATTTGATCGTTCATTCGTTTTTTGTTCGTAACTGGTTTAGCCTTTGTTGAGGTTGCCAATACAAGGAGTTTGTTGGATGGGTGTGTCTGTTTTTAGTGTTTTTTTTTTCATCTAGACACAAATTATACCTCAACAACAGGTATAGAAAATGTAGTTCACTCAAGCAGGTCGTAACAAATACATTATTAGTCTTTAAATCTCGCTATTTATTAGTTTGACACTAATAATATTTATTTATGACTATTTATAGTAATTTCTATATAAAGTTAAAGTAGCTTGTGATGTTATTCTAAAGCACTAATATTAAGTAGGATAAGTTGGTTTGTAAGCAGAGCTTAATCTTAGAATTACTTTACCACAAAATCACGACACCCACTGCTGGGCACAGGCCTCTTCACATACAAAGCGGATTGGCGATTTCAGACTTTTTAGTCCAGGTTTCCTTAAGTTTTCCTTCACCGTTAGTCAGTGACGTTTAAGATAATTATGACTTCAGAAAAGTCACATTGGTATTTGCCGGGTTTCAAACCCGCACACTCGTACACGAGATGCTGGTGCCTTAACCACAGGCCATTACGACAAACAAAATTACTACACCATTCTAAAATGGCTTACAATTCCTTCCTCGGAGTCTCAAATCTGGGTAATTGCAAAAAAATGTCTTGGTTAAGGATGGTCCTTCCATGAAATATAAGAAACTTCTTTGTGATGACTGCTAGAGCTGGCTTCCATGATGTAGAATTCCAGACAGAAATGCCTAAAGTAATATCTACTTTTAGCATCGATTTCTAGCCATCAATTGGCCCTTCGTTCTCGATACGTCTGGCTTGTACTGAACAAACAGGGTGTGTCTACAATGAGGATCAGTAATGTAATAGCAAATTCAATAAAACTAGTATCTATGTTATTCTTTATGACATAAGAATGATATATCTTTTTGAATTATCGAAATCGGACCATTACTTATGAAGATATTAAGTAATAAACATTTGCCGTTCCGGCCGCTAAAAATTAATGTCCGCGGGAGCGTGTGACGTCACTCCAACGGAACCGAGCGCAGTCTGCATTCATATTTCACTATTCGGCGGAGCTGCGACGCGGTTGGTCAGTATATTTGGCAATTTATTTTACGTAAAGTGTTGTTAGAGTGTGTTTTGTGATATTTGAGTATAAAACGTCCTAAAATATGAGTACTAATAAAGTAGAGGCTGGTTTTGTGCGAGCTCAGTCAGATAATCTTCCAAAGGTGGATTCTTTCATGACATTTGATTATCTCAGTAATCTAGTTCTAAGTTAATCTACGTTACTTATTAGTAATCTTAAGATATTGATTTAAAATCTTTAGGCCTCCACACAATCGGCTATTATCGCGGTGAATCGCTGTACATTGCTGTGAACTCTCAAAAACTCTTGAGAGTTTTTCATCCAACGCAGCAATGTATAGCAAATCACCGCGATCATCGGTGATTGTGTGGAGGCAGCAGTAGGTAGGTGTAAAAAATAATGAATATAATGTATTGGTACAGAAATCTTGATAAACAAATGTTGTTTTCGTTCATTCCTATGCGGATCATTTCGCGGATGGCTATTTAACCAACTTGCGCTTTATTTAGTTCATAGTTCCCTATATACTTGTCGATCTATAACGGAAACCTTAATATTGGTTTTCAATGGCTATTTTTTGCCACCTCGTTCATTGTTACAAATAATTCATTCAGTATGTACCTACTTAGGATGGCTTGAAAAAATCATCATCAATCATCTCTTTACAACAGGATACCATTTTGAAGAAGTTTTGCGTTTTTCGGCACGTTAAAAATAATTTTTCTAAGGTAATAATAGAAGTATTTGTACATTTTGGCACTATACAATATTAATACATGTTTGAAAAGGTGAATTAGACACAAATCGGACACTTAATTTGTTTGAAAGTCACAATTAATCAAACAAAACACTGCGCGCCATACTGCTGCCAACGGCTAACCGTTGGAGTGACGTCACAGCTATCGCGGCGACCGCTCGGTGAACTTCGCTAGTAATTTGGTCATAACTTCGTCAATTTTTATCGTAGATCAAAAATTTTTGCACTGTATGTTAAGGATTACTTAGCTCTACAAATCTGCATTGTCAACTAAAAACGTTACGGATCCTCATTGAGGATCAGTAATGTAATAGCAAATTCAATAAAACTAGTATCTATGTTATTCTTTATGACATAAGAATGATATATCTTTTTGAATTATCGAAATCGGACCATTACTTATGAAGATATTAAGTAATAAACATTTGCCGTTCCGGCCGCTAAAAATTAATGTCCGCGGGAGCGTGTGACGTCACTCCAACGGAACCGAGCGCAGTCTGCATTCATATTTCACTATTCGGCGGAGCTGCGACGCGGTTGGTCAGTATATTTGGCAATTTATTTTACGTAAAGTGTTGTTAGAGTGTGTTTTGTGATATTTGAGTATAAAACGTCCTAAAATATGAGTACTAATAAAGTAGAGGCTGGTTTTGTGCGAGCTCAGTCAGATAATCTTCCAAAGGTGGATTCTTTCATGACATTTGATTATCTCAGTAATCTAGTTCTAAGTTAATCTACGTTACTTATTAGTAATCTTAAGATATTGATTTAAAATCTTTAGGCCTCCACACAATCGGCTATTATCGCGGTGAATCGCTGTACATTGCTGTGAACTCTCAAAAACTCTTGAGAGTTTTTCATCCAACGCAGCAATGTATAGCAAATCACCGCGATCATCGGTGATTGTGTGGAGGCAGCAGTAGGTAGGTGTAAAAAATAATGAATATAATGTATTGGTACAGAAATCTTGATAAACAAATGTTGTTTTCGTTCATTCCTATGCGGATCATTTCGCGGATGGCTATTTAACCAACTTGCGCTTTATTTAGTTCATAGTTCCCTATATACTTGTCGATCTATAACGGAAACCTTAATATTGGTTTTCAATGGCTATTTTTTGCCACCTCGTTCATTGTTACAAATAATTCATTCAGTATGTACCTACTTAGGATGGCTTGAAAAAATCATCATCAATCATCTCTTTACAACAGGATACCATTTTGAAGAAGTTTTGCGTTTTTCGGCACGTTAAAAATAATTTTTCTAAGGTAATAATAGAAGTATTTGTACATTTTGGCACTATACAATATTAATACATGTTTGAAAAGGTGAATTAGACACAAATCGGACACTTAATTTGTTTGAAAGTCACAATTAATCAAACAAAACACTGCGCGCCATACTGCTGCCAACGGCTAACCGTTGGAGTGACGTCACAGCTATCGCGGCGACCGCTCGGTGAACTTCGCTAGTAATTTGGTCATAACTTCGTCAATTTTTATCGTAGATCAAAAATTTTTGCACTGTATGTTAAGGATTACTTAGCTCTACAAATCTGCATTGTCAACTAAAAACGTTACGGATCCTCATTGAGCGCTCGCTGCGACCTCTTATGATCAGTTAGCTTGTTTGACTCCCCGGGGAGCGGCTGTTGTTGCTTGTACAGCTATAAAATATTGGTTTATTTACAGTAGGTACAATAAGGCTACGTGCAGGCGGCATTATTTTACCCGTATACTAATAGAGTAGGGACAATAGAGATATGTATATCAAATTGTTTAACTGCTGCACTGTTAATCTCGTGAACAGTAAACGGTAAAATACATGCAGTCTGAACGTAGCCTACGTAGTTTCGTAAATCGTAACAAACATTTTTGAATATATATAACTACTTTCATCTTAATTGGTTTAGCCGTTTTACCGTAAAAGCGTTAAACAGCTGATGTCACATTTTTATGTTTAGTAGCATTCACAGAAATCGAAATCTTGAGCGCCTGACTAGTGAGCCTAATAAGGATTAATTCCTATTTTAAATGTTTTTCATGTACGGTTGTATATTAGCCAGTGCGCTATCTACAAGGCATTCTTTTTGTAGGGGTAAAAATAATATAAAGTACAAACCTGCTGTTCCAAGTTTCATAATCTCTCGTTCTAATTTTACTAGACTTACAGAATATTTGTTAAATGTCATAATTGTTATCATATTTGCTTTTCACAATTACAGACGCAAGATGATAATTGTTAATAATTTCCATATCATAAAACAAACAGAATATAAAATATAAACATAATGTTCTATTTTAAGTGAAGTCCTCGTTATCTTAACTTAAATACGGAGGTTTCAAGGCAAACTAACAAAACAGTTTGCGCTGTGAAATCTCAGAACCAACATAATTTGCTGATAAACTGGAATACTTGCTGATTGTGTGCGTTGCTACGATTTCATTTATCTTAAAAAACTCGTGGTTTTATTTAGAGACATCTATTTTAAAAGAGCTCGTGTTTCTTTGTGTGTTGTTTTCTCTGGTAATAATATTCGAAAGCTAATACGCAAAGCAACGAAATTATGCGGCGAAGAACGTTTTGTAAAGAAAAGGTTTTGGAAACATAATTTTAGGATAGTCGAGTTAGTAATTTTCGAGATGAGCTCAGAAATCTCTAAATCATAATAGGTAAGCTTAGGCAAAGTAGGTGGAAACCACTAATATAATTTAAAAAATAAATATTTTATAGAAGACTACATACATAATGATTTAATGCCTAGGTACCTATTTATTTAACAAGTCACAGGTGATTTTTTCTTTGTGCAGGTTAATTCTATCTGACGACTAGGCAAGCTTATGGTACTAGGTACTATGGTATTTAGTGGTACATTTGCCATGCATACGTCATGCATATTGATGACCCATCTATATGCAAGGCATGGTGTCAAACTATTGGACATACAATAGAAGGATGCTTATTTATGTATGTTTATTGAAGACACCTCAGATTCCTTACGGTCACAATCAGACGGTTTTACGAGCTCGTCCGTTATACTCATTAGACTATAACGGAAACTAAAGACTTCGTTTGAGATCAAAAATAGACCAAAAATATAAAAAAAGCCGGCCAAGTGCGAGTCGGACTCCCGCACAAAAGATTCCGTATCTATAAAAACGGCAAAAAGATCACGTTTGATGTATGGAAGCCTCCTTAAATATTTATTTTATTTAGTTTTTTAGTTTATTGTAGCGGCAACAGAAATAAATCATCTGTGAAAATTTCAATTGTCTTACTATCATGGTTCGTGACACAGCCTGGTGACAGACATACAGGCGGACGGACAGCAGAGTCTTAGTAATAGGGTCCCGTTTTAACCCAGCCTGGTGACAGACAAACGGACAGCGGAGTCTTAGTAATAGGGTCCCGTTTTAACCTACGGAACCCTAAAAAGATTCAAAAAATATTCTGGCCATAAAATGTTTTCATAGATATAAAATAGAAAATACTGTATTGTACACCAAAAAGAAATTGATTAACACACAATTTATATTAATTATAATATTTATGTAACGATAACATACAAAATATGAAAAGTATGCTAATAATTGATATCATGTTTTGTGATATTCGTAAAAGTATAAAATATAAATGATGAAAACTTTGGTGGAACTGGCTGTTAGTAATAATGAGCCAACATTATCTTGCATACTTATGTATTTTAATATACATGTAGGTACTTTATCTTAGTATATAAATAGGTATATAATGACGTAGGCACTTGTGTAGAAGCCGTGAGCAAGCCCACATGTTTGTAATTAAATCGAACACATGTGAATGCACTGTAAGCGGTATTGTAATTACCGGCAGCTGTCGCGGTATTTATACCGGTATTTACTACCTGCGATTGTAATAATCGATATTCCTAGAATCGATAGAATAGTTTTTTTAAACAGAAGTACGATTCTTCTCCACTATATTTAGTGTTTTTGAAGAAGAAAAACTTTCATAAAATAACAATTCTGGCCTGTTGGAATACCAGTATGATTCAAGAGTTTTCTTTAAGTTTCATGTTAAGGGGCGAGTTTGTGCTGTGGGATAGTTCGAAAGAATTACGACGGGCCTGGAACACAAAGGGCTGAGGAAGGATCGTGGATGGGTTTTAGTCAGTAAGAGTCTGACACTACCTTTCGCTCAGCCCACAGCGGGAGAGTCATTTAATGATATTCCATCGAAAAAAAAGGGGGGTAGTCTGTTTTGAAATAGGTGCATAATTCGGCAGGCGAAACGCAATGTATGTATGAGAAGAGGCCTGTGCTCAGCAGTGGGACAACATATAGGCTAATAATGATGATCCTGCAAGCAATCAAATCAAATAGGTATATTACAAGAATATGCTGCTTATCTGAAGTATGTAATGCGGAGATGGCTGCCAGCTATGGCACGTCATTTTATGTTTATTACAGACACGACTGTGCTTTGAGCTATTATTAAATTCATGGCAATATAATACAAACTAAGAAAAAAAAACACTTAAAATAACTATGTTGGGGTCGGCTTACAGTCTAAACCGGATGCAGCTAAGAACCAGTGTATTACATGGAGCGACTGCCTAATGCCTATTTCACCTCTACAATGAAGTTACCGGGTACACGATACCCCTTGGGTGGACTGGTGGGTAGACTTTCTGGCTTGTGACTACCCGTACCGACTGTCAAAGATCTTACAAACTAGCTTTCCGCCCGCAGCTTCGCCCGCGTGGTCATTTCTTTTTCACCTTGGGTTACATTATTCAAGTTTTAGTAGGGATCCCTAAAACAAACAAACAAATCTTTCCGCTTTATAATATTAGTATAGATGACAACCGGAACAACAGCTTAAAGTTCTTTCCGAGGCATGGAGGAGTCTCGCTATGACATAGATGGTCAGCCATCGACGGTCCGACTACGCCAAGCACTGCTTAACCTCTGATCAGTCGACCCGCGCGGTTGTTACTTAGCCACGAGCCCCTCCGAGTCAAAATAAAAATCCAGTCCCCCATCAACAATGTAAATATTCCGTAAATGATATTCAATAACATGAACTACGTAACAGGTAACCTCACAACACAATGAACACACACACATAATGCCACGGCATACATTGTAAGTGCGTACACATGTACATACACGATGTTTGCATATACGTAGACTATTTATAGGCAAGGCGTGGCAAAGAACTGCGGTGCATACCTTTGTTATAGACCAACATGTTTGTAGAGGGGACATGTGGTGTAAAACAAATGTTTGTTTCTTTGGGTCAATTTTGTCAATTTTGTCCTGCAATTATGCCGTTTAGTTTTGGTTCCTTTGCTGGGAAACGGCTTCTTCTCATAGACAACTTCACAGGTCACGAGCACTGGACTAAAGTTACTTGCTGAATATTGAACTTATTAGCAATTTGTAGGAATCCTACTGTCTCCATTTTGTTCAGCACATCGGCGATTTCTAACTTAAAGGTTTTTAAGTAAAGTTTTCTTACGAAGTTAACCTAAAGTAATTCGTTATTAACGCCTAATATGATTTAGAAAACTCAGTTCTGTAATCGCGAATTCTCTTTAGAATTAGGGGTCTTAGGATTTAGCACAGTAGACATAATTTCATTATTTCTGCTAAAGCTTAAGACCTGTTTTTAGGCCATCACATACCCGGCAGGCTTCGGCTGATGCATGATTATATTATATCTACAAATACTAAAGACACTTTCATCCAACTTTCTTTGCCATAGAATTTTCATCTATTTTGTCCTATCTGCACTGTAAACAAGTCTATGGCTATTATGATAATTATGTGCATACGCGTCGCTGCGTATATTTAGTTATCGGTATTTCAAGTCGGTGTTGCTATTTGCACAGTAATGAATACTTTACGTATTATAATATTACACACAACAATTTATATGCTAATATTATTATTATTTTATTTTTGTCCTTCGTATTTATTGTATGTCACATGGAGAGTCGCGACTGGAATTGACATCTAGAACGAAATGCATTTTCGGTGATATTTATCACCAGTTTTGAAACTAAAACTTATCGTACCAAATAAAGATTATTTTTCAATGTTATTCATAAACTGTGATTCAACTAAGTTCAATTAGGATTCTAAAGTAGGTGCCAACATATGAAAGTAAAAAGAAAAATACAAATAATAGATTGAATTTAAGTTGCTCATTCTTTAAAGTACCATACAGTAAAACTTTTTATTTTTTAACGATTATTTGAAAAGTATGCGGAGGAGGTGTGAACATTTTATTTATAAGACGTAAAAAAATCCTATGTCATCGTTTGCTACACAATCCATGGCTAGATAAGGACTGATTAATGAGACAGCTAATAGAAACGAACATGGGTCAGTCAGATTTAAAGGAATACAGTTCCTACGGGATGCTATAAAAACGCGTCCTGTAGGAACTATTTAACTGAGAAGAATATTGAGGATTTTATGAAAGCACTGTTTTTCAAATAGACGCTTGATAGAAGATTGTTATTTATCAGTATTGTTGAGAAGATTTTTGAAAATGTTTTAAATCAGCCTTCTACTACTGGTCTAGTAGTGGTATTTATTTTTACATTTTCGCTGCTTAGTAGGCAAACGTGTCAGAGCTAATCCTAGGGATCAACAGATTCTTATATTAGGTGATATGGGACTAACTGATAAGATAGATGATGTGAAGTCACTATGACATACATACGTAATACAACGCTGTACAATTTTTGTGTAAAATAGAAATTCCTAATTACTTATGTGTGTTCAAAACTTTATTCAAATACAGTTTTTGCGTGAAAGGATAAAAATACATACATATTATACATATATCCTCACAAACGTTCGTATTTATATAAGTAGGATTCTGAATTATGAACAGTAGCAAATATAGTTTTAGAAAATCTAATTATTATCAGCGTATTAAAAGCTAAAGGACTAGAGAGTCTAGATAGTCATAGTTAAAGAGACATATTCATATATTCCCAGCAGGAAAATCATGAGTCAAACTCAGAATCTTATGTCTGTTCTGTACTTATGAGGAAACTGCCTATTACACAATTTAGCGTCGTCCGCGCATCCTCAGACCTGCGCGTACGCCGGTAGTAATGATCTTATGATCAATTACGTGCTATGTTATTAAAACAGGTGTTGATTTGTGGTAAATGAGATTATTTATAGAATTATCATGACCTCTTTTATAACTAAACTTATCAACCAAATGATTTCCTACAAATGGTGTTCCGATTATGAATAATTGGGTAGATAATTTCTATATCATCATCAGCCTATATATTGTCCCACTGCTGGGCACAGGCCTCTTCTCATACAGAGAAGACATGAGCATTGATCACCACGCTTGCTCAAGGCGGATTGGCGATTTCAGACTTGAGTCCAGGTTTCCTCACGATGTTTTCCTTCACCGTTAGTCAGTGGTGTCTAAGATATAGGTACTTAGAAAGTACATATGACTTTAGAAAAGTCACATTGGTACTTGCCAGGTTACGAACCTGCACACTCGTACACAAGAGGCAGAGGCCTTAACCACTAGGCCACCACGACACTATATAGAAAAGCTAATTAAGATGAAGCTAATTAAGCTAAATAAGATAATTTCTATATAGAAAAGCTGAAATAAACTTTGCTTCGGTCTTATAAATCTTTAAGTAGGTTACTCTTAGGTCATTAATTATCATTTATCGTAATTATTTATTACACAATTGTAAAGGTTTCAAACATTTGAGTGGCACTTTCAAAATCGTCTCATTATAATATAACGAGAACAAGGACGAATTGTAATATTTACGTAAATAATATATTATGTCATTATATTGTTAACCACTTAGGAGTTACCTACACAATGGGCGTAGGTATAGGAAGATATTATATGCAATGTAGCTTCTGTTTATGTTTGTTTATAAATTGCAATAAGGGCTTCTGATACAGGTGTCACGGGTTCGATTCTAACATGCAAGGAATATTGTTCTATTTATTAAATAATTTACAGTATGATACATTAAAAACTAAATTTAACTTAAGTATGGCTATGGCGTAAAAAAAAATCTTTATCGTCCTCAACGGAGAATGCACCCAAGAAGCTGGCAGCATTGCCACGTTGGATGGCAATGCTTAGCTTTTTGCCAAGATAAAAGCCAGTCTTAGGGTCACTAGATGTATCAGTTGATGGGAATGAGAGAACGGTCATAATTTAGGTTAGATTTTTACAAATTATACGAATCTGTAGGTTTAAGTGCACAAAGATCTTTTTGACACCTAGTTGTTCAAGGTTTATGTTAATTGTGTATCTTATTTATTAAAAAACAACCTTTTTTAATTTGATACTGGGTTTGTCCTGGACTCTAATCTAGGACAAAGTCAACGATGGAGCGTGCTTACCTAGAAGAATTCCTTTAAAATTTCCGATTTCTCTATTCCTTAACATTTGGTAGTATTATGTCTACTTACTCTATTCGTAGTCGCTATTACACGGCAGTTACACATGGTATGAATCTGAAACACATGGCGACGACCAGCCACATTGTGTACCACAAATAAACACGGCTCGCATATTATCTATTTATACATTACGATGTTATTGCTTCTTCGTTTTATAGCTCTATTCAAATTATGTACCTAGCGAGGAAAATATCAAGGTTTCTTTTGGAAAGGTAGCTCTGATATTTCTCAGTAAATATGTAGGTAGATTGGTATTATGTATTTTTACTAATATTGGTTATGATTAGGAATAAATAGGTTTAGTCATATAAGAATATATATTTACTAGCTAGGCTATTTTTGGAAGTAACTAGGTACCTATGTTATATTTGTCGTGTTCATCATAAAGATATTTTTTGCGTAATTATATATGTTCAAACAGTGGACGTGAACTTAGAATTGAGTTGATGATGAAAGTTTTCTGTCTTTCTGTTCATAATTAAGTCTACTAATAGTGTTGTTTATTGTCCTCAGGTGTCACTATGGCTGCTGTCGGTGTACCTACTGCTGCATATACCGCCCATAGAGATGAGGGTGGACGACTTCGAGCAACAGGCGCTGGCGCAAGCAAGAGAGGTACGTACTATATACAAGCTGTTTCCCGCGGTTTCACCCTCATATTAAGGAAACTACCTGGACAAAAACTATCGCATAACCTTCCTTAGGGATCATGCTATTTCCTTACTAAATTTCATCTAAATCCGTTCAGCCGTTTTCCTGTGAAAGCACAACGAACAACAGTCACATTGGCATTTATAATAGGAAAAGCTGTTTGACGCAGTTTCACTCGCATTCTGAGGGAAATACTTCACACACCTAGATAAAAACTACCCTTTGTCCTTCCCCGGGGTTCAAGCTATTCTCATACCAAATTTCATCTAAATCGGTTTAGCGGTTTAAGTGTGAAGAGGTAACAGCCAGACAGAGACACTTTCGCATTTACAAGATTAATATGGATTATGGATTATTATATTTTAATTAGAATTATTGATTTAGAAACTTACGTACTGTCCAGAAAGCAGGTATAGCATTGTAGTTATGGAATCTAATTATAACTAGTAGGTATATACTAGCAAAGTTATGTGTTAATTAACACTAACATACGCAAATAACCTACATCTCGTCATATTAACATAACCATTTGATTTGCATACGTAAATATTATGATTTTTTGTTATCAAGCCGGTTCTATTTTACGATTGTATTTAAACGATTATTCCGTGTTATGTGGGCTGAATTTCAGACAGTTTAATTAAAAGTATAGATTTCGATTTATTCGTAAAACATATTTATTAAACGATTGCCACAAAATTAAATAACTGATCGTGGTATTACGTATTTCTTTTTTTATTGTGTTTTACGATAGCTGTACATTTATTATGTTAATAGGATATAGGTATGTATTATAAAGCTAAAAGTCCGAACTACTTTTCAATACCAAGTAATTTCAATAGGAAAAAAGACATAAAAGCATAATTATTATTCCTACCTAAACATTATTTAAATTTCGAAGAAACGGGCCGTTTACCTACTGCGGGTAGGTATTATAATTCCTATAATAGTCTTCGGAACACCATTCCATATTAAAGTACCTAGTAGGTAATAATTTCCGTTTCTAAAATAGGGTATTGCTATACGTCTCATAGCAAAATTCAAAATTTAAATCAGTCATTTCAATTAGACTTTATTAGACCATTCACAGGTACTGTTGAATTGTCAAATAATGACGAGTCAGCCTGTTAGTCAAAAAAAGTAAAATTGAAGCTATTAGCCCGTCCCAAGGCGTAGATTCCTATGGAGAAGAACGAGCAAGAAACTCCATGGTTACTCTTTTCAACGTGTTTTAGTTTACAATATTTGTTATACATTTGTTAGAGAAAAAATGTGAGGGCAATGTAGAGGTTATCTGCGTCTCTTTCTTGTAGAGTAAGAGCAGCGACAAGTCAAGGTACAGCCATTTACCTCCACAACCTTGGTTCCAGCAACCGCCAGCGTCCACAGAGAAGCCGGAGCCCACCAATCAGCACCTGAAGTTGGGCAAGTGTTTCCACATGCCGCGCAACCATTGCCCAGCTGAACCGAACTGCACCAAGGTGGGCAGCAACTCTGTGTTCTGCTGCGACCTGGACAGCGCCAGGCTCAAGGAGGCCCTGGCTTCTGCTAGTGAGTATAACTGGTTCCTCTAGCTAAGTGACAGCCGTGCAGACTCAGTCAGTATATGGATGGGTCATCGTTTACAAGAAGACCCTCGAAGAGCATGTTAAGCTGTTGGTTCTGCGTCTTTCTCAACTTTTGTACGACAAACATTGACTCTTGACAGTCTGATTCGGAAGTAATATTTTTCCATTGCAAGGAAAAACATTGTATACTGGATAGCTAAATAAAAATAATACATAGTGTCATAGTTATTCACAAACAAATAGGTAGGTATTAATTACTGTTTAATGAACTACGTTGATAATTCAATAACACATTAACGACTGAGTGGTTGCTTATTATACAAATATAACTAGGTAGGTATTTGCATTTTATTTGTCGATTATCCTAGTTAACAAATAGAGCCACGTTTACATAAATCAATATACAATATGTACAGAGTTTTATAAGGATTAGTTGTCGAGCTAATTGTGAAGGAACCCGTCCGAAGAATTACATAGGTGCAATTCTTCCCTATCCTGAATTCCGCAATGCAGCAAATTATAAAAAACCGGCCAAGTGCGTGTCGGGCCACGCGCAGTAGGGTTCCGTAGTAGATCTCAGTTGGTCGACTATAACTCTGTAACCGGTTAAGCCTAGTTAGCCGTGATAGTTTTCCTTGTAAGTTCATTACATGTGCTACGTCTTAGATTTTTTTCACATTTTTAGGTACAGCCATTCAAAAGTTAGAGGGGGGGGTAACTCGTATCGAACAAAAAATTTCACTTAAAATCTAGATATTTCGCAAATGGCTCGCTTAACCTAAAAATGGTCTTCACACACCCATAATATTTTTGAAAGACCTATCTAACAATACCCCACACGAAGGGGTACGCGAGAAAAAAAATATTCATCCTTACTTTACATGTTTGGGAGCTACCCTAAAAAAAAAATTTTTTCAAAATTTTATTTTACCACTTTCTCGGCATGATCAATATACATATTCATACCAAATTTCAGCTTTCTAATAACAAAAACCACGGAGCTATGCCGCGGACAGACAGACAGACAGACAGACGGACAGAGCGAAACTATAAGGGTTCCTTGTCGGACTACGGAACCCTAAAAATATAAACATTTGACTCTTATTAGGCTGAAAATCAGCACGTAATTCCAGAGATTAGCACGCTGGGAAGTTTTCGTCACTTGTTCCCAGCAAAAACACATAGGAAGTGGTCTTTTGTAAAAACGTTCAACTAGTGCTGATTTTAAAAACAAACATATGGATGAACTCTCTAATTTTATCATAATATCGTCGTCGGTCGTTTTAAGGTAAGTCAAATTTTAGATGTAAAAGAAAGCCGTCCATAATTAGTGGTCGTTGATCTGGTTCATCATCAGCCTATATACTGTCCTACTGCTGGGCACAGGCCTCTTCTCATACAGAGAAGACATGAGCATTGATCACCACGCTTGCTCAAGACGTATTGATTTCAGACTTTTTAAGTCCAGATTTCCTCACGATGTTTTCCTTCACCTTTAGTCAGTGACGTCTAAGATATACTTAGAAAGTACATATGACTTCAGAAAAGTCACATTGGTACTTGCCAGGTTTCGTACCAGCTCTCGTGCACGAGAGGCAGGTGCCTTAACCACTACGCCACCAAGACTTCGCGTCTGGTTATATCTGCGTTATTTTCCATGTTCGCCCCATCGATGTCGAGCTATGCTAATGGGTCACGAGGTAATTGTTTTTAATCGCACTGTCATTACCCCACAATTACCATAGTTAAAAATAGAAAAATGCAGTGAATTATTATGTAAATTGAGTCGTTAGTTACAAGTTCCAGTAATTAAACAGGTTTATATTAAAATGTTCATAAATGCAGTATTTTTAGAAATGTTAGGTAGTGATAGTCGAATAGAATTTTAAATTTTCAAGTAGTATTCAAAAATATATTTTTGAACGATTTGTAAAGTAAATATCTACAAAACAAAAAAAAACTACTATATTCATATTCCATGGATGGCCCACCATAAGTAATAGCTACAGGATCATATTGGTGATGTATTATTAGCTAAGCACCTTATTAAAAACATTAAAACATCTCTTATCTAAATATGTATAGTTCAAAAGGTTACCAAACATAGCCGCTTTTGAGATAATTTACTCAGTCATAATAAGCTGTGTTATGTATTCAGAAAATAATGATAACTTAATTGAATATGAATTAAGTGGCACAGTAACCAATTATGCAAAATTCCAGAGTAAATTAATGGCACTTACAACTAAAGTGTTATAAATACAAGACACTGTATTATGGCCATGCGCTGAATACATAATAAGAGTTATATTTTTTGCTAAAATCTGTCTTATCAGCCCTTTAGGATTGGTCAATGTTGTATTTTTTGCTAGAATCTGTCTTATCAGCCCTTCAGGATTGGTCAATGTTGTATTTTTGGCATATCTGACATTTTGATTATTTTTTCCACGTCGGAAGTCATGACTTGCTCAACTTGTATTTAAAAGCACAGACAGTCCCTCTATCTGTAAGTGTCTGTGGTCTGTCTGTGTATGCCTATATTGTCTAGCATAAACAAAAATCTTCCGAAGAATCAGGTCACGTTGCCAATTGATATGGAGGTAAAGATCTCTCTATTCGAGAACAAAGTCAGTTAATAAATAAACTACATAGTTAATTTCGTATTTTATCCACCAAAGGCAAATCAGTATAAAAATAACTATTTTATTCATGACAAGACCTTTAATAAATAAGATTTATAAATAAAACATCACTCTTCCAACGGTCGGAAAGAGTGACGTTTTATTTCCGCCTTGGTAATGTTTTTTTAACCGTCACCATCATATATTGTTCCACTGCTGGGCACAGGCCTCTTCTCACACAGCGCGGCTTGATCACACGCGCTTGCTCAAGGCGGATTGGCGATTTCAGACTTTTTTATGTCCAGATTTCCTCACGATGTTTTCCTCCACCGTTAGTCAGTGGTATCTAAGATATACTTAGAAAGTAGGTACATATGACTTTAGAAAAGTCACATTGGTACTTGTCAGGTTTCGAACCCGCACACTCGTAATCGAGAGGCAGGTGCCATAACCACTAGGTTACCACGACTTTTGACTTTTTAATCATCTTCGTAACTTTTTAACCGTCTTTATTCCAGTAACTCAGAACACGACCTACCTCCACGTGCTAAACGCGTCCATCGATGAGCTGGATGTCTCGCAGGCCATGTTCAGGCGGCTCGCGTCCATGGCCTTCACGGACGGGAACATTGACAAGATTGTTGGTAAGGGCTTTAAATGTATTTTATCCTACAAATACGGACGCTAGAAGGGTTTTTACAAGTCGATGAAGGCCTTACACTTTTGAGGGCTACGATGTGTATGGACGTCAAGCGATGACGAATCTATGAGAAGGGCACTGTGGTACAAGTGGGGGTCGCTTGGACGTCAGAAAATAAGGTCTAATAAAGTACAATGGCGTACGTAATAAAATGGTGGTAGTTCCTAGTAAAAACTTAGGGAAGATTTATGTTATGATTTAATTCTATTTTCCACTTGTAAGCGCATTTGTATTCAATCCAATTCTTATATATTATCTATTAGTTTATTTACTCACGAAACAGCAGACCTACTCATTCTAAATACTACTATAACTAACCGCTCCTAATCTCCTTATTTTCGTGCGTAACTAAGTGGCGAGAAAGAAAATTGTCATCGCAAACAAAACCAGTAAGTATTACCTAGATAAAATATTTTTTTGTTTACCAGTCTGACGTACATAGACGTCCGAATACGCGTACCTAATTGCATGAACCCAGTCAGAGACAGACTTGTTAGACTTTTCTGCAATTTAAATGTTCCTGCAGTTATTTTGAACTGTGGTTCCTGCGATAGACTAATTAATTAAGAAAGGTTGACAATAATTACCTTTTACGATTACCCTAACGATTTTTTACCTGAGATATTATGTAATCCATGATTCAGTTTAATGGGAGAGCATTTTCATACCATTCATTGGCAAAAAATAACAATAACCTTATCACTTCCAGGCCAGTTCCCGAAATACTCTTCAGTAGCGTGCCTGAACATCTCAAACAACAACCTGACGAGTGCCAAGCTGCAGCCTGCGATCAAGAGGCCGTACGCCTACCTGTTCAACCTGAGCGTCCTGGATGCATCAGCCAATAATCTGACAGAGTTCCCCCTCAGCTTGGTGCATAGCAACCGAAAGATCTCTGTGGATTTGTCAGGTAAGTTTAGATAACCTATCTCGTTTAGAGTTCAGTATAAGCAGCCAGCCTAATTAAGTAGGCCAATATCTTTCAAATGCAGTTGCAATACCTTTCATTCTCAACAGTTCAAATACACGTTCAAACATATGCAGCAATGTATATTAAACTCCTTTTGATAGGTATTTCAATTGGATATCTGATTTTTACGTAATTAGGGTGCCGATATTGCTTTAGTTCTCTTACAATCACAAAACTTAATATACCAAGATATACCTTTGTCTGACTCTTCCAGGAAATAGGTCTGGTCTTTTTGTTAACTCCTACTATTTGGAAGATAATCTTTTATTACCAAACCTCACAAATAGTCATCATGACAACGTAAACTTTAGCAAACTTACACGATGCATGTTATCGAGCCAGATTAACAAGCAGATATTTATGCTGTTGTTATTACAAATATCTCCCACACTCTCAATACATTCATAGTTTTTAAAATTCCATTTTTTCAGGCAACAAGTACCTCCCCTGCAAGAACTTCCAGAAAGCCATGGAGACGAACAACTCCTCGCTGGTGACGTTCCTCAACTACCAGGAGACGTACTGCGCGCTGGACATCAGCTTCAACTGGTTCCAAGATGTCAGAATAGTTCAGATTGATCAGCTAAGGATTCAGAAAGAGGTAGTGCGTATTTCAACTTATTTCAGAATCTATTTCGGACTACTTTTCTGAAACTGTTTTCGAAAAACCAAAAAATCAATACAAATGGATCTCTCAGGTAGCAAATATTTGTAAAGGCTCCTAATGTGGGGTTGCGTGTTACGTGTTAGTGCATGTACCTTAATGTTTGGTTATTAAATTTACAAAACTCATAATATTTTCACCCTGTTTTTTACGCGCCGTCGCACGCGTATTCAACATAGCAGTTTGCTTACGCTTGTAGCTACACAAACGCGGGTCGACGCAACCCGTTTAAAACACTCGCGGTGCGCATAAGATGCCATGAAACTCGCTTTTAAGAGTCGATGTGAGATGATTTTGCTGAGATATATTTTTGTTTTATGTGCCTTTTGAATCTGCATTAATCTAATGCAAAACGAAACTACACGCACGCAAAGACTGATATTTTGCACAACTGTTTAGATGACGCGCTTTCCGACGCACGGAGATCTCGCGATGAAAACTATGAACATCCAAGGATTTTAGGACCATAGTAGCTTATCAATTTAAACATATTTTCCTTCAAAACGTGTTATAAACCTCTCTCGTTCGTCTCCAGCTCAACGCCAGCTGCCGCAACATAAAGCCCGCGAATATCAACTGCACCTGTATCCCGGAGCGGCTGGAGTTTCTGGGCAATGAGATCACCAACCTGGTGGCCGTGGACTGTTCCCAGCGCAACCTGACCGCGTTGCCCACCAACTTGCCGCCCAACACGGTCAAGCTAAACGTGTCTTGTAATAATGTGAGTTGATCTAACCATTTATGCAATTTGTAAGTTAAGCCCTGGCTGGAGGCCCTAAATTCATTTAAGGCACTTCACAGGCAAGCCCGGTTTAGCAGTCGACAACCTTCTAGGTTGACCTGAGAGATGCCATTAAAAAAAAAAAAACATTTATGCAGCCGGTGGCACCACTTTTTATTAATTATATACTTTTTTATTATTTACTTTTACGAATATCCAAAACATGATATCAATAATTAGCACACTTTTAATATTTCTTATGATATTAATACATAGCTATAATAATTAAGTAAATATATATCATAAATATTTAGACGAAAATCATAAAATAATAGCAAATAATTATTCAATTTTATAGTCGATTTTGACAGATCTTGAATGACAGGTCTTCCGTTTCACGTATAAGTGACCGCCTATTTTTTTGATGCAACCGGCTGATAGGGTTTTTACCATAATCGAAAACAGGAGTTATGGCGTAATTTGGAGAGTCTTATATCCATCAGTAGACTGATTAATTAATGCAAGAATTGGTCGGCCTTGAGCAAGCTTTGTAATAAGCACTCTCTGTGTGAAGCCATGTGGCCTTAGCCCGACCAATAACCGTCTTACTTATAAAAAACCTGTAATCTGAAGTTTAACCAATTCTCATCTAATCCTTACTTAACGTTGTAATCTAGGATTAAGCTACTAACTAAGTGGGATTAACGCTAAACAGCATTTATGAGTGAGATTTTTGTTAATCCGCTGCTTAGCGGCGACTTTTAAGACGGTAAAAGGCCAAAGATGAATTATTTATTTATATTTTATTCTAATACTAGCTGCCCGCGACTTCGTCCGCGTGGTAATAGTAACTTTGGGCTATCGCTAACTTTAACCCCCAATATTGAAACATTCTTCATTGATGCTCCGCTCCTATTGATTTTAGCGTGATGATATATAGCCTATAGCCTTCCTCGATAAATGGGCTATCTATAACACTGAAAGATTTTTTTAAATCGGTCCAGTAGTTCCTGAGATTAGCGCGTTCAAACAAAGAAACAAACTCTTTAACTTAATTATATTAGTATAGATTCATATCAATGCTTCTGTTACAGATAACATCTCTTCAAGCTGTAGCAGACGACCCGACGTATGAACACCTGCGGCAGCTCATCGTGGACCACAACGACATACCCAACATCTTGGAGCTGGAGGGGACCAAGTTCATCGACAACTTCATGCTCTTCTCCATAGCGTACAATAAGTTGAAGACGGTGAGTTTCGTTAGGCCCTTGTACCTTGAACTTGAACGTTTGATGTCGGTAAATTTGAACACTAGATGAAAGATATCACATACATGGATTTATAGTTCCCATAGAATTAGACTATTAGCAAGCAAAGTACCTAGGTACAGAAAACTCTATTATATAATGAGTATATTAAGACTATATTACGAAAATTTGATAAACAATATTATACTTCTAGGTACCTACTGCTTATTTTCCTGAGTTGCCATTCTGCTAATTTAATTAAATCCACTTTTCTTTTAATTGTTTATATAAACAAAATATAAATTAATATTTATAAAATATATACGAAAGCGGTACTGAAAGGTGTTTTAACATGAGTTAGCTGTAGATTCTAATTAATTTCTACTTACCTATTCCAGATCCACACATACGTGCTATCGAACCGCTTCGACACGACGGGCCCCGCCTTCTCGATTGCCGGCAACTACATACACTGCGATTGTAATACTGAGAAAATGTTAAAGGTAAGGAAGGAACAATCTAGAAATTAAAATACATTTCCCCGTCATGTCTGACTCCCCTGATAAAATTGACCACTAGAAAGGAAGAAACTCGGAATCGGAATGGGGTAGCTTTCAAGGCAATTTTTTTTAGACTCTTACTGACTTAAACCCTTCCATGTTCCTTCCTCAGCCCTTTCTATTCCGAGGGCGCGGTATCTCTTTCGAACGTCCCGCAGCCCCGGAGCTTTCAAGGCATGGAGCTCTATTTGAGTAACATTCCTAAACACTGAAAACCACGTAAAGCCCAATTTGATATCTTGTTTTTTTGGGTGAAAAGCTTTACGATATTGTACGTTAAACTCCTCGATATAAGAAATACGTTTTATGTTATATGCCAACTATAGAAGAACTTGATAACACAGGCCTGTGCTACTGAAATATACTCTTAAAAAGTTTTCACCAGTAACTTTTTATCATCACCCGTAAAAATACATTGCATGCAGATAAGTGGTTTTTCACTGCACAGCGACTGAACGTACTCTATTTCAAGCTCGGATGTCGATAACCGATACTCTTCTGTTTCAGCCTTGGCTCCTCGAGAACTTCAAGAACATCCCCGACTACAAGATGCTGGAGTGCGACAATAATGTCGCAGTAGTCGACTTGGTCGAGTCTAAAGTGTGCCACACACCCCGCGATTGGACCGACTATATATACTATATCATTGGACTAGAAGTACTTATACTAGTCCTACTTATAAGTAAGGTTTCGTACGACTACTGGGTGTTTAAAACAGCGGGCTATTTGCCGTGGCCAGCGAATAAAATGCCGAGATTGCCGTGCGATTGGTTATGCGAGTAGATGTAGGTTGCTGGCAACCGGAAGCTTCGATATGCGCGGTTTGAACAATCAATATTGCTTATCGATGGTTTGTGGTAACCAGTGTCTTCTATGTGCTGAATATTTGTTTTAGAAGGACTTGTGTGTGTTGGTTGCTAGCAACCATAAACTTCTGTATGGACTGCTTGTTTGTATATTGTGTTGTAATGTTTTGTTGTTAAATAAGTGTGTATATGTTTGTTCATTTTTGGCTGCTACTGATGTCTATAAAAATTGCAGTTATTGTAATTTGTAAATTTATGGAAGTGTTCTGTAAATGGTTATGAAATATTAACCAATCTCTTCGATGATATGTAGGCAAATAAATGATTTTGCCTGATTTATCATACTTTTGTTATAGCTATTTCACTTTTTCGTTAACTTTAAGATAATTTTATGTATAAATTGATAGCGATCTCTGTAAATCAGCTCTATGTATAACGTTATACATAAGTTCTATTTTTATGTAAATTTTGTTTTTTTTACTATACTTGCCATTTGTAAAGAATCTCTTGTCGAAACGTCTCGAAACTTGGCGTTGTTTTTTTAATGACTGTCAAAATAATGGTAGGTCAGATTGAAAACATTTCTTATTATGCTTTGCCAGTCTAGGTATAAAAAAATGTCTATGGTTTTGATCACATTTACCTACTGATAGCAGTAGATTTCCAGCAAAGACTGAATTTAGTTTGAATTTTAAACTTGCCAAAGTGAATTGATTGATACTCAAGCCATTATTTTGATTGACTCATAATTGTATAGTCCTTTTTAATTATGTTCCATGCTTCTGAATTTTGAATAAAATAACCTTAAATAATAGCAAAAATAAAAACGATTACTGAATATTTTCTTAAGTAGGTAGGCTTCGAAATATAAGTTAAAGATATTTGTAGGTTTGTAGTGAATGAAAGCACATTTTGAAAAGTTAAAATTCATAGTTTAGAATTGTTAGTAGGTTGCTGGCAACCATTGTCTTTTTAATGTTGGTTTTTAGCAACCTATAACTTCTAAGTTACATAAAAGTTGAAGTTACATAAAACTGAGTTTTCCTACCGCTGCGACTCAGTTTTTTTTCTGTGAGAGATGTGTTCTGTGGGTAGAGATCCTTAAGCGACTTCACAATGTCTTTGGTCCTAGATTACTATCATGTATTATGCATTTAAGTACCTAGATTAAGAATCGTAATATCTATTATAGGTAAACCGCTGTAGACTAGGCCTACCTGAAGGTTTGCGGGACGCGGGGCGGGAGCGCGCTCCATCAATTAGAGTGGCGTAATTATAAGACTACGCTCGTTTGTTTTCTAGTGACTGCTACACACGGTATTGTTTTACATCGTCATGATCTTAAGATAAAAGGTCACGTGATGGAGAAGAACTTTTAAAATGTGCCTCATGATGCTACGGAACCTACCGGCCAGTTGAGAGAGGCTTAATGTTAAGTGTAAGGACCAATTATTGCTAAATATCAACTATTTTGACGAGGCTCTTTGGAAACGCAAAACGGTTTTTTATTTCATTGAAATTAGTGCCATATTCTATTAATAGATTGGCGGGAAATTATGCTTTTTTATTTTCGATTTTATTGTGACATTTTTTTAATGGGTTTTATCAACTAGATAATTCCAAATGAATGACGTTACAACTTTACATTTATCTGGTAGATAAATCCTATCCAAAAAAGGTGAAAATACTGTTAACTTACCTGAAAACCTGAATAGATCATGTTGCTAAATCTTAGGGGCGATTTTTTAATAGTCCGATAACTGTTATCTAAAGAATAAATATGATAGTTTGGCATATTTTCTTTACAATATCTATTCATCAGATAAAAGTTATCTGACTGTTGAAAAATCGGCCCTTATTTTAAGAGACAAGTATTGAATAAAAGTCTACTTTAAAATCAAATGTCACAACAAAGTTACCTTTAAAATTAATGTCCGAACTGTTAAAAAAATATATTTTTGTATAATATTAACTACAACGTGAAGACTGTATATTTTGTATGAAAAATTTATAATAGATGTTACATAATTGTATACTGTTGTTTTATTTTTAAACTTCGTAAACACAAAATTATATGTATTGTACAGTTTTGAACCTTAATACCATACAACACAGCACAGTTTACATTGCATTTTCATAGTTATATGTTTATCAAGAATGACAAATAAAACCAGTGCATTTTTTTTACAGAATAATTATTATAAAATTGTTATCATTTCACGCCTTTCTTCTTATTAGCTAAATTCTTCTTTTTCCTCTTTTTATTATTCTTACCTTTCTCCGGTGTGTTCTTATTCTGTTTTTGTTCTAAATTCTGTGTTTTCCTATGTTTATTATTTTTTGCATTTTTTATTGAATTTGTGTTTTTTGATTTATCTTCTTTTAAAGCTTCATTGGCTGCTTCCAATCTTCTTCTGTAATGTAATGGAGCAAATTGAAGAAAAAATATATTTAGTAGAGATTAGCAAATGGTACTGGCAATTAACATTGGGCATTTTATGTCTAATACATAAAAATAATTGTCTGTCAACTGTATTTTGGTTATACGGAGATTTGTCAAATAGTAATTGCTACATTTAATTATTATCGTATTTTGTGTGAGAATTTTAGTTAGCGCTAAAGTGTGCGGACCAACAACCAAATAATTAAGGCCCAAGTTCACCAACAAGATAACAGCCCGATCAACTCAAAACAGCTGTTTACCATAAATTCAAACTTCTGTCAAACGACGGAAACATTTGGGTTTTTTTATTCCTATAACGGTGGATTACCAATCCGGGGTTGGACATGACGTGAATGACACGAAAATTCTCGCTTCGTGGTTTAAAAAACGTTTTTATTTAGCGGGCCGATTAGGTAACTAACTGTCGTTGAACTTGGTTCTAAGAGGTTTTGACGGCCACCTTCAAATAATTTGACTTCGAAAAGTCTTCCTCAGATGAAAAGAACTTACTTGTCGGGTCTCTTCTCCAATATGGTGGATATCTTGTCCCTGCTGGGGGCCTTGTGCATCAGCTTCTTGCGCTTGTTGGGGTTCTGTTTGAGCTGCAGCATGTACTCGGGCACCTCGCAGCCGGACTGCTTTATTACTGACGCTATACTGTTTGGGATGAAAAGATGATGATGGTGATTCGTAAAAAAAAATATCATACTATCAATCGGGTTGAAAGAGCATGTACCTATTTTTGTCGTAAACTTGTGAGGATTGTAACTTTTTATAGATACACATAAATTTAAATATGCTTAAAAATGCCTTTAGTATTTGACTATAATGTCTATGGCAATCAATCAAATACCAGCAGGTGGGCAGTTGGCTTGTTTGTCATTCTTTATCATAAACTTTCCTATATTCAGATTATATATTCAGCAAATTAACATGAATTTATAAGTATTCAAACAACACACTTCTTTTTCGATGTTTTTCTGTTTGTTTGACAATTTTATTTGCAGAATTTTGGACCAACAATAAATTAATATATATACTTAATTAGTCTAATTACCTTCTTAGATTGCCGACATCGTCTTGTGTGAAGAACGTGATCGCTCGACCTTTCTGTCCCGCACGACCCGCTCGTCCAATCCTGTAATACAGAAAAATGTTTGCATTTATTTTTAAATCGATTTATCGATATCGATAATCCTATAATAACTTTCCATTTTGTCCTGGTCATGCACCCCTCTACTCACCACACACACTAACATATACTCCGTACCACACTTACCTATGGATGTAGGCGATGGCTGAGGGCGGAAAGTCGTAGTTGATGACGAGGTTGACTCCGCGGAAGTCGATGCCTCTGCCCATCAGCTCCGTGCAGATCAGCACCCAGATGCAACCCACACGGAAGCTGCGGACCACGTTGTCACGCTGAAACGTAGGTAACATCTCCGTAAGATGACTAATTATTTTAGGATTGCTAATAAAATATGTAAGCATTGAAAATAACTTGAGTATTTTTATTTAGACCTAGCTGTTTTCCGCGGTTTCACCCGCATCCCGAGGGAACTACTTAGCGCACCCGGGTAAAAAGTAGCCTATGTTGTTCCTCAGGGTCTACTCTATCTCTGTACCAAATTTCATTTATATCGGTCCAGTAGTTTTGGCGTGAAAGCGTAACAGACAGACAGACAGACAGAGTTACTTTCGCATTTATAATATTAGTAAGGAAGTAAGGATTACACTCTTTAAATAACTAAAATTGCATATAATTTGTCAAAAATATTTTTTGACATAAATAGAACTTGTTTATATAAAACAGGTAAATATCGCTATTATTCGTGGCAAAGTAAATTAGAAATTTGTCTATTGTTACATGTTATAACTTGATTATGTCATTAAACCGTATAATTACTCAATGTGAACAGGTAATTTGCCAGATTGGAAATGTTGTAACAAGGCTGCCTACATGCCTTAGGCAAGTTATTTACCTGTAACTGAGTCCTGTCGGCGTGTATGACGTCCACATTGATGCCGTCGTATATGAGCTCTTTGAACAGCTGTTTCGCACGATCCTTACTTTGTACGAATACTGAAATAATGAAAAAATAAGTATTACTTTTTAACCGAGTTTATAAAAGAAAGGATGTTCTCAAATCGACGGCATTTATTTATTTTGATTTTAATGACATTTTTCCTCAAAAATAACTTTTGGTTACCAAAATTATCTACTATCTTCTATTGAAAATCATAAAATACAAAATAGGTTTAATAACTTTTAGATGTTTCTCACAGTACTGAAGTTGGTCAACACGTACCCAGTACAGGCGGCTTCAGTCCCTGTTGCACCAGCTGTCTGAACGCAACCAGCTTGCCGTTCTCGTTGCCGCAGAAAAGCAACTCTTGGTCCACTAGGTTTGTTGCTGCGTTCCTGAGAAATGCGATATACGATAAGTATTTTTGTCCTTTGACCAAGTTCAATATTAAAGTACAACTTGGTCAGACACATATGTAAATACAATGAGATCCTCCTCCTTTTTTAAGTCGGTTAAAAAGTGCCAAGCACAAAATGAATCGTTACCTATACCTAGGGTGCTTCTATCCATAGAACCAATTATGAATTTTAATACACATATTTTTCTCACATTAAATAATCATAATATTAATTTAAATGGTATTCATGATGGCCTAGTGGTTAAGGCACCTGTATTTCATGTACGGAGACTCGGGTTCGAAACCTGGCAAGTATCAACGTGACTTTTCAAAGCCATGTTCTTTCTAAGCGTATCTTAGACACCATTGACTAATGGGGAAGGAAAAAATCGCCAATCCGCCTTGTGGAAGTGTGGTAATCAAGTCTTCTCTGTTTGTGAAGAGGCCTGTGCCCAGCAGTGGGATAGTGAATAGGTGTATATTGAGAATGGAAAGCCACTTTAGAAAGTGAAAAAGCAAAAAGTCCTCTTTATAGCATACTAGCGGCCCGTCCCGGCTTCGCACCGGTAGCCTATGTTACTCAGGGTGAATGTAGCTTTCTAATGGTGAAAGAATTTTTGAAATCGGCACAGTAGTTTTTGAGTTTATTCATTACAAACATACACACAAAAATACAAATCATTCCTCTTTATAATAGTAGTGTAGATGTAGATTTGTTTAAAAAATTAGGACAAGATAAGGTCTTTCAATTCCCCTTGTTTTCAAATTACACACCTTTGTCCAACAGTGATATTGATAAGCCCACGCATATGATGGCGGCACCACTTGGCCACGTTGGGCGTATGCGTGGCACTGAACATGGCGATCCGGCGCTGTTTGCTGCCACAGGCCGCGAGGATCTGTTCCATCTGCTGCCTGAAGTCCGAAGACTGGTCTGCCGAACCCTCGAACAATTTATCTGCCTCATCGATTATAAGCCAGCGGACCCTGAAAAAGTTTATCAAAATATGTCATGTCATCTATTATATAAAAATGAATCCCTATTTCCCTTGGTCATCGCATCACGCGTGAACGGCTGGATCAATTTGGATAAAATTTGGTACGAAGATAGAGGGCACCCCGGAGAATGTTATACGCTACTTTTTATCCGGGTGCGTTAAGTAGTTTCCTCGGGACACGGGGGTAAACCCCGGGAAATATATAAATGTTTTATTGTTGAAATTCAAAATTGGTACGATTTAGAAGCTACATTAAAATCTTTGTTTTAGCATTATGTTATAATGACGATGGCGGATGTTTTGATTATCAATAAGTAGATACTTACTTATCCAGAGATATGTTAACGTTGTCTTGATTCAGCAAGTAGCACAGGCGATTTGGTGTACTCACTATTATGTCTGAAAATAACAATATTGTCATGATATAACACACTACTTATTAATAACTTTAATACCACCAAAAGTACTTTACATGGAAGTTGGAGTTGACATGGAAATTGAGGTGCAATTCTCGTAATGAGTTACAATTAAAATAACAATATCACTATATATTAACTTTCGATGTGATAACTTCAACAGGCAGTTAATGTTTGACAATGTCATATAAATAGAAATACAATCATCATCCACCTAGCCTTTTCCCAACTATATTGGGGTCGGCTTCCAGTCTAATCCAGATGCAACTGCACCAGTGTTTTACATGGAGCGACTGCCTATCTGAGCTCCACAACCCAGTTACCCGGCAAGACGATACCCCTAGGTAAGACTGGTTGTCAGACTTTCTGGCTTCTGACTACCATAACGACTGTCAAAGATCTACAAATGACTACCGGGACCAACAGCTTAACGTGCTTTCCGAGGCATGGAGGAGTCTCGCTATGACATGTCACCTATCCACGGATCGACCGCGCCAAGCGCAGCTTAACCTTTGATCGGTCGACCCATGCAGCTGTTACTTAGCCACGAGCTCCTCATCATAAGTAGGAATAAAAAATAATTATTCCATGTTATACTTACCACTCTTCCTTATGGTAGCTTCTCGCTCTTTCACCTTCGACTCCTTGATACTCCTGACGACGCTGCACCGGAGCTGGCAGGAGGCACTCAGACGTAGCGCCTCGCGGTAGATCTGCTGCGCCAACTCGCGCGTGGGGCAGAGCACTAGGGCTCGCGGCCCGCCCTGAGGACCCCCGAGGGCATGGAGTATGGGGAGCAGGAAGGCTGCAGTTTTACCTGAACCGGTAGGTGCGCAGGCGAGTATCTGACGGTCCTTCGAAACATAAGGCAATATTTCTATTAATTATATACTCAAAAACAGTGTGTTGTGGTTTCCAAAAGTTGTCAATTAACATTATTATTATTCTAACTTGGCAGATAAACAAAGTAAATTTCTAGACTAGAGAGGATTCACACCAAATGTAAGATAGACCCTGTAGTTGACCTCTAATCATTAGATTATAAACTAGATTAACTGTAATAAAGAGAACTTTACAGTTATTAAAAGGTACTAACACATTGAATATATGAGCAATTCAGAAAATGAAATGAAATGAAAAATTCAACACTACACTAGTTATTGCACTAAATAATAAATCTGAATACAACTTACTTCTAACATACAGGGTATAGCCTGCCGTTGCACCGGGGTAGGATCGCTGTAGCCACACTCCCTCACTGTGTCCACCAGGGCTGGTGCGAGGTTGTACCGCGACGTCAGCTCAGAGAAGTCTTGCAGTGCAGCGGGCACGTGACGCCCCACTGTTTTGATGCCATGCTCGTTGCGGAAACGATTTTGCTAGGATGATAGAAAAGTATAGGTACAGTACCTCCTTTTTTAAGTTGGTTAAAAACTTCACTTTGAAATACTACAACAATAACAAATATGAAATCTAAATCTGACAATAGATTTGACATTAAACACACTACACACTAACAGCCAGTCAAGAAGAAATGTCATCCAAGATCTGTCAAAATTGAGGATAAAATTGAATAATTTTGCTATTATTTTATGTTTTTCGTCTAAATATTTATTATTTATGATTACTTAATTTTTTTATCTATGTATTAATACCATAAAAATATTAAAAATATGCTTATTATTCATAAAATTATAAATGATAAAAAGTTTGATGCAACGGGGCTGTATCTTTGTCTATTTAACACTTACACAGTATAGCAGCTGAACTGATTTAATTTAAATGTGTGAATAAGAGTAATATGGAGATCTAATAGAAACTTGGGGATGGTGTAGGACAGTTTTTATCTAGGTGCATGAAGTAATTGAAAATTAGCTCCAGCTAATAGGCAACAAAGAATTTATATTAGCCCAAAGTTGCTCCTTGAACACACTATATTTTAGTCTTTGCAAATATTTTCAATCATCATAGCTATTTCAATCTATATTTAGTACTGGACATTGGCCTCTCCTAACATAACCATTACCAGAAAAAACCACTCCAAATGCCAGAAAAAAAGCCTCACTTTTCCTAATCACTCTACCACATTTCCCTGACCCGATATTGTTGTCTTATGTCATTTTATAGTTTTTAACTAGATTATTATGAATGTATTAATACTTTACATTAGGTAGGTTTTCTCCCGGAAAATGACTTACCACCTATTGCTTCCCTGACTTTCCCTGACTTTCCCTGATTTTCCAGATAGTGGACACCTTGATTACCAAAGAGTTAATATTGTCATTACCTCTTCTAATTCAAGTTTCTTCTGTAAATCCTCAGGTTTTTCTTTCTTTTGTTTCTTCTTCTTCTGCCCTACTTTAACTCCCTCTACCAGCTGTAGGTCACCGTCTTCCTTCTCGTCTCCCGTGTCCTGTTCGTCAGAGTCCGATGCAGAGTGTTCCGATTCATTTTGTAGTTCCTCTTCATTGTCACTCACTTGTTCCTGTTTTATTTCAATTTCTTCTTTCTTAATTGTTGGTTTGGTATTTTGTCCCTGGGAAATTAGTAAAGAACAAAGATGTTAATTTTTTATTGACAACTGTTGTCATGTTTCAGTGAAGAAATATTTTTTTGAGGTGTCGGTCAGTGTAGCAAACTGTGGAGTTTTAGGACTTGAAATTATTGTCAAAGCCAGAGGTGCCCAACATTTTTTTTAGTTTGTACAATCACAGGTTTACCATCCTAGCTAGTTGAAATAAGCTTAGTATAAACTATAACAGTATCCGGCGCACATTTTGGGAGTCCTGGTCCAAAGTCATCTGTATCCGCTAGGAAAATTTAACTTTTTGTAAAAAAAAAGTCCTAATCTCCTTTCACTTCACACCGTTTGTTACAACCCAAACCGAGACGTAAAATTACAGTCTTGACTTGTTTAAATAGCCACCGTAACGTACTTTTAGAGATTTTTCTGCTAGTAGGTAGGTAGCTGTCATTTCTATTTGCTATATTGAGTTATTTCATACAATATTGGAGATTCGTGCTTGCTTTTACAACATGTGCCATTAATTTTCATGTAAGGCTTACACAGTTTCAGGATATTGCTTATATTTTTCTATCAACAAAAGAGGTTATGTTCTGTACTTACATTATTTTTAACGCCTAAAACTCGATGTTTGAACGTTAAACCTTTAGTCAATTTCTTAAAGATATCGTATGCATCCATCACTTCTGCATTTAAATGGTATTTTATTTAAAAATAATTCAAAAACACACGTGTGATGTGATCCGTGACCCGCAACAACAATTCGTATCTGTCAGCTGTCAATTCATCTGTTGTCAGTTCACTTGTCATTTTGACAGATTATTTTAGTTCGGATACGGACTTTACAAAATAGATACTATAAAACATTGTTAATAACAATCAAACCAAATTATCATGTACACGATATATTCTATTACACAAAGTTAATAATTATGAAACACAAAAATAAGTATTTAGTCTATCTTAAACAAAAAATGCATCGGTGATTTAATCAAATACTTAACACTTTCTGGAAAAATAATGCCACTATGTGTATCCAAACGTATAGTAACATTTAAATGTAGGGATTCCCTGGTGTAGAGGTTGAAAATGTTGCCTCGTGAAGACAAAAAAATACCTATCTGGTAATAATTATAATCAAATTCATGTTTTTAATTTTGAGGGATGTGTAAGATATCTAGAGTTTTCAGGTTTTCACTATAAGGGAGAAGAAAATGGGGTTCTTGTTATTATCGCAGAATGTTCTTTCGTGGTGTTAATGCTCTATATGACAACTTTGATGTGCTGCTTTAATTTATGGGTTCCAATGCAATAACAGGGAGTTTCATCTTGTTATAGTCTGGGCTGTAGATTTACTAACCAACTAAGGCTGTTAGAGTTTTCTCAAAGCCACCTGACATAGTATTATAGCAACGACTACCATCAAGTAAGGCCGACGGCTTAATGTGCAGGTACCGGGGTGTAACACCGCTAACCTGGCTCTGGGCCGCATTGGGATTTATTTAAAAAACACATAAAGCGTGGTCATCGGGTCATTGGACCCGGGAATCGAACCTGGGACCTCAATTGTACTAGTAGCGTTTGTGACATCTAGGCTCGAGGCAGTCTAAGCTGATTCTTCTATTTTAAACTTTGTCTCTAGAATAACGATGCATCTGCAATGCTTTTGATGATTTCCTTTTGCAGGAGATAGGCTAAGTAGAGACCACTTACCATCTTATCGACCACAAATGATGACGTATCAAAACTAAATGCAGCTGTTTTAAATCAAAACAAATGCACTACATATTCATTCATAGTTTTCTTCTCTGGCCATTTTTTCACAAAGATATAGTCACTTTTGGCCTCAGTAGTTTTGTCTGCGCAGGGGCATGGTTTGCGCAGACTCGCGTGTATGTGTCACTTTACCGTCCACGAGCTTATGCAATGTCCCAAGTCTCGAATAGCAATACAATATACCTTGAATTTCCAGCAACTTCACCGCATCGCTAAGGATATGTGCCCAAGTCAAACCACAGACCTGCGCATACGCAGTCTACGTAAGATTATAAGTAAAGGGACAAGGTTCTAATCTAAACAATAAAAGACCTCATCATCAATGGAATCACTGCGAGTTTATTTTTATACTTTTATTACATTCAACTGTTATACGTCGATGAGAATTCGAAACGCAGATTTTGTTAGAAACCTAAACCTAAAAATAACCGATATATTTCTCCAGTATAGTTTAGACGAAAGAGTCAGATTCAAAGATACTTATAGTACTAAGTTTTCCGACTATCTGATATGTTCCTAACTTCCTACCAAAGAAGCTGCCAACACGAAAATAGAGAGACTGTTTCCATTTCTCGTTACATTGCTGGTTTCGTATAATATTGTCGCGGTTAAGACTGTTGAGGACCCGCAATGGAACGAATAATGGGAGATGTGAACGTGAGAACTCTATTTTCGTGGTAACAGCCGTACGCAACCCGAATTGATTCCTTATTCACATATATCAACAACATCAAAACAAGTAAAGACACCACTTTTTAAATATCACTGAAACATGAGTTTACTACTTTTAGTATCAATGCAGATTTACCGATTCGTTGTACATTGCGTTTTTTCTGACAGAGTTTTCTTTTGATTTTCCTTCTTTTTCGTATCCAACAAGTAATGTATTACGAATCAGGCGTTTAATATTAAAGTTTTATTTTTGGATGCTTCCCCATTTTATATCTATTGCGAATTTAATACTGATTAATTTTACTGCATTAATACGAAAAATATTCAACACGAATTATACCTTACATTAATTTACAATATTAGAAACCTCATTGAAAACTTAAAGACGTACTTAGCCTGGAGAAAAACCTTTTATAATTACATACTATGCAATATATACTATAAAACCTATAATATTGGCACTAAAGAGTTTCGTCTTCAACTTTTCGACCAGGCTCCGCTCATGAGTCCAGTGATGATTTAAAATCATTTCGTTAACTCCACTTCGTATCTACAACAATAGTACTGTAAGTGTCTTCACCACCGACCGGGTGTAACTTACAACAACTCCCAAGAGAAGCCTACTAGGTCCTATCGGCCCCACGTCTAACCTTATTCGATCAATACACAATACTATAAATCATTTTTGTACACACCTCATCCCGGACCCTTTAAAAGTATAACAAAACTCCATTTAACTAAATTTAACACATATTTTTTCATCTTTGATCAACGATGGCAAACCATAACTTTTACATAGTAACACAATATTAGTTTAGGCATATTAAAACGTCGTAAGTGATACTTACGCTTGATCTGTTTGTTATTTTTTTTTGTCAAAATTACTAAATACAATAAATTATTAATTTAATTTTCCAATTTTTGGTAATCAAGAGTATGTATCACTTACGATTCCAGCTTATAAAGAAAACAAAAGAAAAATCAATGCTAATAAAAACGCAGATCGTGCATACATTAAATTACGAAAAAAGAAAAATCTAATCCTAAGTGTGTCAGCAAAAATATAATGCAGGAAATTAGAATTGCCACTTAATTAACTTTCACAATATAAATTGTATTTTTTCTCGTAAAAAAATATTTCTGTGTATAAAATGTGTTACCGAGCATAACAAGAAACAGCGGCACAGTTTTACTAAAAAATAAAAAACGTAAACATTAGGAGAAAACAACTCGTTACTTAATAGATTAAGTACTGAGTATACTACAACACGCCACGCTCACCTGCGTCTGAGCGTGCGCCCAACTCGACATCCGAGTGCTCAACAGGTTCAACACTCAACTCTCGGACTGTATATAAAATTGCTTATAAATTAACAGTTTTTGGTAAAACTGCACCACCGCCTTACTTTATCTGTAGATAAAAGTTACTTCTAGCATATAACTGTCAGTATATTGTATGTCATAGTGTGTATATTGTAAATACTTTTCTTTTATGTACTGTTATAGACGGGATATCAACGACAACTGCTCGACCGGGGGGACAAATGTATTACTTAGTATATAATACTTATTATTTTTATATAAAAGTTGTAAGTGCACTTTGAGTTACGGAACTATATTAATGTAACTATTTACTGTAGGTTTAGCAGATTTAACACTGATATACTATAGTACTTTAAATTATAAAAAGAGATGTTCCTTGACATTTTGACTTGAATGTATTGTCAATATTTGGCACTAAGATTTTTTTTGATACGAAATGTTTATAAGATAAAATAATAAACTAAAAAAAACAAAGGGATTGAATTGTCAATTTTGATATCAGAAATTCGCCTTTATTGGGTGATTTTAAACGAAAATTGGAAATAAGACTTACATTATTAATAAATACAGCTCCTTAAAATCTTAATTGACATTATTAAAAACAGGAAAATCTGCTGATTGTAGCTTATTATAAGTCATAGATAAATGTAACTATGATACTGAGGTACTGTGGCGAATTGGGAACTATTGCTAAAACTGTAATTATCATAATTATATTACGTTTAAACTGGAAGATACTGATATAAATATTAAAGCTATTGACTTAAGAATACATCGACCCGTGACTACAAGTTCGTAAGTGTTTAATATTAATTTGTGAGCAACTATTATAAAACAGTTTCAATAAAAAATGCAGTCGATTTATTCTTAAAAAGATGGTTGTCCCTCCGCCGATCGAGCAATTTAAATTATTTATAAATAACTATTGTATGATCTGGTTCCGTTACGATTTTATTTAATAACTCCAAAGTTTTCAAATAAAATAATAACGGATAATATCTATTGCATTTTAAACATGGAAATGGATCAACAAAAAATGATTGTATGGGAAAAAATACTATGTAACAAATGTTATATCTCGTTCGCGATTTACAATATAATTAGATAAATATAAAACATTGTCCTGTCTGTATGCTGTAACTGTAATACATACATAAATACATCGGCCTGTATTCAGAGGCAAACAAACGTTCTAAACTAATACATTAGAAATTAAATTATATAATTGGAGGTAATACTTAAAATTATAGGAGGTAATACTTATGATAAAAGCATTTCATTTTCTTAAAAGAAAACAGTTTTGTGAAGCGGTTTGTGAACATGTATATATCAGGTGAGAAGTGCCATAAAGACGTTTCAACTTCGATCATTTAGAAGTTTAAGTTACCTGCCTATCATAAGATTAGGTAATTATTATTATATCCACGAATAATCCTAAGAAAAATCATGGAAAACCCTATCAAATCATACAAAACGTTTACGGATTCAAAAAACGGCAGTATTAACTTTGTTTATTTGAATACAAAAGTTACTGATTTTTGCAAAGTAAAACTGACCATAAAAATACTTTAAAATGACATTTGGGAGTAGATTGGCTCAGATACTGAAGCCTAGTTACTATATAAAGCTACCAGAGAGCTAGCGAAACATAATTCGAAAACTGAGCATCGACCTAAAATGTACCACCCGACAGCCGAGCGGGGGTCGACGCTCAACTTAACATCGCAATCTAGCTTTGGTTGCTCTTTCAAGAGTTTATTATTCTAAACATTTTTATGCAACTAATTTGAGACGGTCTCTACGTCCATATAGTCATTTTAAAGTATGCGAATCTTATATATTTATCTAGTGTAGGCTATTGTTAAAGTTGTACTGTTTAGAAGGCATCCCGTTGTTGATTAATTTGTGCATTACGCTAATTAGTAACACAGTCTGTTTATAAAATTATTTCTTTAAACTTAACGTTATTAACTGGCGAAGAAGCGAAAAATTATATTGCGAATTGAAAGGGCTGCTATAATTTACACGTAATATATATAAAAAAAAGATTTTCTCACTTTCATCTTACTATTTAAAAATGCAGTATTTTGGTATACATTGCAAAATATATTTTTAATTATTATTGTTTCGCTGTATTTTTATAGCGACTGATTTTTCGTGTTTTTTTATAGAATTTTTAATTTTTACGCTGCGACTTTTGAACCTCCCATTTTGCCGACACATTATAATCCAAACTTAACACAAATTTCACAATAGTTTAAGAGCTAACAACAATCACCAACGGCTGTCTCCGAAATTGATGTAGTACGCAGCTATCAACTGAGATCAATTTAGAGAAATTACTTCCAAAAAATCCACAAAAAAAACTTCCACAAAACGTAGTGGGGATGTAAAATCCAATATTTCAACGAAGCAGTCAACAATAAGCTCAATGAACAGCCAAACCAATAAGAAATAATTGCACAGCGAAAACAATAAACACAAACATTTAAAAAACATTATGAAGACTAAGTCTAAGTTTCACTATTAATAAATCCATTAGTAGAATATATAAAAATCCTTTCCATTAATGATTTTATCTATTTACTATTTAGTTAATAATATCACGAGGCTTCTATTCCCGAACGATGCCACGATACTTCAGTTGTAAGTTATCTAACTTATATTTACAATTCAAACTACCCGCTTGCTTCTTCCTTCTAAGCTCCAGCTAAAATATGATTCTATGATCTTTAATATTTCCGAAATTATTTCATCGACGTGTTTCTTTTTATATTTAAAATTAAACAGCCTGTAACATTGAAATAAAAATAAAAAAACAAAATAATATACTTGAGGTACTACATGAATGGAGGTATACGGGCTTTACCGGCTAATGTCCACGTAAAACTATTTACTTCGAAATCAACCCGCCATTAACATCTATTTAAGCTGAGAATAAAATGATAAAACTTAAATGTTAAAATATCTGGATATACCAAACAACTTCTCATTAAATGTATTTCATATCACAAAGTACACATATATGTAACATTCGGAAAAAGAAAGTAAAAATACAAAAAATACCTACATTACGATCCTATACCCAAGTTACTTAACATTTGAAAAATAAATGCAAAAAATATAATGTTAATTGCTCTAAAACAACGCACTTGTATCGATTTTTGCTATTGTATTTTTGAATTGATATTTTAGTACTAATTGTGAACAATGATTATTTCATTTCACTTAGTGATCAGAATTTGATATGTCACTCAATTTGGAAAATTCTATGAACGTGTAAAATGGATATGGCACAATACATTTTAGTATTTTAACATTCTTCAGAAAGTTTTCATATTTCTAAGGGAATAAATGCAAATCTGCAAGTATATCATTCACATTATTTAATTTCTTTGGCTTTGTGAAATATCACGGTGTTAAAAATACTTTCTTTCATTTAAAGATATTCATGGTTTGTGATATGTGGTTTTAAGAGATTGGGTCGCGAATTTTAAGATATTATTGAATTATTTTTTCAAAAACCCTGAATAGATATGTCGTGTTACCTGAAAAACGCGGTTCGCAAGCAATTTTCTACGATATAAGTAAATAAAATAAATTTTTATACAATTTGCAGCCATCTTATGGTTAGGTAATCCTAAGATTTTTTTTGAGAATAATATAATAATAATCTAATAAATTTTCAATAACGAGACATCAGCTACGTTGGTCGACATTTAAATAAGAACCACTATACACTCATAGAGAGAAATCCGAAAATGGATACAGGTTAAATATAATTCTATTAATTAATACCTAAAGTCTACGTATTTCTATACAGAAGAAATGTTTGATTTTGTTTCATGATTTGTAATCATGCACACGTATACGATCGTCGAACTGCTTTTCGAAGACCCACTTTCTGGCCAGCGCCAGCCTAACCAGCGCCTCTATTTCCTACGTCTGTTTACTCACTCTTAACCCTGTATTCAAGGATACCACCGGGGTGTGGCAACCCTAGAGCATTTTCCCTTTTCGAAACGTCACCGCCATCATTGATTCGTCCGTGAACCGTCACTTGCCTTACACCTCGTCAGTTCAGAAATTCATCCATTATATTTCGAAGACGAACGAAGGCACGGCTACTTACACATTGATCATAATCATTTATTATTATTGAAGCCAAACGCATATAGATTAGATATTGTTAGACGTTAAATTTTGTACTTTCGAAATCAGATTCTAAGAAGTCTTTAATTTTTTTTACTCAACATCAACATTTTTTTTTTACTTTTAATCTAAACATTTTTGTAATTAACCGCTAAATAATCTGTATCATTTTTAATTAATTTAGATTTGGCGTTCCGAAAAAAGTTTCTTTAAAAAATATTTTCTTTGCATTTCTTTTAATATTTACGGTTTAAAATTTGTACGTTCTCATTTTGTACAGTTATCGAATCTAATTTGACACTAGACATTTATCGAAAAGTGATTTTAAAAAATGTATTTCATTTTTAGAATACAGTTGGCATAATTTTGGCAGTACTAGAAATATTAATACTTTAGTATTGCTCTGGATTACATTGTCATATTGAACACTGTTGGAACATTTTCACTAGAAAATGCCGTAACTTTCAACTGTTACGAACTAGTCACAAAGCGAAGTCCGATCCTCGAAGCGTACACTAAACGACTCCTACCAGTCGCGTGCGACAATACTGTTTATGTAATTTTTAACCCTAACGTCAATATTTAACTAATTATAATACGATTAACCATAAATGCGACATAAGTCCTGCATTGTTTTGGCATTGTCCGTTATATTGCACATATGATGCTATCCATGTCGTGAGCGCGTCCGTCTAGCCGTATTACAAATAGACTTGGCGGGGCGGCCAAGTGTATTCGGAACAGGCAGCTGTGGCACCGGTCTAAGCCATGGTCTGTGGTCATTGGAGGCCGGGCGGCAGCTGCGGGCCGTGGTCGGCGCCCAGGTCGAACAGGTGGTGCGGCGCGGGCGCCAGCGCCGAGTGCAGCGCCGACGTCTTCAGCAGCCGCTTGAGCATGCCGCTGGAGCCGCGGTGCTGCAGGCTCTTGTGCGTGGTCAGCGAGTTCTTGGTCCGGTACCTCCGGTGGCAGAACTCGCACACGTACAGCGTGTCCGACTGCTCGTGCTTGTCTTGGAAGTGTCGTTTCAAGGAATAGTAACAAGAGAATGTCCTGCGGCAGTAAGGACACTCTTGGGGCTCGTTGATACCGCCGGCGGTGGGCGGGGGCATACGGAGGGGCGGTACTGCTGGAAAACAAAACAAACCCATTTACATTAAGCATTTTTACCAAAAAACAAGGTAAATATCGTTAGCTGGCAACACGTGGAGACATGGAGAAAATCGAGAGAGTGATTTTCTGCTTGTTAATTTTCATTCAATAATACATGTATGAGGTTAATAATAATTATTAATAATACTAATAATATGCACTGTACACATTGACTAACTACACAATAATCACGAGATTTTCATAATATTCAAAATCTTAAGGAAATTCTCTCAACCACAATAACACATAGACACGTGATAACAAAAATGATAGAAGCATGCTCCAAGCAACACAACAACGTCAAAACTGCGAAACCCGACGGGAGGGGGGCGCGGGGGCGGGGGGAGGTAGTCGGAGGAGTACACTCGAACTTAAAGAACATAAAATTCAAACTAAACTCTATAAAATCAAAATTGAACAGAAAATATATGAAATGAAAAAAATAAGAAGGACCCTTATACCTAGCTTAGTCTAATTAAGGAAATCCATTGTTAATGAGTTAGATCGTCTGTTCTCTAATTTGTTTCTGGTTCTATAAACAATATCTAACCTTTGTGAGTGTTGCTATGTACGGCGGGTTCATGCAGATCGTGCTCGAGTAGGTTCTCTTTGCTAGATGAATACTGCCGCACGCCGCGCCAACTCCGTCCAAGTAGTCACTAAAAAAATCGTATTTGATCTGTCTCCCCTGTCCTCGACTTGTGGTAGGTGTATATGTGGGTCATCAAAGAGTTCCTCGAACAGTATACCCTCTCACATATCGTGCACCTGTATTCCTCTTGCCGTTCTGCGTGTTTGTCGGCGATATGCCGCTTCAACGACGCCTTTGAACACAGAACCTTCCCGCATAATGAGCACGAGAATAACTTTTTACCTGTAAACAGATCGAAAAAACAAAAAAATATGGGGTTGGTCCCCGAACGCGGTGTAAATTAAAAAAAATAAACCTACTCCAGGGATCTCATTAAGACAAGATTGATTTTTTTTAAAAGAAAAAATAAACAAAAAATAGTGTGACTAAAATAAAATGATAAATAAAATAAAAATAAATTGAAATGATGGCGAAGCTACAGTGGCTCATGAAGGGTGTTAACAGTCAGCATGCGATTGAGGCGGGAAAATAAATATTTAGGCGGGAAACTAGATATGCTAAGCGTGTTTCGAAATTAATTAGAAAATAAAACAAAACAGTGCACTATGGAAATTACCTAGTTGTCTACAAACAAGCACATAAAGGGTATCTTCAAGGATATTCTAATAAAACTGGCAATATTGTTTTTTGTATATTTGTTTTTATTAAAAACGCCATTATCATCAATATTAGGATTTATGAAGTTCGGTTTAACGATTACATTTTATGAGTAGTTACTTCAATTATTTTTATTTAAAAAGTAAGGAAGGAAAAGAACTATTTATGAATAATATAATATAGTGTTGCGAAATCATTTTTATGTTATAGAATATATTAACTAAGTGCAGTCCATTAAAATTGTTTGTTTACTTTTGGCGTTCCACGCTACGTTCAAGACTAATTCGCCTCAAAATGGAAGACAGAACATAAAAACACCGTAATTTTTGGCACAATCTCGAATAACATTAAAATATCTAATGGACTGCATTACACAGATGCCAATTGTTAACAAAAAATATCTAGATTCGTGGATAGTAGAACAATAATTTAAGAAAAATAATATATAAAATTTCAATACAACAACCAATAAATTAATTTAGATTCCTTATAAAATAAGTAAAAATGCCAACAAGAAGTATAAGAACACATTGGATAAAGTCAACGCACGCGCGCGTGCGCGTTTGAAAAAAATTCTTAACTCGTTAGAAAGATAAAAACTTAAACAGGTCACAGAAACAGTCTTAAACTTGCTAAGATCCTAACTAATATAGTTTTGACAGGGATGTGTTCTGCTCCTTAGAACACGGTGTAGTGCCTACCCTTACAAACCCGAGGCTCATAGCCTCTCGAGATCCCAAAATAACTTAACACCTAAGAATTTCGAACCAAAGATCATTTTGAAATCACAAATAAATTTCGAGTTTTTAATACCAAAATTAATCACGCTTTGACCGCCTTCTGTGCGACAACAGTTCTCGACTTTTTTTTTATAAAATTATCAGTTAATTTAGTAAATAATGTACATTTTTTATCTATAAAATACGCCTAATAGTGTACAAGTCAAACGCGTACTTACTCTAATCAGTCTATAGCGCTTATTATTTTGGCAAAAATTTTCCCAACCAGAGACAAGATTTTTACTAAATAAATTCTTAATTTTCCCAGCTATACCGTATAGCTGAAATACCGTACTGCCACTGCAGCACATCCCTGTAATCGTAAATTAAACATGTGTTTCTATTAGCTATATGAATTCAGATAAACCTTAATCCTATTTAGTCAACTAACTTAATTTCCCAAACCCAAATTAACAAGAAAAACTATGACTAAATTACTAATCAAAAAACAACAATCCTACGTTTCAAAGTTTGCAATGTTACGCAAATAAAAACTTAACATTTTTTTATCATTTTCGTTTTCGTACACGGAATGTTGCGAAATATTTGTTAAAATTTAGATTCCTTTTTACGTTTCCCTTATGTTTTCTAACACGAACATCGTTCCTTTTAGCACCAAATCTCTAGTCTTCCAATTGGCCAAACTATCATAATAAAGCTTACTAATTAACTAAACGAGTAATGGCTAAGCATTTATGTATCTAGCAATAACAACAGAATTTGATAACATATAGCATTTCAGGAAGCCTCTTAGTTGTTTAAAGGTAAAGCATCTTTATCTAGGTAAAAAGTGTGTCAAACACTACCTAATAATGCTTTCAAATTCACGAAAAAATACGCAAAATATGTCTTTTTTTTGTCAATAAGAACACAATAATATGAAGCAGGCACTAATATTACTTAAGGTGTATATCATTTTATAATAAATTATGTTAACATTTACAATCAAAGTTCCCTTATTGCTATAAAATGAAAATTTTAACAATAGTGATATTTTATCGACTTTATAAAGTCAGTATAGTGATGTTTTCATGAACTAGAATATTTTTCACAAAGGAAAGATGCACATTAATTTATTTATTGGATGATTTAACTTTAACGCGCCAACAATCTTTCCCAAATACGACAAGTATTTATTTGTTCTTTAAAAATCGTAGGTGTTCAAAATTTAAAATTGGTATTTTTCCTTGGGCAAAATGGACTTGTCTGATATTTTTTACAAAAACATCTTTATTATTTTTGTGTGTGTGTGTGTGTGTTTTTTTTATTTCCTTGACACATTGAAGTTTCGTCACCCAATATCGAGACATATTACTAAAATTATGTTTATGGCAAGCAAAATTCCGTTACTAATTAACATCGAGCATGGAACAATATAGATTAAAAGTTCACACTGTTGAAATTTAGGAACATTTAACACTGAGAATTATTAAAAATTTGTTTTACAGTATTACCTATTATGTATAATATAATTATAATGTGTAATTACAATTGTACAAAACAAAAAACAAACTGTGAGTGTTCAATGTACAAAAAATACGAGTACATGTAGTCGGTAAAAAGCGAAAAAAATATTATTAAAAAATATCCTATTGTAAAAGGCTCAACGAAATAATAATAAAAAGAAACAAACACAAGATCGTGATAAAACTAATGCTTGAAAACTAAAAAAAAGTTACTAATCTAAAAAATAAAATAGCCATATTCAATTAAAATGGCACCTTGCGATTCACTTTGTAAAATGCAATTTTCGTAGACTGATGTTTGTTTGTCAATAATTATAATAATAATAAAAAGGCAGCAAAGGATGTATAAAAGTCGACAAACAAGATAAATAAATAAATTGATAAAATATAAATAACTTGTCGACTGCAAACGTAAGCGAGAAGTGTCTGTTGTCTGTGTCTATGTCGGTTTGTATGTATCCCTGGTTTGTGTATGTCGTAAAAGTCCGGTATATTTCTGTGGTAGTGCTATCTGCGGGTAAATATATATATTTTTGCAAAATCAATCTTTCATCTCATTCTATTGGTGCTATTATATCCTGAATTCAGTCTTAAAAATGAAAAAAATAAACACCTAAAATAAAAATAAAAATTTGAAAGCCTCTTAAGCCAATTATATATCTGTGTATATAGCTTTTTTATACTTTTTACATATTTTCGTTTAGTAATCTCGTATAAATATCTAAGAGTGAGATCATACAGATAAATTACAAAATAAATAATTGCCGAAAATAATGAACACAACAATTTGAAAACAATATGCCTCTTCTGTTACTTACACGAACACCGTTTCTTTTTATATAAATTTAAGCCTAATATATAAATTTACAGCACCAAGATTTTTCATCTTTTCTCAAAATATTATTTTTTTTCTCTTCGCCTTATTGTCGCACATTTAACATAGTGTAAAAATTCAGGAATCATTTTTATACCGCAGTATTGCACTCTCCGGGCGCAATCGATCGATAACATTCTAACAAAAAAACATGATTTCATATTCGATCTAAGTCGCCCTCCCTTGTAATAAAGTGGAATGTCAGAAAGCCATAAATATTGTGATGTTAGTCAATGTCAACCCTTACTTACAAGTTCAAAGTTCACAAATAAATATTTCATAGAGAAAAAAATCATCTGAAAAACAAAAAATATACAAGTCCCGTTACGGAGATAAAAAGATATATGAAAAAATAATAAAAATATGTAGTTACTTTCCTTTTAAAATAGAGAATAATTGTTTTTCGAAAAAGAAAACTTTGAATAAAATTAGACATTAAACTGGTCTTTGAACTTGTAGAAGTCAATGTTGTGATGCTGTGGATTGATCTTAGTGTCGGGGCTGGTGGTGAGGTTCTGCGGCTGCGTCTGCTGGGGCACGCCGCGCTGCCGGCGGTGGTAGATGCTCTTATGGTTGTTGAGCGAGTTGAGCGTTCGGAACACCTTGTGGCAGAGGGAGCAGCGCGCCGAGTGCAGCGGCTGCAGGTGCTGCTGCTCGGTGTGCCGCTTGAGCGTGAGCCGCGTGGACAGCAGCTTGCCGCACACCTCGCAGCGGTGCCCCGCGCCCAGAGGGCCAACTGCGCCACACATAACAACCAACATGAGCGCATTAGTCAACACACGAGGTCGCGCGCCCGTCGTAGCCCTCACCAGTGCGACCGCTCGCATCCAACGGGTCCCTTGTGGCGGAACCAATTGGCACAAATAGTGTACCACTATTGTTTCGGTGGCAATTTTGAACCTAGTAGAGGCAATTGAACGTGTTTCACGAATTTGACTAATGCGCTTTTTACAAAACGGTTGGTGGTTATGCGTGTACCGATCAGATGTCCCAATTGGTTCCATAGAGGACGTGGCAGCGCAGCCGCGCGGACGCGCTGCGCTGCCACCAAGCGTTAGTACGATACGTTTAGTGAGAAATAATAAATTATACATACATATAGATAAAGTTTGCGATGCGCATGCATTACTATGCTATATACAAATGTTAGGAACATATCGCGTTACAATTTTGTTTAAACTTAACGAAGTTCTAGGGGCAAGAGTATGGCGTTTTAGGTGGTTAGGATGGCAGCTCGGTTTCTTCGAATGGCAACGTGAGGGGCGCGCGCCGGGGCCGGCGGGTCGAGCGTCAGTTGACGGAGTAGAAGGGGCCGGGCGGCGCGGCCGCGGCCGGCTGCTGCTTGCGGTGGTAGATGGACTTGTGGTTCCGGAGGCTGTTGAGGCTCGAGTATACCCGCCGGCAAATGTTACACACCGGCTCCCGGGACGGTCTCATGTGCACGTTTTGGATGTGTCGTTTGAGCCGCGTCAGGGACGACAAGCTCTTGTTACATGGCTCACAGCGGTAATCTTCTTGGGGGGTGCGGGCGCCACCTGGTCACAACACAAGCAGTTAGCCCCGTCGATGCTCCGAACGCGCGTTTAATGCACTCTCGTATCGTAGCCTCCGTTTAAGCACCGCCACCCCCCGTTACGATGACAGGCGATCCCGCCTCGGATTATGCGAAGCGGTATTAGTAACGCAAACATTGTCGCCTACTCCTCGCTATAAAGCTCAGCAATGATTGTGTGATCGACTAGGGCCGTTGTCATAACAGACGCGCGCAACGTTTGTTTCAAATTTCCCGAACAAAAGCGTTTTTAATTCTTCAATGAAATAATTTGAGCGTATTTTATATAAACCGACACCAAGTTACCATTACTAAAAATCCATTGTTCGATCTCCCTGTTATTATATTTTCCGTTTCCCAAGACAATGTGATCGAGTGTAACCCGATAGTGTATTTAGAAATGATTCATGAGATCCGCTATGCTCCGAACAATAAGTAAACTCAACTTTTACTGAATTCGCTCAACTTTTATATCGAACTTATGATTGGATTTCTCGGAAGCTAATTTTGTGGTTTTCTTCTTATTTTCGAGTAGGTTTTTTTCTTTACAATTTTTTGAATGTAATGTTTACAGCCAATTCGTGTTGATACAATTTGGTTCGTGAACATTCCGTTCGTTTCCGTCGAATGGTTTTTAAATAATGAGAGAATTAAAAAAAATCGGCAAATAGAAACAAAAAGTAACAACAAAAACCTAATTCGGAGACATGGGAGTGAGGGGTTTTCCTAACACACAATTTGTTTAACATCTATAAAACAAGCTAGCATATCTTCGTATAGTTACATTACACTATGTTACAGTAACAGTTACATGCACGCCACATTGCGTTTTGGTTCAATGATAAACATTCGTCCCAATCGTACAGATAGCTCAAACTATTGAAAATTAAAATTCGACTCTTATATTGTACCTATGCGCGTCTCCATCGAACCATAACACAAAAAGCTAACATTAATTAATATAAATACAGAAACACAGAGCACAAAATGAAGACATATACAAGGTTAATAGTATATAATTATAATAATATACATATAATATTAATAGGAATAAATTATATGTCACGTGATAATTGCCTCATACATTTGTAAACAAAAAATTATAATAAAAAAAAACCTAATAATGATATATAAACCTAATATGACAGAGCAGAGAGGAAGCGGTGATGGTGGCATACGACAGACAGTGCATTAAAAATATCGTTTATCTCAATATATGTAGTAATGCAATAAAATAAATTCGTTGCTAGACAAGCTGGCACTCACCTTGGGAAGTACTTGCGATGCCGTCCGGAGTCAATGGACTTTGGAGACCTGAAAACATCACACAATTCATCTGCTATCTTTGTATTTCATCGTGATTGACTTGGATTTATTTTCTTAGCGACAGGACTGCATGACAATCATCAAGATACTCGTTCATATAACTAAAAATAATAACTTAACAATTGCCATGATTGGGTGGAGCTTGTAAATTCCTAATTACAAAAATCTATGATGATGGAATTTCAGTACACGGCTCATTAGGATTATAATTTTTTCAGCTGTAATTTGTTAGCCTTCATTGATTTTTAAATAAAGATAATCAAAACTGCGATCACAAATCCATTTACATGATCCTTCGATAAGTTTTCCATATCAATCAAAATCTCTTACCAGTCAAAGAGGGATGCGATAGAGCCTCCATAGAAAAGTTGTATGTATTCGCCGGGTTGAAGAGCTTAGTTTCCGGTGGTTGTATGAAGGGCGGCGGGTGCGGTGGTGGGGTGCACTCTTCAGCGTCAGCAGAGCTGCCGCGGGACGGCGGGCCTCCTCCCTGAGGAACAATGCGAATAGGCATTAAAGTGACGTCGGTATTTTTTCTAATCCTTGGTCGGTGTGTTGTTAAGTATGTAATGTGATACACGATTGTATAAATAGACAACGAACAAATATTTGTAGGCTTTTATTTGTTTATTTCTAAGTAGGCGTCGAACCTGAAACCTTACGACGAACAGGAAGCCGATATTTCTAACGTCTATTGATTTTAATCACGTTAGTCCTCTCAGTAAAAACATCGTAAAATAAAAAATAAAAACTTGACCGAAATGAACTGAAAAAATGAAAATATTTTTCCCTAAAGCCTTATTCTAAGAGAACGTTATTAACAGAAGTCTGTAGGAGTCGTCAACTATTGGGAGGTACACCAATTTAACTTCCAAATAACTAAAGTTTCGTCCTAATAAAAATATAGGCACTTCTCAGCAAATGGGATCTTATTTTTGTGTATTTAAATGGTTTGTTTTCCCTGGAAATGAGTCTTTTTTCCTGAATTTTAATGTGTATTCAAACAAGTTTCGCGAAGTCGGACGAATTTGAAGTAGTTAGCGATATTTTTAGTGTTTAATTAACATTTTGAATTTATGTTTTCTTGGGCAAGAATGGATGTGAAAGTCCCTAATTGTCTACCTTTTTCTATCCACCATCAAACATATCAAAAATATCTACTTTTCGAACATATATATATATGTAAATCATAGCTCAAGACAGAACGAAGGTCAAGATTCCTAATTCTGTGTGTCATTAGAGCATAAGACAATGTTATCGGCTGTCAGACTACTCGACACCGGGCACCCGACACCGCGTCAGTTCCGGGTACAAATTCTAGTGTCTAGCGCTCTAAATACGTGGTACTAACATGTCTCTGATGGAGTTTTCAAGGCTGTCGAATTTGATGAGTCTGAAATCTAGTTCAAACCAGTATCCGTGACACTTCAGTTATCTTTCAACCTTTTAAATAAAAGTTAATGTTTAGAAGATGAGAATTAGAAGATTGAGAGTATTTAACCATTTTCAATTGAAAAGTCTATGGACTGTCGAAATAATTTGTAAATATTTTTGGAAAATATATGACTTCGATATTTAGTAGCATTTGAAGAGATAATGTCAAGTGATAAGTAGGTATATTATATTGAAGACGAGGTATGCGTGAAGGGTTTGACTAGCCAATTTTGTGCCAATAATATTTCTAGAGAGAATGTAGTATTTTATATCAAAGAAAATCCCTACACTAAATCTTTGATAATATTTTTACTATACTTGCAGTTGTTTTTATTACGTTCCAATAACAAATATTTGCTCCAATATACGTGTAACGATAGATAAAACTAAACGGCTCAGTGGAAAATTATTGCCTGTCTTCAATACTTACTTGATTTAGTAATCAATCGATTCTTTGAATATACATCCATAGAATGCGTTAAGCAAGCCCTATAGACGTAATACGATAATATTGCTTATAAGTACTTTTGACGATTTGTTTGTGTTTTTATTACATTACTAAGTATTAAAGAATTTGATGTCACATGCATTTCTTGTTCGATATAGCGGACAATGCCCAAAACCAAAGTATCAACATAGTTTCCTCTTAAAACCGTGTTCAACGGCATAACTATTGTCTTTTCAGTATTTTCATGAGATTTCCTTGTGTTATAGTGTTATAATACGTTTTGATTGTTCCAATATTGTGAGAAGATATTTAAATTATTCACGGCTGCGTCTAAAATTACGCAGTCGTATGAAATTTATGAATGACACGCCGGGGGCAAAGATTGAAATACTATCGGTTGATAGATAATTCAGAGCTATATGGAGATTAGGGTTTGAGGTTCGACTGTTAAAAATGCAGTAGTAATTTCTACTCTTTAAAACTTAGAATCCAATCAAGATAATCAAACCTTTTTGAAAGCAAAGTATTGCAAAGATTGGGAATCGAACCCTTGCTCTTGGTTTTGGCATCAAAACATTCCGCCACGCTGCCAGCATGCCTTAAAACAAAACGGTAGACTTTTACCAACTCACAAGTGGTCTATGGTGATGCGGGGGCGTGTCATCCGTGCTCCTGTCGATATCCGGGTTCGAAGGACAGATCATGTCTATCGGCTCATTCTTGACGTCATCCATCAGCCTCGGGGATGGGGACGAGCTGCTGTTAGAGATGCCATTCCCATTGTTCCCAGTCTCATTGTGGCCACGGCTGTGAGTATTGTTTTTAGTGGAGAAGTCGGTCGCGTGGATCTGTGGCTGTTCGTTGTTGTTGTCGTGGCGCGGGCGCTTGATGACGTCGGGGCTGTTGTCGGCGGAGCGGCTGAGCCGGCGCGACGGCAGCGGCGTGCGGCGCATGAGCTGCTGGACGCTGGACGAGGTCGGCTGCAGCAGGGCTTCCTCCAGCCGGTCGTAGGACGGCGTGTGGCTGATGTGCGCGCTGTGTGCCGAGTGCGGCGGCGTGTGCGGTGACGTGGTGGAGGGCGCGCGCATCGGCTGCAGCAGCGGCTGTGGGGAGGCGGTGCGTTAGGTAAAATTGTAGTTTTTAACAACAAATGCGGAGTTGAATAGGGTTAAGTGTTTCCATATTGAAATAGGTATAGGTTAAATGTTGTATATTTGAGACTATTTCAAGAATCTATAAAACAGGTGCTGTTAGCTGCAGATTCAGTAAAACCATTTGCTATGATACACAACTATATGTAACATACAACATATTTTATTATCATACCTATTGTATTTATATTAAACTCATTAGTTTTATACGGAAATTTACACAGGTGTTTATGAAACCTTGGATTTATAAAAAAAGTTATCGACTAATTTAAATCGATAAATTACTCGTCGGAATATCGCCATTATCATGATGTATAAGAAAAGTAATAATCTGCTTACAACCTTATGCAAATCTTCACTCTATACTCTCAAGAACGCGTTAATTCTAAACTATTGTCGTTCTAAATTAATTATTAGCAATTAGTAGATAAGTATATTACGACGTAAATTACTATTTTAGGTGCCATGATGGCCCGAAGCCACTTTTCAAGTACGAGGAATCTGATTCGAAATGTGAGAAATAGGTACTGCTCTGGTCTTTTATACTATCTAACCATAGATTTGGTTACTAGGGATTGAATTTTATCATAAGGTCAAATAATAATTTCTATAATAAGTAAGCAAATATAAGGTTTGATAAGTTATTGAAAATAGCTGTAAATTGCTTTCAATTAAAAAAAATAATCTTGAAGTGGCGATGTCTTTGCAGTATGAGAAGGTACCGTAGCGCAGCAATTCATAGCATAAATATTAATTATTTTCCATACTAATTTTATGATGATGAAAGATTTGTTTGTTTGTTTGTAGGGGTTTAGAAAGCTACATCTTTACGAAGTGTCATAGGCTATATTTATTTCCAGAAATAATTAGGGATCCCTACTAAAACTTGAATAATGTATTCCAAGGTGTAAAAAAATGTCCACTCAGTCGAAGCCGCGGGCTGAAATCTAGTTTATTAATAAATAGGCCAATGGTGCTTTAAACCCAATCTACTTACCCCCTGAGCATTTTCATTATGCGTGAGTCCAGACACGCGCAGCACCTCAGCGGTCTTGAGGAATGAGGAGAGGCTCCTCTGATGCACGTTGACTTCTCCATGGTAGATGAACTCCACCAACGCGTGCAGGTCCGTGAACGCCACGTCTTGTAGCACTATGACTGGGTGCTTGCATGGTGTGGACTGCAGAGAGAATGGACAGTTAGCTGCTGGAAATTGGACCTTATTTAGATGGTAGTTAGACATCTTTTGCTGAGTGAAAGGTAGCAAGATTTGGATCTGTTAGATCCTATGCATACGGCGTTTTTAAGCGCGCCGTAGACGCGCGTTTTTTTTTGTTACAAGCGCAAACATACTGCTTTATTGAATGAAAAACGCCGGTTGTGAATCGCAGTGTGAATAGATTCTAAAGGCTATACTATGACAAGCTTGCTTGTGCAGTAATTTTGTTCAAGTATATACCTAATTAGAGCATCTCTCTATCATGCATTTGTTTAACCATCATAGTATATTACGAAATGTCTCTTCATGCTAGCTTGTCATATTTGCGTTACATCTGGTAGCCATTTTCAGATGTAGATAAATTCGGATCATTTATTTTGGTTATAAAAATGTTTAGGAATAAGTTTGACTTTACTCATCATTGTGTCTAAGTATTTGCAAAATAGAGAAAAAGAAATAAGCCTGATTTAGGCTGCTAGTGGAATAAATAGCTTGTTAGGTTTTCAGTTTCCAAGTACCAACAACTTAAATAGACGCAAAATTGTGTCTACATTTGTTTTCCAAAATTACATTGTAGCAGTAAACTTTGCAATTTACAATTAAACAAAACATTGTAACGCAACAATATAATGAAAAAAAAATCACTCTATCCAAAAGTCCTAAAATAACTCCGAAGCTTAAAATATCATACAGCTATCAGATAAATAAACAAAAAACTCAATTACTATGGAATGAATATAAAATATTCAGGGCTGGAGCTCTAGTCGGGATGTTTAAACCCACTCTACTATTTATTGGGTGTGGTAACACCGACCGTACGGATTATGGCCGAAAACTGATTAAAAAGAATAAAATATAAATGTTTGTTTGATATGTACCTAATTGTTCTATGTGTGTAATAAAGTAATAAGTTATCTTTACAAAAAAAATAACGTTTTATTGCATTAATTAATTGATAATTACGTAATAAATTTCGGTTTATTTCCCAAATAAAGGTGAAATACAAATGTTGATCGAAAAACTGCAAGTCATTTACTAACGACTTTAACAGATGAATAATAAATATTTGCATGCAAATAATTTCCTTTTAGATAATTTCACTTATCAAAATAATTTACGTAACTTAAGTTGACTTCAGAAACAGATCACTAATTTCGACCAAGCCAAGCATGTCAGGTTGGCCGAGTGGTCTAAGGCGCCAGATTTAAGCTCTGGTTCCCGAGAGGGAGCGTGGGTTCGAACCCCACACCTGACAGATTCTTTTTATTTTATTTTTTTCATTTATTTATGAGTAATTTTCCATTTTAATAAACGTCTATAGAAAAGATTCAACTAATAAAAAAATAACGAAAAATATATCATAGTGCGCCATCTCGCGGTGATTAATAAAACTTAACTTCGTCTTGGTGATGATTCATCTTAATCAACATCTTTACGAATGAAAGAGAATCAATTAACTATACTGATTACATTACTTTTTTATACCACTTGTAAATTATAGGGAAAACAGAATTCGAGTAAGTACATAATGTCGTTTATAGTTTCATAATTATTTTCGGACAATTCATGCACTCTATGAGTAACTTTATATAATGTTTCTAAGTAAGTTGATTCCCGCGTCCACTACTTAACGCACCCGTTAAGTAACCATCCCCAGGGTCTCATCTATCTTCATTCTAAATTTCATCCAAATCAGCTCAGCCGTTTTACCATAAAAGCGCGATAGACTAACTCATTTTTGCATATATTTTCTATTTGATAAAAATGATTAATTATTTTTTGCTATTAATTATAAGTGACTTATAAGTACTATTGTAAATGCCGTACCTACCTTAAAAATAAACCTCATTTACGGCCATTTTCAATATCCTATCTATCCATAGATTTGCTTACTAGAGATATATTTTTAAAATTAGTCCTATGGACTTTATCTCAAAATTCTATCTCTATTGAGGAAATCTTCGGATAGATAGGATATTGAAAATGGCCATTAGTAGATACCAAAAATAATATCTATACCCTTACCTTCAAAAGCTCTCTAAAATACGGACTGCACGCTGACAGAACCACTCTGTGCGCCTTCAAGCTCTTTCCGTCACAGGCTAGCGTGACGTCGACGAAGTCCTCGTCATCCCGAAGGTTTTCGAATGCGCTGGTAATGCTGCTCTGGTAGTTGTTCCAGCGCAGGCAGAAGTGCTGTGTGTCGACCATTTTGACGGCTAACGAGTCATGTGTGAGATCTGGAAGATTAGTTTTAATTAGTGAAGTGAATATTTTTATTAAAAACTTTCTTAACGCGCCCGGATAAAAAGTAGCTTATGACTGTCTTTAGCGTCCCTTAGAAGGGATGAAATTTGGCACGGAGATAGATCTTGCCAAATTTCATCTTAATCAGTTCACCCGTTTTACCGCGAAAGCGTAACAAACAGACAAACTCACTTTCGCATTTATAAAATTAGTTAGGAATGGCTTTTCGCGTCTTTGTGGCAACTCTAGGTAAGTTTTCTTTTAAGTCCAGGAATACAACATCACCGTTGTTCTTAAAATGCCAATCCACCTTGAGAAAGCGTGGTGATCAATGCTCTAACCTTCTCTCGAGAGCTTCTCGCGCGAGAATAGGCCTTTTTATTTTTATTTTTTAGCTTAATTTTGGAAGTTTGAGGCCTGAATGCCTGAAATTTATGTATTCGATTTAATATAGCTTCTATCATATCAAGTGTCTATCTAATAATTGCCACTAGTCAGGTTGGACACAGCCGAGCGTTGAAAATTCTATGCTTATCACAGAACTATATTATTATAGAACTATAAGAAAAACGTATAAATAATGTTGTAAAGATTAAAAAAAATAGGTCGTAAGTGATAAAAACTCATGTCTCGATCACTTAATGTCAGCATATGTTATTGTTTAATATCTGCCCTATATTTGTGAAATAATTGCAATTACCCTATTGTGGAGATAAATTGTGACTTATGTGTTCCAGTTTAAAAGTAGTTAGTGTATTTGAAAAACACGTTGAAGGACCTGAGAATGACTGTATAAAATACTAGCTTTCCGCCAGCGACTTCGCCCGCAAGGGAACACGACACAAACTTTGCTTTTTCACCCTCTTATGGCTAGAATTTCGGAAAATCCTTTCTTATCGGGTATCTACGTCATACAAACAACAGACCCTCCAAGTTTCAAGTCTCTACGATCAGTGGTTTAGGCTGCGCGGTTAATCCGTCAGACATTCAGGACAAAGCATTTTATATGTATAGATTATTTCAAATTAATTATTTAATTGGCGATGGTATGTAAGTTTTTCTCCCTGTGCTAATGCACTCTAAAAGAAATTTATTAATTCATCTCAGCCTATCGTATGCTGGACATAGGCCACTCCTAAGTTGTGCCACAACACCTTGTCCTCCACCTTGTAGTACACGCGGGCGAAGCCTCTGGCGGAAAGCTAGACCATTACGATAAATAGGCCATTATTAATTAATTTGCATTTTGAAGGCTATTTATTATTTATGGCTTGGTACACACATGTGTAGGTTCAAATAAATTTATGTGAAGAAAGGTATTGCAAAGTTTTTTTGATTCAATGGTGATTTCATCTTTGTATGAGATGAGAGAAAGGTAGATTTCCAATTAAATAGGATAAAATTACAGACTAATAATATTTACATCAACTTAACATGTTAATTTCTCGGTAATAAAGGTATTGTGTTCGAAATTCAAAGAGTTGTCTTTAAAAAAAAATAAAGACCATCATTTGCAAAGGTTGAATAACAAAAAAGGTTTCGATTCGTCTATTGTCCGACCTCTTTCTACGTTAAAACAAAAGTTTCAGGTTCGGATGTTGTTTTAATTTTTTTTTAATAATTATTTGGGCTTCTTGACTTTGCCGCAAGATTTAAACTTTTCGTTTAGAACAAAAAATAAGAGAACTACCATTTTATGTGGCTTCATATTATTTCGTTTTTTCCTTGAATCGGGAATGTAATGAGAACAAGGTTTACGTAGCTTACTTATTGTTTTCTTAGTTGTCGGAAAAATACAGAGTTTTTTGACGATGATTTTGTAAAAATTCTATTTTTTTATATTTACGAAAAAATGGTATTTGTAATCGCAATTGTGTGAAAAACTTCAACAGTGCCTTCTGTTGGAGTTTTCAAAAAAACATGTATTATTTACTGTTGTACGATTTACCTTCGATTGTTTTTTTTTTCTTTGGGGTAAGTCGAAGCGGACTTGCTCAAGAGTAAAAGCGTTGTGCGCAATAAGTTGAGGTAATTCTGTTTAAACAATTGTGAAAAATTCATCGGTTTGAAACGATAGAAACGAAAATTACTACCACATGGCTGCGCACTTACACTATAAATTGTACATAATGATAATATTATTGTCTATGATAAGAAAAGTACAATTATATCATCATCATCTGCCTAGCCTTTTCCCAACTATGTTGGGGGTCGGCTTCCAGTCTAAACCGGATGCAGCTGAGTACCAGTGTTTTACATGGAGCGACTGCCTATCTGACCTCCACAACCCAGTTACCGGGTAACACGGTACCCCTTGGTAAGACTAGTTGTCAGACTTTCTGGCTTCTGACTACCCGTAACGACTATCAAAGATGTACAAATGACAACCGGGACCAACAGCTTAACGTGTTTTCCGAGGCACGGAGGAGTCTCGCTATGACATAGATGGTCACCCATCCACGGACCGACCGCGCCAAGCGCAGCTTAACCTTTGATCGGTAGAACCGTGCGGCTGTTACTAAGCCTCGAGCTCCTATCTATATAAAAGTACAATTATATATTTTTAAATAGTTTAATCTTTTATCATCTATTTATCCAACTTACCTCTAAAAACACACAGTCAACATATAAGTAGTTGAATCACCCAATAATAATAGTATTTAAAAGGAATAGCCTCTTTACTAACGACTAATCTTACAACTGGATAGGACACTTTCTAGTTCACCGAAGCTGAAAACATGCAAACTTTTTTATTCACCAGAGACTCTGGTAGGCTTTGATCATGGTCTTCCACTGGGAAAGCCTTTTTGTCTTGACCTATTTACCATGAAAACAGTTTGCAATATTCATTAAACTATCCATAGCATCCTATTTAAAATAATGCAAAAAACATGTCCATACCTTTTTATCGTGTTGACTTTAGGACTTTGATTTTTATACACCTAATACGGACTATAGACGTCAGTATCTGGTATAAATTTCATGTCGCTAGATCCACCCGTTCCTGAGAAAATCCGTGGTGACACGGACAGACAGACGGACAAAAGGGTATAAGGGTTCCCTTTTTACAATTTGAGGTACGGAACCCTAAAACGAACATGTGACCTCCTCATACAGATAAACCCATACTCCCCATTTTTAGCATAGAAACAGTTACATAAGTCTGCAGTATCGTGCATACAATCTAACGTCACCATATTGAATTATACATTCCTTATCAGCTGATAACAGGTTAGAAAAACTATGATTAGTGAAGGTATTAGTTGCATTATCTCAACGGGCGACTGCACGGGGCGTGTGCATGGTGATAACAGCTATATTTGGACTTCTCAAGCTATCCAGAAGTAGGATTTACAGAGAGATAGGTATATAAATAGTATGCATTACGGATTGTTTGTCAAGGATACTCATGTTGATTTAAAAACATGTTTTTCCTATTTTGTTACTATTATTGGATCTGAACTGATTTAATTTTATACATACTCGTAGGCCTTGAATGTTCATCAAAGACGGCATAGCGACACCATGTGTAAAAGTTAAGGAATAGTTTGACTGGAAGTCTATTAAAATTAGAAAGAAACTTAGGACGACTAAATAGTTTTATACAGTTAAAACTTCATAAAAATATGGTCATGCTCAGTCAATAAATGAGCCTAAATCAGACCCTAATATCAATATTGTTAGTTTTCATTAGCCGAAAAAACCATAAATTGTATTGTTTTAAAAGTAATTTTCTCTCAACTTCACCTGTACTGACCAAACCTTGCCTTCCATCGCCCCCTAGTTCTCACTAGTACATTTCTTACATTCATGACAACGTCTTTATCCAACAGACGCATAACTCCACCTACACTGTTAACCTCCCACACATAAGATCTATTTTTCCTCGTCCAGCGTGCACAACTAAGTTTGTATGACACGTAAGTTTGAAAACAAATGTTAGACAATAAGAAAGCCAGAGGTTTTCATATTAGCTGACAATGATAGGTAATCGAATTACCTGTTGGCATGCACTGACACTGAAAACAACGCGATTGCCACTTATATTCTAGGTTGTGTAGTCTAAGTTTTTGAAAAATGACCCTTACACACATTATTTTAATTTCATGATAGTACCTATAGTTACTAAAAACAGGAATTTTGACAAAGATGATATGAAATTAGTTGGAAAATTTGATGAAAAAGATAATGAAATTTCCGTCGTAACTCGAATGTGCTCCAAAAATTCATTGCGATTATATACTTACATACCAACTTTAGAGTTAAACGACTACTTTTAGCTTGTGATATTGCTATAGTTAGCAGCAAAATAAGTAAAACTATTACAAGGTATTTAAACGTGTGGAAGACCTCTCACAGTAAACAAAATTTGTGTAATAAAGCAACAAATGTTTTCGAATCTGCTAGTTTTCGGTGAAGGAAGATAGCGTGTCCTCCACGCGCTACCTTCCTGGTTCACCACTTTAAATTGCATTTGATTTAAAACTACACACGGCATAGAGCGGACCAGGATATAAAATTAAATAAATAGTCCATTAGATATCCGATAAAAACCGGGAAAAGGGAAAAACTATTTAGTTTCGATATTTTATTATCGATGCAGCATCATTTCCTTGCCGAAATGCAAAAATATCCGTTAATTAATATCCGTGATGGATATAATGTAATTGTATACACAAAAATCTTATTTATTTATGACTAGCTTTTGCCAGCGCCTTTACCCGCATGGGCTATACGAATTGAAATTCAAAATGACAGAGTCTCATACAAACTTTGTCCTCCTTTTTAACGCCCTTAGGGGTAGAATTGCGGAAAATCCTTTCTTATCGGATGCCTACGTCATACAAAGAACACACTTTCCCAGTTTCAGGTCTCTATGATCAGCGGTTTAGGCTGTGCGTTCCATCACTCATTCAGGACAAAGCATTTTATATGTATAGATGGATTGATATTTACATAAATATATCAGCAAAATGGTTGGACTGTACTGCTCTGAGAACTGTATCTAGTTTCTTTTATACGCAAATACATAATGTACTAAGTGTGAAATAAAATGGTTAAACAAAAAACTATTTTGAATCTGTCACAAAGATAGATGGCGATTTTTGAATGAGACAAAACGGTTGTATAGAAACACGAACGGTTTTGCTTTAGGGTCCAAGTTATGCGTTATAGCGTATTTGATGGCAAAGAAAATTATTATTTTAGAAGCCATATTTTGAGATGAGAATGAGATGTATTTAGGTATAATAGAGGAGGGCTTTATACTGTACATTGTAAGTACGTATTTTTTATATAAACAATTTGCCTGCAATTTGCATGTCAGCTTCATATATTCCTACTTATTACGGCAAGTCTGTTATTGGGTTCATACAGGGAGTGAAATGTATTGTTTTACATTAAACATTAATAATTTGCGTACAATCTTTCTTAATTATAATTTCCTTCTTTTTAATTAGTAATTCTAAGTATAGTATTTTTTTCGGTGAAAAAGTAATATCAGATTAGAAGACATTATCAACTCATTCATGTATTTGTTTGTTGTCAGCAATCTTTTAATCAATAAGTAGCTATTTCCCGCGGTTTCATCCGCCTCCTGAGGACTACTTAACAAAACTGGATAAAAAGTAGCCTATCACAGTTTTCAGAGCCCCCTCTATCTCTGTACCAAATTTCATCCAAATCGTATTGGCCGTTTTACCGTTAAAGCCAGTAACAAACAAACAAACTCACTTTCGCATTTATAACATTAAGTTGGGATATGAGAAAATAATGAAATTGGTATAAAAAATACAATTCTTTATTAGTCCATAAGTTTTTCAATTGGACCGCATTTTTGGGCATCTACATCGAGGTCTTTTAGCAGAATTAGTTTATGTAGTGGTTTTGTAACACTATTGGGTACTTTGTGACCATTTGTGACGTAGTGTGAATGGCTCACTTAGGGGCTATTATGTAAGCTATTTATATAAAAGATTAAGGGTCCTATGATGTATTACAAACGGTTCTATGGTATAGAATATCGGTTAAAAATTATAGTGAACAATTTCCATTGGTGTGTAAAAATCGGAACGAATATATTGGGATATGGACAGTCTATATGAATTATGATTTTTTATTAAGATTATTATTTTTGCGAAATTAAAAATGTTTTATAATTATAATCTGATGAAAAATAAATTAGTGCTGTAACACGATTCTGAGAAGCATATCAATATAGGTTAATTTTTTACCGGTAGAAAACCTCTGACTTAAATACATAGTATTTTTGCAGAATATAATAAATCATTTACGGTATTGTATTCCAAACACGAAATCCACTCCACTTACGAAAAAACAAAAACAAAAAAGGGTTAGAAATTTAGATTCAGCTAACAAAGCTGAAAGTAATTAATTTAATTACTAAATTAGACAAAAAATGTGCACATTGTCGCTAATGGTACGATAGTCCGCTGTTATCAATGTATTTTTTTTAGCAAATTTAGTGTTTTATCGGAGACCTAGGCGACACGATATCTTATCACTAAGTTTAGGCTTCACGCGTTAGGTACTAGCGTTGTAAAATAATAACATTTTCAATAGGAATAGCTTTTGTGATTTATATATTACTTACAGACAGATATATTTTCAGTTTTGATGTTAGGTTTGCAAAAACTATTTATATATCTCACTAACATTATAAATGCGGATATTTTTGGGGATGTATATTTTTTATTACTCTTTCACGCTAAAACTGCTGATTGTATTTGAATGAAATTTAGCACACACATAGTTTATAATCTGGATTCTTTTTATATGAGCGCCCGAAGTGATTCTCTCAAACTGCGGGTGAAACCGCGGCAAATAGCTAGTTTGGAATATTTTTATCATCATAGCAGCATTTTTATTTGATTATCGCATGATTATTTTATTGGGAGTTTTTTTGGAGTATGAGATAGCTATAGCTATAGCAATATGCAAATAGAGGAGGAGCTCGTGGCTAAGAAACAGCCGCACGGTTCGACCGATCAAAGGTTAACCTGCGCTTGGCGCGGTCGATCCGTGGATGGGTGGCCATCTATGTCATAGCGAGACTCCTCCGTGCCCCGGAAAGCACGTCAAGCTGTTGGTCCTGGCTGACATGCATAGATCTTTGACAGTCGTTACGGTTAGTCAGAAGCCAGAAAGTCTGACAACCAGTCTTACCAAGGGGTATCGTGTTACCCGGTAAACTGGGTTGTGGAGGTCAGATAGGCAGTCGCTCCATGTAAAACACTGGTACTCAGCTGCATCCGGTTAGACTGGAAGCAGACTCCAACGTAGTTGGGAAAAGGCTAGGCAGATGATGATGATGATGAGATAGCTATAGCAATGAATTTAAGGATTTAATACGGAAAGGAATAAAGACGAAAAGAAAACTGGAATAAAGCCCCCTTGCCCCTTTTCTTTTGTTTGTTTGAAATTAGAACGTACGTAACGGTTCCTTACTATTTTTATTTGAAGCCAGTGTGTTTTTATAACCTAAACAATGTTTAGACTCATTTAGGTTTCAACTTTGGTGCCTTTTGCTGATTTATTCAAATCGTTAATACGTAAGATATCATTTTACAATTTGTACTCTTTCTATTTTCTTAGCGTATAAGGTATCGGGCTTGTTTCATAATATCTAAGCCAGTAATAAAATAGATTTGAAAAATGAATTACATTACATATGCTGTCAGCCGTTAAAGAAAACTTATTGCATTTCTACCAAACGTGCGATTAATTTAACAAAAAAACATAATTCACACTACGGAATCGAAATGGAGCATTTAATTAAAATAATAATAGCATACTTTATATATTATCTTCAATTAAATACGTACCTATGTTCTAAAACAAACATTTTCAAAATTTACTTTTCCCATCCAAGGTCTTCACAAATAGTGGCGAATCTAATAACCGGTTGTTTAAATAATAATTATTATGTGTGCTGGTAATACCGGCCATCTGTTCAATTTGAGAGCATCCTTCAAAATACTTGTATTTTTAGAAATAATACCTCTTTTTGTAAATGTTGAGGTGCAAAAGTTTATGGAGAATCAAGGTGCCTGATGGTGACATTCTGCATCGTTTAAATGCTATACAATTTGCACTTTAAATCGAGATATTTCGCAAATGGCTCTCAGAACTGAAAAATGGTCTTCATCGTACAGACAGACGGGCATGGTGAAACTATAAGGATTCCTTGTCGACTTAGGAACCTTAAAAAATGATTATATTCATTACTTAAAACTTTTAAACATTAAATAACCAAGTATTTCGTTTCATGTTTCAACAGTTGTTAGAGTGTGCCTTTCGCGCAACAGAGGACCGAGATGATATTTGGCATAAAGATGTGGACAGGAAAATTATATTGTATGGTAGTGTTGTGTCCTGAAAAACGATTCCTGAATGACGGATTAGTAAGTAAAACAGATCAATGAATAAATGCAGCAATATGACACCGCGATAAGAAGTATGCGTTATAGGTGAATGGTGAACGCATACCAAATATAAAAAGATACCATTTAGCTGTTATCTTGAGTGCAAAAAGTCTAAACTTTTAGCCTATCTAGCTTAGTGGCGGGCTATCTACATGACCTGTATTTATCTGAAATCGCTTTAATTAACAATATCAAAATTAATAGGTACTTTATAAAATGTATTAACATTTGAAATTATGTTTAAAAATGTATAATCTTGTTTTGGGGGTATACAAAGGTTCTTTATATACCTATAAGTAGGTATATTACTTTCAGTTTTTATCTAAAGTTTTATGTTTATTCAAACGTGATAGTTTCTAGTTGCTTCGATTTGAATATTTTTTACTGATCGTGCACTATGGCTGAGTGTGATAAAATAAAGTGGTTATCATAGTTTTAAATAATATAAGTATTTAGATATAAAATTAGTAGTTATAAATATGATGTGTGTCAGTAATGTGGATCGATAGTTTAGCTAAGATTAATTGCGTTATGATGGGTCACCGTTTTCTTAATAGAAACGTTATCTGAGGACCTAGAGGCCTACTCTAACTCAACAAAAACGATTCGATTGATGTTTCGTACGTTTATTTATAGGTTTTAGGGCGGTAACTAAATAATTGTTATATTTGGATAGTATAAACATATCCCTTTATGTACAGAGCATCAGTGCACCTTAGCGCAGTATAAAAAAGTTTACCGGCCATTCTCGATCTATCCGAAGTTTTGTTTCGGTGAGTCAGAGAGCTCAGAGGACCTACTCCCCTGATTCCTCTCAGGGATTATGAGAATAAGTCTGTTTCTACGCATACGTTTGTTCACTAAAATATGTTATACGATCCGTGACCGAAATTCGGCCAGAAGGACATTCTTGTTATTAGTATTTTTATATCTTTTCAAAGTGATCATGTCTCAAATAATGATTGTAAATGAATGGGGATAAGTATGATGATATCGTGAGCTTAAAGACAGCTTGTGAAGAAAGAAGAAAGTGAGCTTGAATAGTGCCTTCTTCTTTGCCCAACAGTGGGACATAAATAGGGCAATGGTGATGGCAATAGGCTCGCTTTAACCTTAGCTATTAAAATAATGGTGTTTTGGTACATCTTGGCATAAAGAAGGCATGATATTATGTTATACTCGTGGAGACCGGCCTCGGCATATGATGAGTAACAAGTGCTTATAAAAATGAAATATTTTCAGTACTAACCTTAAATATAATAGAAATCCTCTTAGCTTGTTTGTGTAAACCTGAAACAAATAATATATATTTGAGTAAATACACGTACGTGACCCCACTTATCACCGATTTACAGATCGCGTGGTCGCCAATTATAATTGTTCTAGTCACGTTTCGTGATAATTGGTGACTGAAGTTTTCTTATGCCTGAAATCACATCAAAACTAGCTATTTTCCCTGGTTTTACCCGATGATTCGGGTGATTTTGAATAATCACCAATTTTGGCAAGCGAGGTGGTGATTTTAGTGTTGGGATATACATATAGTATATTACTATGACATGTTGACAGTATGACAGTTTGCTATATAGTTCTGAGGTTGATAAATTAAACACCGATATTGGTAGAGAAATTGTTGGTTATTATAGTATTGTTTTGAAGTGCGATTTAGGTAGTTTGATTTTAGAATTTTAAATGTATTTTATAATCGATTCTACTGTCATATTGTGACGAAATTCCGAGAAATGACAACATTATGAGTATCTAAGGGAATTAATCATGTGAGAGAAGCTTACAGGCGACATTTATTCCCCTTCAAAAGTCGTCCCGTCCCGATCTTACACATATCTCAATATAAACATCAGCAAATACCTCTGCTTATACCTGAATATCAATACTGCATGCTCGTCTCCACAAGACAGATTAATTTTGCTACCCCAAAACAAGATAGCCCACATTTCCTATACCTACGTTTTGCGGATAAAACACGAGCCTCAAATATAACATACTAACTAAAACAGCCTTCATTCATAACCAACACATATGCACACGTCCTCACACACCCACACATGGAACACACACGCGTGATTGGACTACTTTCACTTTCGCTACAAGCCTACATAGTTTGAATACCGAGTGACGCCATCCGATTGGTCGTTTCAACTTTGACCTTCCACGCGATTGGTTGAAAATTCTCATATGTAAGGATTATGTACGGAAGTGATGTGGAGTTATGTACGGTTGTGCCCGTAAAACCTTATTGTTTAGGTATTTTAAGGTCGCTGTTTGTTTTAATGGCATGACTTATCCTTTGCAGGGGTTTCGTCCGGATTAGAGAGGGTTAATTGCACGGGCTCCTCGTGTATACAGCGTCATTATATACGCCAGGGGTAGCGCTTAAACTATTTAATACGAGTTCATAAATGTGTACAATATTGTGTAAAAAATATATATTAATATATTCAACTTTAATTGAACTCGTCGTATAAAATTCCTAAGAATATTTCTATTGTCTTAAAGACTATGAAATTTCTAAGAAACATTATTGACACAAAAGAATATCGAAATCAAAAGCTTAACGTTTATAAAGAATTCTGTAATCGAAGAATTTTAGTTCCTAGAAATAAATAAATTAGTATCAGTTTTGGGATGTTTTGATTGGTTGTTTCTCAGAAATCGAAGATCAAGTAAGATCGTTCTCCGTCCTAGGCACACGTAAGTCTAGAATAATGACTGTTCTTCACATTTAGAATGACGCAGTATTACTCACTTGGAACCAGCGAGACTAAGTATCTTTGCGATGTTTTCCCTGCCTTCTATCCTGAGAATTCGATGACGTGGTACCTACACACTGACTTACTAGCATCTGCCCGTGACTTCGTCTGCGTGCACTTATATTTGGGTCTAGATAAGTACATAAAAATATCCTAAATCTTAATCTAGGTTTTAAACCATGTGTGTAACAAATTTCATCCAAAACTGTTTTGAAGTTTTTGAGAATATCGCGCAAAAGAATTGCTATAACAATCAGTTAATAATTTTGTCGAAAATGAATATGTTTTACAAACCTTACACTTTTTGATGTAATCGACTGATATTGTGTTTATTTCTTTCCGATTGCATACTAAATATGTATAGCAAATACCTATATATAACGAGATATATAATATACAGAGACTACTCACTCTTTATCTATTAAAACAAAGACTTATTCATCTGAGTAATGTTTTTTTCTTACTCCTTACTTCGGGGTCAGCTGATAAACATTAGGAGTTATATACTAACTAGTTGCTGTATACTGGGTTCGCTTGTGTTATGTTCTGTACATGACATATATGATGCATGACCCTAGATAGTGCGCTGTAGTAAGTTTTATATTTTCAAAGCTTTTATTTTAATATTGCTTTTTGAGTCTGTCTTGATAAAAAACTTTATTTAATCATGCTGTTTTTAAAATGGTTTTTATTTTTTACTAGCTGTCTCTGCGGACTCCTACTAAACCTAAAACTTTCTCCAGGTTCACCTCTATATACATACCAAATTTCAGTCAAATTGATCCAGCCGTTCACGCGTGATGCGATGACCAAGGGAAATAGGGAATAATTTTTAAATTATAGAAGATTTCTTGTGTTTAAATGAATTTTATTTTTGTATTACTTAAGTAGGTTTATCTTTTATTTTCTTATGAAAAAAAATTATCAGTCAAACAAGTATATTCTATTTTTGGTAATAATCCAAATCAGCAAAGTACCTATGATGATGAATTATTTATATTTTAGTATAGATTACAGATAACAGAAAACACATACTAAAGATTATATTAAATTGTATCATTTTATAATTGAATATATTCTCTACTTTATAAAATGTATATTTTTTTGTATCACAACCCTATTTTTTATGCGATCGTAGTCCCTCTCCAGTCGACCTTAAGGTCAAAAAACTCTTAGAAAACAGCATAAGGAAGAGTGAACTCTTTATCTCAGGTTTATATAATAATAGTACTATTATAATAATATTATAACATTTATTATTTCCATGATAAACTACAAAGAAACCAAGACTTTGTGTCGTTGACCACGTAAAGGGCAAAGCTAGATTTTTGTCTAATGTTGCGAAATATACGTGTTGTTTTTTTTTATTTTTATTAGTCAGTTTAACAAAAATTTTTAGCCCCCTTTTTTGGTCCATTGGTAGTAGTAAAGAGTGGGCGTTTTGGAAGCTATTTTTTGTAACTTTGCTGTTCATAAAGCTTGCTGATTTTGGGTTTAATTATGTTTTTAAGCTTTTATTAACTTTTGCCTTAGATATGGTCTATTTTCTTTCTTTTATTTCTCAATTGCTCTAAAGATTTAATATTTGACAGATGATTTGTACCTCAAATGTACTTAATTAAAAACCACGCCTTTTTCACTATAATGCGCATTCATAGTTAACACAACACACAATGTGTTAGTGTGTACGTGTTTTATGTGTGTAATACCATACTATTCTAGTATTGTACTAAATGGTAATAAAAATATCAAACAAGATTACGATTGCATATTTGTCTGTTTTATCTTATCTTGCAATTCATTCTCTAATAGAGTGGACAGGACTGTAACAACTGTTAGTGGATGCACTCTAAAATGTATCATTCAACATTTTTTTTTGCATAGAAATACGACATCCCTACGACTTCTGCGGGACGTTTGAATGAGATACCGCGCACCCGGAATAGAAAGGGCTGAGGAAGGAACATGGATGGGTTTTAGTCAGTAAGAGTCTGACACTAACGGCGGGAGGGGTCATTTGATGATTACACATCCGAATAAAAAAGTTGTTCCATTACTTATATATAACAAATGACAATTCGAATTCCTTATCGTATAGCCTGTATTTATGAGCTATAGAAAAAATATGTCTTCTCTATTTGATAAGGCCAGCACCATGTAGGTTAGTTGAGTCAAATTAGCCAGCGCATCTCACCACGCCACGTGTTCTTAAATATATCGTTTTCTGTTTAGTATTTCTGTTATAGTACTACTCTGAAAATGCTTTTACAGTCATGAGAAGCTTTATGCCCAGCGTTGGGCATCTTAGTACACTTAGACGATGAATGATCGTAATAATAAAAAAACTCGTCTATGGTAATACACAAATATTTATGCAGGGTATTAAAACGTTAGGTTTTGTGATAAGGACTGCATCGAGTTTTAGGGATGTGGCACGGTATTATCTGATATCGATAAAATCGATAGTTTGATTCAATTTTAAAATAGATATAATATGTCAATATTATACCTATATATATTAAAATAGTTATTATTTTTTATTAAAATTATTTCAGTATTATTAAAAATGTTATCTTGTCTTTCCGTAAAAGCTTTTGAGACTGAGCAACGAAAGTTGATTTATTTCTTTTTATATAGATTGAAATCCGTGTTGATGATAAGAATTATGATGACTTATCATATTTTATCACGAGCGTATTAAAAACTTATGTAAGAGATCTGATAAAAAGATTCCAAAATAAATATTCAAAATTCTTGTCACAGTTCAAAGTACGATTATATCGACAAAAATAATGAACGTCACATCACTAACCTAGGGCTGGGCTAGTTATCGTTGCAGGAGATTGCGAATTTGATATATGATGATAACGTGTGCCGAATAATTCTAGATTACGTGTCAAACATCATATAGGCACTAGGTTCTTTTTATTTTTTTCAAATGTTATCATCGATATTACTAGGTTTAGGACCTTGGATTTTATGTTGGTACCATTTTTATCGAGTGCTGGATTTAATTTGTTTGTTTTTTTATGAATAAGGCAGGGTTATTTAACAATGGGGTGTTCTATGGACTATAGATAAAGTGTTACCATGCTGGAACTAGTGATGAGACCGCTCTGTCAGTTAAAAGTAAAAATGAACTTTTTTTCTCTAAGTAGGCATCATAAAGCTCGTATGAAAAGTCAAACGAGTTGCTATTTATATTATTATAAAATTTATATTAAACTTTAACTATTCGATATGACGAAAGTGTACCTAGTCCCTTATCTTGCTTCGGGAATGCACGGTAATATAAATCCTAACTTGTTGTCAAATATATCGATTTTTCAAATATTTTGTAAGGATCATCTCTATTTTATTTTTGTTATCGAAATACATTAACGTTATTTCACTGCGAAAATATAATAATACTCAAAGTTGATTACATAATATAGTTACTTTTTGAAATATTACTAAATGAGGGATAATTCACATTTTTTTCATAATTCTAGAAAATATTATAATAATTATGTTTTATTTAATAAAGTTTTCAAGCTACTAACAAGTCTGCTCACCCCTTGAATTAATACGTTAGCGTCACAATAATTAATTACGAACCATGTTTACTTGTAACTGACGCCTAGATATGTGTTGTTTGTCTTGATCATCAGGATGCGCACGCGCATACATTAACACAAATTATTTTTCAACAATGCGATAGGAGAAATCACTTCCTTTCGAGTAGAAAGAAAGGTTGAAAGGTTAGACTTTTCTTTCTTTCTTTATACAAGTAAGGCTGGGAAACTATTAATGCTGATATCAAGATTAATTGAACAAAGGGAAGATTCGCCTTGCCTCAATCAATTCGCTGACAAGATAGTTCAATTCTTAAAACAATATGCAGTTAAATTCCTTAACTGTGGTTTGCGCAATATTCTCGTTAAAATTAACTAATACAGTTACTGAGAACTTCGGTTAGATTGACACGTTTCTTTTCGATTGTTTTGATGTTTGGTACTTTGTTTAGATAGAATTGACAGAGTAGTTTAAATAATGTATTTAAAGCTTATAATGTTAAAATATCTTAACCTTATTCAAACAGTTTTTTTCTGCCAAACTTCATTTTAAGTTGACAGAAAGAGACAAAAGCGTTCGATAGCTTAAATTAGGTTTGTTGTGCAATATTTTTACAATATATACATTCTTAACAATATAAATAAAAAAAAACTATAATATTAAAATATTGCGTCAAAAACTTCATCCTCATCGCCGTCAACTGGGAGTGTACCCAAGAGACTGGCGGCATTGCCACGTTGGATGGCAATGCTTAGCTTTTGACCAAAATAAAAGCCAGCCTTTGGGTCACAGGAAGTGTCAACAAGCCGCTTGGATATTTCAATGGTGCAAATAGTTTTTTTATGAATAAGACGGTTAGTGCCTATCCTATTTTTTATCCGGGTGCACGAAGTTGTTTCTTCAGGATACGAGCATAACCGCGGGAAACACCTAGTTTCTTATAAACAAACAACTGCAGTACTGCAGTAAGCTCTAAAATTATTAATAATATGATTAATATACACTCAATACTGTTTACCGAGACGCATGCATCTCTAAATTTAAACCTTAATTGCACCTAACTGCGTAGTTAATAGTAATTCTTAAACACAGTTACAAATGACGTCATCCCAGTTGCTAATTAACTATTATTTCACGACTACACTTAATATTAGGTCCAGATAGTTCCGAAATAGGTAACACTGTGTTTTCCTTGATTAGTGTTAGTGAAGCAGGGTATGTTCGCGAACTAAAGTGCAGCGACAAATATGTATTTGTTATGCCCGTTTCGTCACACTATAGGCTAGAAGTGAGAGAGAATGACGTAAAAGTACATGATTATAACCATGACCAATAGCTGGAAAAGCCCTTATTTTATAAATATGCGACAGTTTTTAAAAGCCTGTTTTGACTTTTACTTTCTTGTCATTAACCACTATTTCAATAAAAATCTATCAAAAATATTTTAATATTTATCTTTCTGTTCCCGATATAATAGTACCAAGCGTGTTTCAAGTACAACTACTATCGCATTCAACCGTCAGTTTATTTACAAATCGGAGTAGACACTTCTGTCCTCGTCAGTACGATTTATCAGACGGCTAGACTTGATTCGTCACACAGGATACGAAAAAACTAACCGCATTGCAAAATAACTATATATTTAATAGAATTTATAATTGTTGTTACATTTATTTTATACTGCGATACAGAATTCTACTGGAAGGTCATATATATGTATGTAGGTATATTAATATCGTATGGGAATAACAGGTGTAAGGATACTTGTATTACAATGAAAGCTATCTAGTGCTATGTTAATTAAAGGAATTATTATGTTGTACTATAATTTAGGTATTGTTCATTTATTTATTTTTATCCTTGGTCTAGAGGTCACGAGCTATATTGCAGAGCATGAGTGATCATGATAATGATCCTGGGTTTGAATCCCGAGTCGAGCATAGTGTTATTGGATCATAATAGTGTCGTGGTACCCTAGTGGTAATTGCACCTGCCTTTCGAGTACGAGTGTGCGGGTTCGAAACCTGGCAAGTACTAATGTGATTTTTCTAAAGTCTTCTAAGTGTATCTTAGACGTCACTGACTAAAGGTGAAGGAAATACATCGTGAGGAAACCTGGATTAAAGAGTCTGAAATCGCCAATCCGCCTGGAGCAAGCGTGGTGATCAATGCTCATGCTTTCTCTGTATGAGAAGAGGCTTGTGCCCAGCTGTGGGACAATATATATAAGCTGATGATAATGTCATAATCAGCTCAAAGTATGAGCCTGATTACTGGCAATAGGACTTACTTCTCCAGTTGTCCTCAAGCCTAAGTAACTACTAATAATGACGTATGGGTCCATCGAACAAGGTTAAACTGCGCTTGCCGCGGTTGATTGGTGACATATATCATATCAAGACTCCTCCGTGCCACAGAAAGCTCATTAAGCCGTTAGTCTCGGCTGTCATTTGTAGATCTTTGACATTTGTTACGATCTGTCACAAGCCAGAAAGTCTTACCAAGGGGTATCGTGTTACCCGGCAACTGGATTGTAGAAGTCAGATAAGCAGTCGCTCCATGTAAAGCAATGGTACTCAGCTGCATCCGGTTAGACTGGAAGCTAACCCCAATACAGTTAGGGAAAAGCCTAGGCAAATAACTTTACGAATAACTGCTAAAATGTGACTTTGCCTGCATACGATTGTACCTACCTCGTTTCTTACTATATAGAACCTTAATATAATTGGCGAAATATAAGCTTGCTTGGAAAAAAAATCTACCTCACGCTTCGGGTCAAAAATAGCGTAAACTTGTGTTGTAATGTTTTAGTACTTTTAGTAAGTTTGTAGGCCCAATGATGTAGGTACTAATTTATTTCACTAACCGTAATCACGTAGTGTTACCAAGGAAGAAAGGCTTAAACACACTATATACGGCTATGCAATCAACATTAAATTTATCAAAAGGTAAAAGTCCGTTTATGAGTTTCTATGCACTGTGTAATGTCCGAAACTACTGAAACGATTATAATCATTATTTCCCAAATTGACAGCTTAATTATCCTTGAGTTCTTTACGCTGTTTCATGTGCATACGATACGGGCGACGCCATTGGCAGAAGCCAGTGTAGATGGACGACAATGCATGAGTTAGTGCTAATATCTAGCCCTATTTAGCTATCGCGGTCTAGCACTATTGCTTGCAGTAAATGGCTAGGCACTAGGTTGCCTACAATGCGACTAGGAACTCTATAATATAGTTTTGCTTTTAAAACTTTCACGAAAACACGGGGTTGTTATAGGTTAAACGTGTCTGTTTGTCTGTGATATTGTAGAATCGAAACCGATTTTGATTGAGTCTGTGAAAATGATGGGGGACATTAAGTATAAGTGACACTTAATATAATCGTTTCAGTATTAAGGCATAATTTTGGTTTTAAAAGTAAATTGGTACGAATTCTTTTTAAATTAATTTTTATATGCCTAATACCTAATGATCAAGAGTGGTATAGCCAAAAGGATAATACTATTTTTAAACCTAAAATTAGTTCCTTAATGACTAATTAGGCAATGCAACTAATACATATAAGTCTTAATTTGATAATAAGGGGAATTAACTAGCTTTACCTCAAACTGCGCACTTCGACTCCATGTCGTTATTAAAAAGAAAATTCTTGGAAAAAGTTTATTTATTTATTTATTCATGTATTTATAGTATAAAATGTCGTGGCCTAGAGGTTAAGGCCTGCACTCTAAATACAAATGTGCAGGTTCGAAACCTGGCAAGTACCAGTGTGACATTTTCAAAATCGTATGTACTTTTTAAGCTTTACTTGAACATTGACTAAAGGACGAAGGAAAACGTCGAACTTAAAAAGTCTGAAATCGCCAATCCACCTTGAGCAAGCGTGGTGATCAATGCTCATGCGTTCTCTGTATGAGAAGCGGTCCTTGCCCAGCTGTGGGACAATAAATCGATACGACGAAAAAGCGTGACAGACAGACAGAGTTACATTGATTTAGATTATTTTACGTATGGAAGTTATATGTTGAGATATTGTTTTGACAGCTAGTGTGCGAATATACTTTGAAACAAAATAGATGATGATAACATTATAATTTGACGCCTCATAGCTCACCACAGATGCAGAAAACGCATTTTTATCATACAATAGAGTTTCATTATCAACAATTAGTACTAAGTAAGTGTTTACACACACAATTCCGGTCTGTCTGTCCGTTTTATAGATAATAACTCGGAATCTAAGAATTACCGTAACCAGAGACGGTGCGGGGTGGTCTAACTTGTATTATTTCACAAAACTCGATGCTAAGTGGTTACCTACAGCAATGTTTTGGTATTAGCTGTAACTATGGTTTAGGTAGGTGGTTAAATACCTGTTTCTAGTAACTTGTGAACTGGAAGATAAATATATATATATTAGATTTGATAGTGTGGAGAGATTGGGAGAGAGAGAGTGGAGGAATTACCTTTTTTTAGTAAACTCGCTCGTTGTTCCCATCAAGTGACTTGGAGGTCTTATTTATTGTCCCACTGCTGGGCTAAAGCCTGTTTTCATACAGATAAGTTACGGGCATTACTTCATGCAGCACGCTTGCTTGAAACGGATGGTCAAAAACGGATACAATTTTAGACTTATATTTTTCTTATAGATTTTCCTTTTTCTAATGAAGTTATCGTCCAAGTTAAAATTAGAAAATACATAGGATTTAGACAAGGTTTCGAAACCGTAGGTATATTCACACATGTGAAGTGAGTATCTTAACCAGGCAGCAGGGCAGGGCCTACGGCAGATACGAAATACGCTTGACGATTAAATAAGTTCTAAACTTAGGAATTAGCGGGTCTAAATGCGGTAATTATTTATAAAAATTAATACAATATTTTTTTGAGACCTAGCATTTAATATAGTCTGTTTTTTTAACTTTTTATCTAATTCAAAAGATTTCTGTCCAGTTATTTGGTTTCGTAATTTCTAGCTGTGTTATATTTAAGCACGTGATAAAAATATTTAAATGAAAGATAAGAATCTGGTTAGTAATGCAACAAGAATGGTAGATAGTTGTACTACATTGATATGGAAGTCAAAGAAAAATATTATATTGTTTTCTTTGCTTATCTGGCAGTTAAAGAAAAACACTGATCCTCCCTTTCTTTTGATTAAGTAAATGAAAAGAGAGAGCTTTAGTCTTTCTTTCATAGACATCGGTTTAGGTAAGAATCGTTTTTATTGGTGGTGTCTACATTGTTTCACACATCTGAGCAATTGATTAGAAATACTTTCAGTCTAACATAGATATTATAATTATGGTGAAATTGATATAGAACAATTATAATGACAAACTAATTAAATATAGTACTGTTTTGCAGTTGGTAAACGGATAAATCGTTAATGCTTTTTATAATTTATTTAATATTTTGATTTACTACATTTTTTAGTATCGGTTATAAAATAATCAGTATTTTTGGGCTAAAAATTTTCGATTCGAATTTTTATTTTTATTTAATCGTACAGATATTTATTTTTCCTTTAATATACACCTGCCTATCTGCCTACCCCCGCGATGTGCGTTACAAATCTATTTAGGCGAGACTATAAAAATACAGTGTGTTAGCATAGGCTATCTAGGCAGAGCTGTATGCTCGTCTTATCTAGGTTCAATGCTCACCAAAAGATAAAAAAAATATACCAGGCGACTGTTTCCTTTATGTAATATACATGTTAGATTGTGTTATATAGTATATACTAGGTTAAGCGTCGCTTGGCGAGGCTTGGAATTTGATAGGTGGATTCTTTTTTATCCATTTTGTTTTCCTTATAATATCAAAAAAAGGCTGGATTTGCTATCGTAAAACATAGAATAATGTTCGATTTATTTAATTTAGAGAGGTACGTATTGATTCTTACAGTTATTCTGAAGGTTTTTTTCTCCAATGTAACCTTTTAGTTATCTACAAGGCTTTTCCTAAACTTATTATCATAAAGAAAGTGACAAAAGTATTTTTGCACAAACAGTAATTTTATTCTAAAAGGTTTATCACAATTCATAGTCAGCCGAGCGAGTAGGTGGCAAAGCCAACCCCCTAGCGCCGGTGACGCCAATATTATTAACCCTTGAACGGCCGGTAACCTGTCAGTGCGTAGTTAGGCGCGATTTATATCAGCACAGCTACCTGTGGCTTCAATCTAGACGAACTAACTGGCGCGGTGGGGGGTTGACGCCTGGGAGGATATTTTCAAAAGTATTTACATAACAGATTTTTGTTTAGTAAGGTTTCTTTGGTTATTCTATATTTTTTCAAAGCTATAAGCTATGTGTTAACACATGTTGAGTTAAGCTAGTTAAGTTTTTTAAATATATTTTTTAGGATTAATTGGATATATCCTGTGGAATAAAAGAGTTTTTTTCTTATTTTTATTGACTTAAATCTTGTTTTTGTTTTTTTTTTGTCGTTTACTATTCATCGTTCGTATTACTCGTTTAGTGCATCCCAATAATCTATTTTATTGTTTAATTCAACTACCGTACAACTATAGGTATTTATAATAAAAACCAATAGTAGTTGAGTAGAGACGCTATAATAAACGTGGCTCGTGTTACTGACAGAAGTTGGCAAAACTAACTCGGTCGAAATGTAAATATTATCGCAATGAGACGAAAATCATAGGACACTACATTTTTATTAGCTATCATTCTTAAAATTATAACTAAAGACGAATAAACGATTGCTGACTTAACAAAATTGAAGAAAAAAATATTGGCAGAATATTGACATGACCGTTGCCAACATAACACAAACTTAAAAAAACAATCTGTCAAAGTTAAAAATGGAATTGACGCCATATTTAAACTTAATGTTCCTGAGACGTCAAAATTATTTTTTTTCTTTGGCTGCTTTTGCGACTTATCTGTCGATTTCTGATTTAAAATACTTATTTCCCTTCGCGTCCAGTGGCCCAGTCTATGGCTCGCTGTACGACTGCTACACGTGTAAACTGATAATAGCCAACTTTATCAAGTAATACCGTTAAAAAAAAAACAAAAAGTGTTCTCAAAAAGTCTTATTAAAAACAAAAATATCTTCAGTAACTTCAAGCATTACAAGGTTGGTCCATGAATTTTATGAGATGCAAAATTGGCGCAAATTTGTAATTTTTCGATAATCAGACCGCAAATTAGTCCTATTTTTAGAATTTTACAATAATCTATCCTTGTTTGCCAAACTAGAAACACTATTATTGACGCGATAAATTATATTTATATGTGGTCGTAGTGATCTATGTCACATATATATATGCGGATATATAACACAAATACCTATAAAAATGACTTCTATAATAAGTGTGAATTAAACAATGACTATATTTTGAAGACTACTTTAGACAGAGAAAATGCCACTCATTTAAAAAAGGAATAGTACAATAAGTTTAGAATTTTCTAGAATGAATTGAATTTTAAGCTAGAAAGTATCGAAACCTGCACTTTAAGCTAGCTAGACTTGAAGCTAGCCATAAACGTATTCCCATGATAAATATAATGCCATAATTATTATAAATGCGAATGTAAGTTAGTTTGTTTATAATGCTTTTATGGCAAAATAACTGAACCGATTTAGATGAAATTTGGTACAGAGATAGATGAGACCCAGGAGACGGTTATAAGCTATTATTATCATAGTGCGTAAAGTAGCGCCCTTAGAAGGCAGGCGAGACCGTAGGATATAGTATAAAGGATATAATTTTCGAGACGTTTCTTCTACACCGTTCAAAACACGTATTATCTTTGTTATAACTACAATTGCGTTTAGTGACAAGAAACTGTCAGTTAAATTAATTGAGTGGTTGTTTACTTGATCTGAATCACTAAATATTGGGAACTAGCTATTTCCCGGGGTTCCACCCGGATCTTGAGAGAACTACTCAACGCACCCGGATACAAAATAGACCCGGATAAGTCCTTCCCGAGCGTTTAAGCTATCTCCATAAAAAAACATCTGATTCGGTTCAGCAGTTTCCCCGTGAAAGCTTTACAGAGAAACAGATAGTTTCTTTCGTATTTAAAATATTAATAAGGCCACGTTTAGAGTAGGTACATCATTTTTCCCGTCAGTCCAATAATAAATCAAATCGTTCAATTATTCCGTATCAAATTATCAAAAATAATGTATTTTCTAGTGTCAATGTCTATTCAATAAAATATCGTACACGGTTTAAGGGAAAAATAATTCCATCTGAACATAATTTAAGGATAAGTAAGTATTAACTGCATTATTATAATTATGGCTATAGTTAAAAAAACGGGAAAATGACATTGACAGCATTGTTCTAGAATTATACCTTGAGCTTAGAGATAGATTTAAATTCTCTCGGCTTCAAATCTATGCTCATAACAAGATCCACGCATTAATATCATTCTAGAAAGCCAGCCTAAGAATGGACACTTAACTTAACGAGATTTCTAAAAAAAGTTACATTTTAAAAATAGCAGAAATTATTTAATTTATTTGCTTAGAAAAAACATCGCATCGCTTAGCCTGACACACTGTATACTAACCATGAAAAAAAAAACCAACTCGCTTTTACCAAAATTAAACATCAATCAATTGTTTAATAATATATATCTAATTAGTTAAATTATCATTTAAGCATATCCCTAAACTTTGAACCGCTAATTAAAATGTGTTAGTGCTAAAACTATCCTTGTTCTACACTATGACTAACTATATGGAAGTGTTGTTCTAACTACGAGGCATATCTAGGCAGGCCGAAACGTGACTGACCCGCCGAAGGACAAGGCTGCGATGTTTACTCCGTTTCCTACATTTATACCTAAATCAGTCCTGCTAACAGGATAACATCGAGTGCTAGACCTTGAATTGGTGTAGTTATGATATTCCTGTCTCTTTCATTTTGTTTTCTTATTATAAACTATTAAAACAAAGAAACAATTTTAAACAGTCTTCGAGAGTAAGAAAATGGTTGAAAAACATAATAAATTCATTGTCCTGTTTAAATGAATGAAAAGCATATTGTCAAAACCGAAATTTCTAAGGAATAAAATTCTAAGTAATATAGTTTTTTTTTTCTTTTTCTTTCAGCAAAACAAGTTCTTGGGGGCAACAACATTAATAAGGCTTCAAAACATTAACTTACTTTTTCTGAAATTTTAGTTCTTTACAATTTGACTGTGCAGTTTGATAAACAACAATTGTTTAACTAACAAGAACTGTTTTCTGGAATTGCTATTAAAAAAAGGAATATAACCCACTACGCATAAATTCCGGGTGTTAAAAACTAATTTTTACGTTAGTTGAAATTTTGAACCATTTTCAGATTATTTCAAGTATAGATACAAACTTATATTATTAAGAAAGCAGTTATTATTGTTTAAAGGTTTATTATTAGTGTAATTTACTTATAATTTGTCTATCTTCTTCTAAATAAAAAAATATGTTTGTATATTTGCCCTCTATGCGCTCCTAAACCAATGACCCGATTGTGATGAAACTTTAGTAAGTTCTTCCCCTGCCTGCGAAGGTCTTAGCCCAAAGACGTGGCATTGCAACAAATGGCGGGTGTAGCCTGTGTATTATAATAATGTGTAGATAACTTTAGATGAAATAAAATGCTTTTTCGTATCTTTAATGTTTCATTCCATTCGAGTAATCAAAACAATTCCGTCCATATCATAGGAACTCATTAAGAATGCGATTATGATCTCAAATCCAAATATATATTAATTACTAGGCTTTTCACATTTATCCCGAGTTAAAATTTAGCGCATCCGGATAAAAAGTAGCCCATAACCGTCTCCCAAGTCTCATCTATCCCTATACCACATTTTATCCAAATAGTTTCAGTCGTTTTGCTATAATAAATACACAAACTCACGTTCCCATATATGTTTTATATTAGTTAGAATTAAGCTTACCTGTACATGTTAAGCCATCTGTGATCAATTGTACTAGAGAAAGTTAATCAATTTAGTTTATGATTAAATATATATTAATTATATTAAAACTAAACCTAATAAGGTTAAAATTAAACTGACACGGAAATACGCGATAATATTATTTTAACTGTAGCGCATATAATAATAATATAGAAATGAACAACAATTTTAGATTCATAATAATGCATTTCATTTTTAGTTTTTAAAATGAAATTGACTTTAGATATTATTTGTCTGATGTTAAGAATAAGATCGAATATTTTTTATTTACAATAATCAAAACATAAGAATCATAAATTGAATAAAATATAAATTTAATTAAATACAGTTATTTTATATAATAATACTAAACGTTTCCCGCGGATTTACTCTGTTTTATTCCTAAGACAGGATTATGCACAGGAATATCGTCCCATAACCTATCTCAGTTTTACCGTGAAGGACTAACAGACAGAGAGACGGGTCGAATTCCTTTTGTATGTATATATTATAATTTCAGTAATGATATAAAATATTTTTTTTTAATCTTTTTCAGTATAGTGAATTTTCAATTCTCTTTATTGCATTTTGCTTAATAAAAACTATAAAAACATCGGTTATTTTCATAATATAGGTATATATTAGCAAGTTATTCCAGCTGTCCTATTTTTATCTACCTAAGCCAGGTACACACGTGCGAAATTATGAATTCGATCCATTGCGCAAATAGGTCACAAAATATGTATATTTTGAAGCAAATAAAGAGACAGTCTCATAGAATGTCTAGTCAAAGTGATAGGAATACTTGTGTATCTACCGCCTTAAGAACAAGAAATGATAAATTATATAATAAAATAATAATGCTAAATTTATTGTGTAAATAAAAATAATATTACAATTTGAGTTTATTTAAATCGTATTAATTATGCAATATATAGTTAGAGTGAGTATACTACTAACCCTAAAAATAATATTTACCTCTTATTAAATGTTATTTTGACTAATAATTTACTTTCATAATATTATTGTGTTAGCTAGTTATGCCTAAATAATATTACTGCTTTATTAAATTGAAACAGTGAATTATTTCTATTGTAAACTTTATTGAAATGTCATAACGGTATTTTGGTCGCTATTATTCCTTTTTTAACTACCTATTGTTTTTTGTTTGGAAAGTAAATTTTCATAGATATATTAGGTTGTAATGGCAAACAGTAGTTCGCATTTTAAAGTCTCTTATTTTAATAAAATAATAACTAGGTAGGATTTTTTGTAATTTGTAACGATTTAAATAATATGTATACCTAACTTAAGAAAGCTTTTTCAACATACTATAGCATAAGTAAGACTTTGCTACCTTGAATAATTTATAAGATATAGGTACTTAGGACTTTTTGATAACTGCTATAAAATGTTTGGTATCATTTTAAATGACTAAAAAGAGTATTTTAGAATTAATATTTTTAGTACATCCATAAATTAAGGAAATATGCCCTCTATAACTTCTATGCTGCCGTTCAATGTGAATTGAGAGAGTGTTGACAGTTGTTGTCACGTGACTTACTCTGACCGTCGCATCCGACTAATATCCAAACAACCTACTAATATAGTATGTTTGTTTCTCTTCTACGCAAAAACTACTCTACGGATTTGGATAAAATTTGGTATACACACAGTTTATAATCTGGATTTAAGCATAGGATACTTTTTATACAAGCACGCGAACTTGTTCCCTCAGGATACGAGTGAATCCGCGGGAAACGCTTGTGTGAAAATATAAAACACATCATTTTATTACACTGGGGATAACAAGCACTAATTCTTAAAATTAATAAATATTAATAAATTATTGACAAATGACTAACGCCTTATCGAGTTAGCTTGCATTAGAATTTATTTTTAAATGCATTTAAGTTGAACGCACTGTGTATACCGTAAATATTGTTGTATTTTGCACTTGGTGGTTGATAAAGGAAAAAATGCACTTTATAGTCACGTACAAATGAAAGTATGACATGGTTCGTTATAGATATTATTGTTTAAAGTTTTTCTTGACTGAAATGTTCTGTGTGAAATATTTTGTTACAAGCTTTTTTAAGCTTTATTCTATCAGTTTTTGTCTTTCTATTCTTCTTGAATCTAAATAAAGGAATGACAGATTTATGAAGCAATTTATCCAATTATAAAATATGTTGTATATTTGAATAAAACCTCTGAAGTTTATTGTTAAGTTGCTACCTTTATTTTCATATGTTTTCAGAGAATTAAAATTATACTTTTTTCTTTATTTGCTAAGAAAATGAAATAGGAGAATTTGAATGCTATCTAATATTTGTATATTACTTTAACTCATTGTAACTTATGTGTCTCAAGTTTGATATATGTAAGGCCCATAAGTTTTAAAGAACAAATATGCGCGCACTTTATGTGGTCTATCAATATTATAAAACAATATCGAGTCTAATCTAATTAAGCGATTATTTAGTTTCACGTCATTTCAAATTATCGTTTTGATCAAACATCTTCATGTTATAGACAAAATTGTATCTGGGTTTAATTAAAGTATTCACTTAACAACTCTTAATTATTGCTAAATTGCTAAAATGAAAGTATGTTGTATTACAAAATGGTTTTCAAAAGTTGCCGAAAGAATTCGGCTTCTCGGTTTCTTAGTATTATTCGAAGGCGCAATTTTAAAGATAAAAGCGTTTATTAGGAACACGATACGTTAAAAAATATGCGAAATGAAACATAAATTGTAACACAAGAACGCGCGTTGTTCTGAAATGAGGTTATCCGTATAAGTCTAACACATTTTTTTTGTGCAAATAAATTTATCTCTATGCCACGACCTTGCTCCCAGCTATCGCCAAATTTTGCTAGTCCTAACGTCACGTTGATAACTAGGCAATCTAGAAAAACTTACCCGATTAAATATTAATATAATTGTAATAAATCCTCACAGCACAACACTTTGGTCACAGTACGTAATAAATTAAAAGAATGTGTTAGTTCAGTCCGATCATGTGAGTCCCGAGAGTGCAGCGTGTTGTTCTGGCCGCGGACGGGGGTATGCACATCGCGCGCTCGCCGGCAGCCAGCCGACTGGCGCGGCGCGCACGCAACATCCACGCTCCCCGCGCCCCCCCGAAAAAATACAACCGCGAAAAATATGGCGGGATCCGACACGCAAAAACTGAAGGGGTGCGCTCCGCGTTCTCTCGCTGAGGTTGTATGCTAATCCATCGTGTGCTTCGCCCTTTTTTCCGGGGTGGGGGGTGGGGGATGCAATTAAAAAGCCGCGCGTGCGTGTGGGGGCGCGATTAGAAAGGAGACGGCGGACGGAATGAGTCTGTCACCGCTTTTTTTTACTTTTTCCTAGTCTGGCATTTTGTGTACGAATGCCTAGGTATACTGAATCGATGGACTGTCTGACTAGATTATTGGTCGAGTACTGAGCGTAGGCAACTTAGATAAATTTATCGCGGCCGTTATCTAAGAAATGAGATGATGCGCCATTTTTTTAGAGACAATGTTTATTAATTGCATTTGTGTGTAGAGAGATATTGCGTATTAAATGTATTGTCTAATTAATAATTTATGTTTTATGAGTAGAGTTAGGAAGTTTTGTGATAGGATAATTAAAAATGAAACCTAGTTTTCCTTACGAATAAACTTAAACACTTCAATAAACAGTTTTACAGGCAAACTATGCATTTTATTATCTTACAATACCTAAAAATACAGATGCGCCTTTCTTGCATCTTTCATCGCACGTGTAGCCTAGCCCAGCAACATGGCTGCAAATTAATTAATATTTCAACGTCCAACAATGGGAGAGACGTTTTTAAAAACCTGCTTCACCTAATCTATGGTCCATTTTGAACGGACAATGGTGTCGGGATCAAAAAGGGGTGTTTTGCACGGTTGCAGCTAGCTCGGTGCGGCATCAGACCTCGGCTTGCAACAAATTGTGGGAATATAGAGAGGGTTCAATGCTTAGACGGATAGACGTCGCAAACGGCTACAATTTTGCAGTTTTTTTAATTATTAGATGTACCGTTGAGAGATGGCGATCTTTTGGCAGGGGAAAGGGTAAAGAAATGTGTCTATATGTGAGAGCATTTTGAGCGCTGAACTTTTGAAAATTGACCAATACTTATTGACAATTATTTGTAGGTACTCCAAAATTTTTATTATCATTATTTTGTATTGTTAAACCTACTTGTTTTGTGAATTGTTTTGTCAAAGATACTTTCATTGATAGTAATTTTAACAGTTTATCAAATATCATTGACCTATTTTTGTCCTAGATTCACTAGTTTAAATATTATGGTATCGTTTAAGTAACTCTGAATGAGTATCTTAATTCCTTGGTTGGTAATTAAAAGTAGTAGATAATTAACAGGAAATAATAGGCGAAGTGATGCGCTGAAGTATAATAAAATACCTTTAACCGTATAAAACATACTGATATATCCACCACACTTACGCAACTTAGGTAAGCAGACTCCGAACTGAATCCTAGATAAAATTAAAGAAGAAAAAAAACTATTTCATAATTTAATTTGAAGATAAAAATGGCTGTCCATGTCCATATGCAAAAATTGTGCTAGACCAATAGTTTTTGGTGACACACATAGATAATTTGTTTTAGCGATAAGATAATATTCGCGATAGTTCTAGTTTCAGAAAGTTCTAGGTCAACGTACAACTGGACGTAATATTTATTTTTAATATAGTCAATTATTTAATTACGAGTAAATTAACATTTACGTAAACAGTTCTTTTAAATGTACGTAAATTTTTGTTACTTTGTTTTATTTAAAATTAACGTTTGTAACGTTTAATTTTAATTATAATAAAACTTAAATATTGTGTATAATCTTCGTATTTTATGTTCCGCTGTTGGGCAAAGGACTTTTCTCATATTGATGAAGCACGAACATTAATCACCAGCCAATCTTACTGTAGTGCCGCTATAAATTATTATAAATAAATGAAATTAGGATAAATAAAAATATAACATAAAAAAAGTTCGAATAAAATTTCAACACCGCAAAATATAACAGTCACAGCTTAAAGTTCAAAAATCCGTTTGGCTATAATAAAATCGGCGAGTTCGAGACTCGTTACTAAATACAATCGTAAGGTCAGCGCTCGATGCAATTCTTTGCCGATAGTAATTATTTATGCAAGATTTGTCTAACACCGAGGTCCGGCGCTTCTTGCAGGCCACCTATCCCCTGCATCCACGGACTTGTATTAACATAATAATGCCCCAGCGCCCAGGGGGTTAGCCTAATTGTGAACACATTAAAATCAGAATATCTATTGACCATTCACATTTTTAATATGCAAATTCATCATCTTCATAAAATATAAACAATTTTTGACAAAAGAAAAAAACACTTTTGAACTTAAAAATAAAAATAATTTTTACTTCCGCGTTACGAAATGAATAATTTACGACTTTAATGTGAGAAAATAAACGGATTGTTGTACTTTGAACTGCAATAATGCAACGGTGAAGGACTTACCTTTTCTATCGGCCGCCGTCGAACGCACAAAAATGTAACTCAACAAAAACAAACAACAAAACTTCAACAAAGTCACTATATGAGAAGCCAAGTCCGGTAACAGAACACGACAGACAAATAAACAAACTTAATCCGAGTGTTGACAAAATATGCACCAATAAAAACTATTCGAATAGTAAAATTGGGATAGAATTGAGTGAGTTTGTGCGAGAAGTCGGTTTACGAGCGTCAGCCGTCGACCGGCCGGCCAATCCGTCAGGCGACCGGTCCGATGTCCACACACGCACGTGAGGAAACTTCGCTCCAAGTTCGACCGAAAACTTTCCCCGACACGCGTCCCGATAGTTCCGCGCCGCGCGCTCACACAAACTTTCAAAGATATTTTTTCTTGTGACCGAACCCGTAATTCCAAAATTTATTTGCGGCTGTTAATTTCTATCTTTTTTGTGAGTAAAGTTTTTTTTTCAGAGGCGTCCACCCGTCCGGTCGGGTCCGGCCGGTCTGCAATATTAACACGAGCCGCGTCCACCTTTTGTAATGAAACGTTCACACATGCTTCCGCATTACCGTCCCGATGCCATCAATAATGAAGCCGGGCGGGAAAAAACAAAACGGGGCACCTCTCCCGGCGAGGCGCCCGCCGACACTACAGCCTCCTCGTCAAAGATCAGAATTGCATATCTGGGTTGCGTTAATGAGCGGGGGTAGGGGGTTCGTGGGGGGGTCGAAAAAGTGGCACCGCTCGCGCGCGAATATAAATTCATCGCCAAAAAATCATTACGCGGGGGGTGGTATTACGGGGCTTCGCTGCGCGGGTTCGTTCGTATAGTTTTTAAATCGGGCGCTCATTCGGCGCGGCGCCGCGGCGGGCGGAGGCCGCGACTGCACCTCGCCGCTCCCTGCACCGCACTATGCCCACAACTATCACGCATGCACTTGCTCCGCGCACACTTTAAGAACCTGCCAAGTTCAAGCGTACAGACGTAGTAGGTCGCCTCACAAAACACCCCGGAAGCTAGCAATGCGGATTAGTATTCGCAAAGAGAAATAAATAAATAAGCGGGAAATTAATGCGACGTAGCGAGAGATGGATTGATTTTTTTTCAAACGGAAAGAGAAAAAAGAGTTTCCCCGTGTATGCAAATTCCTCTTTTCGACGACGATCGTAATCAATTTGTGCGTAGGAAGCAAGCACTTCCGCTCCCACACAGGCACACACACACGCACGCACACATGCACGGCTCAAATTAAATCTAATACAAAATTGCGTTTTATGTTGATGCTAGTGTAGATGTGTGTAGGGGAGCACAATGCGAACTCGCGGGTGTACAGTCGGCCCCAGCAGCCTGATTAGAAAATTAAACATTAACTCTTATTATAGTTTTATTATGATTATTTTCATTACTTCCATAACCTAAGTAGGTATCTAACTTATTTGTCAATTATTTTTAATTAATTAGCTACTTCATTACTATTACTGCGAAATAGAAATAGTTAAAGTGAATAGTTAAAACTAATATAATACGTATGTATAGTTATTTAGAATGTGTGTGTTTACACACGTAGTATTGGCGTGCCTAATCTAACAGGTGTCAAACCGCCCATATGAAATATACATAATATTAGAAATGGTTGACATACCTATTCAGTTTTGTACATAACAAATTGAAATAGCTGTTCTAATTTTGGAATATAATCAAGTTATCTTAAATCCGAATTTAATGATAAACATGTCCTTAATTTTTCTTTGATTATAGAAGTTGTTAAAAGCTGTTGATATTTAAATTTGGTAATTAAGATCTAGGTATTTCCCTATCTAGGTGATCTTCCAGGAACAGCAATGGATGATCCATTATAATTCAATTATCAACTACACAACGCAGGAAAAAGGCAAATTCCTAGCAGTAAGCGTAGCAAATTATTCCTCTTACGTTTTCATGAATTCTCAAAAGTAGTTGCCATACTTAAAAAAGGATCACCTTTGGGACCGACCAAAACTACTCTATACTTCCTGATAGATCTGTTAAGATTTGGACTTGAATATTTAATTTTCAATTCCTGGTTTTGTTATTTTTCAACTACTGAGATAGTTACTAGGGTATGTTTTGAAACTGAGAAAACTAAATCAGTTCTGTTGTTTTTTTCAATGAAGAATATAATAAGAAATTTGGGGTCAAAACTACTTTGAAAGATCAACTCAAGGTCTACCAAATAATTATGATAGATCCAATATAGTGTTTAATAAGAAAGGTAGTCTTATTTAATTTTTGGTCATATCAAAATATGGGTTAAGTTGAGAAAAATAATGCGCAAGAGCAGCACAAACTTTACTCAGATGTTCACAATAAGTTGAACTTCTTTTTATCCGACTGCGCCAGAAGGAGGGTTATGTTTTTTTTAAATTTGTTAGTGATTGTAGAGAAGTCCTAGATCTAAATTTAATTTTCAAGTCCTTTCAGGTTTTTGGTTCAGTAAGATCAACTAAGATCTTATGAATACAAACCAAATTCACTAAAACAACAAACCTAATCAAGGATCCGCTGAATGAACATTTTATCATCCGCGCCCAGCATCAGCTCATTACGACAATAGCCAACAATTCTTCATCGCGACTGTACTTTAAAACACACACAAGTGTAATGTTAAAAATGAATTACCAACACATAGGCGCGCCTCCCTCCCCGTTATACTCATTTTCATTTCGATGTTTTTGGGTTTTTGCGCAGCCAGGGGTGGGAATACCACCCTCTACCCCCACACCCTCGCCCTATGAAAATAGGATATATTTTTATGTTTTATTTGCCCGGAAGCCTGTGCTTAGTTGCATGTTTATTAGAACTTTTTATTAGTAGAGAACGTACTGTTTTTGCCTTTTTTCCGGGTTACTCGGTATCAGATGATTTGCGATGACAATTCTATGGGGCACAGTCACGGAATGTTTGTTTTTCCATTACGTGTTTTATTTGCGGGCTTCGATTGCAATGAACTAATATTTTTTGGGTCATCTTTAAATCGAAGGCCGAGGAAGCCGACGCTTTGTTATGCCTTACTATTGCGATGGTTCCGTCTTTTTTTTACTTTCAACTTGCTTTGTCCTGATTTATTTTTTTTGAAGGAGACAACACTAATTAATGGGTTTAATTTCACAAAAGATTTACAATTCGAGAGATACTAAGCACATTTTAATAAATGTGATAATGCAAATATAAAATAGAACTCAACTGGATACCAGCAATAATTACTTTAATAAATTAATGCTGATTTAAATATAATTTAGTTTTATACATTAAGAATAACTTATAAATCTGTGCAAATCTTTATATAAAATCCACGACTGTCGAGACTCCAATGTGCGTAGAATTTACCTGCACAATCAGCCCGACTACCACCCATATCAGGATCATCATCACAACAGCTTATCGCCATCCATTGCTGAACGCAGGCCTCTCATCAAAGATTGCCTGCATCCATCCGCTGCTCGCCACCAACCACCCATCTAATTGGCTAATATTTTCTTTAATTAGTTATTGTATATTCCTTTAAATGGAGAAGAAATTCGTAAAACAATTGACTATCTGGCCCCTAAGCTCAAAGGCTTCTACCAACAGTCATAATACCAATAAAATTTCATAAAGACCCATCATCTGCCTAGCTTTTTCCCTAACTATGTTGGGGTCAGATTCTAGTCTAACTGGATCCAGCTGAGTTTAACATGGATCGACTGCCTACCTGACGTCTACAACGCAGTTACTAGGTAACACGATATCACTTGGTAAGACAGTTATACTGTTACTAATATTAATAATTACTAGCTAGTTCACCCGCGTCCCGATGGAACTACTTGATGCATCCGGATAAAAAATAGCCTATAACTGGCTCCTGGGTTCCTTCTATCTCCGTACGAAATTTCATCCAAATCGCTTTAGCCGTTTTACCATGAAAGCGTAATAAACAAGCAAACTCAGTTTCGCATCTATTATATTAAGTTAGCTTCAGCATATTGATAAGAAGTTTATTTCCTTTAAAGAAAAAAATAACATCCACATTCCATGACATGTCATTAATAACTACAAATCCACTAAATTCCCACAAACTATTTAATTACAAACTAATTAAAGATAAATGCTATGGCGGCATGCCGGTGGAAATCACAATATCGGTTGATTAAACCAATCATCACTGTGTTTAGTTATGAGTGGTAATTAACTAAATTTAACACGTATCTAGATATTATTGTAGTTCACTTATTATTAAAACCTTAGTACAGATATTTCGAATGCATATAAAATACTTGTACCTCGGCCCTTAATTACTCTATAATTAATTAATATCAAAATAGGAAAATCGATTATTGTTGGTATTAATCAATTAATCGTATTTATAGCTAAGCTTTGTAAAAAAAATATTTTATTTTTTTGTCTTATTATTTTCCTTTATTTTTTTTATAACAATTTGTAATACTTTAAAATTAAATTACAGAAATAGATGTTTGTAATTACATACAAAAATAAATATTTTTACACACTTTCCTAGGCATGAGTTAACGATACATACATATACATACATTTAAAAACCGTCTAAAACGCTCTAAGCAATACGGACATCACAACCCCCACTGTCCAAGTATAACCTAACACAGACGTAGAGGGACGAAACAAAAATAAACCATGCTACGCGCTAAGGGGTTATGCTCGTAGCAAACTACGTAGGCGCCTACGAGGTATTGTAGCTGGCTACGAGTGTATGCGATGTGTGTATGACAGTTGTATTTGTATACTCTATGCATGGCGCCAATGGCGTGGGTTAGTGTTTAGTATTTTTAGTTTAATGGAAAAAATGCCACCCACCAATCAATACAATTTATTTTTAAATGAACATTGCAAATGTAAAAAAAATACTTTTAGACCAGTGCTTTTAACTTTTGAAAACAAAAAAAATAATAGTAGGATGAAACCCATTGGAAAAGGAGGAGAATACAATAAAAATGATAGGAAAAATAAATTACGGGCGATCTGAGGTCGGGAAGTGGGGGGGAGGGCTAACTGTTATTTCGTAGCGTTTCTTTATATTTTCTGAGAACATTTACCATAGCAATGTAAATATTTTTTATACCATCTGAAAGTAGAGATTTCAAAGAACAAAAAGACAGCCGACTTTTTAAAAAAAAGTGATATTTTGACACGAGAATTTTCGATTGAAAATTAGGGTTTTTTTTCGATATTAAGTCAAAATAAGGGTGAAAAAATAATCATTTTAAATCAAATAAATTACAGTGTGTTTGGGACATAAAAAGGTAAGTTTTCACCAAATTTCGTGATAAAAAATTAATTATTGTAAAAGATAAAAATAAAAAACCAAAAACTTGGTTTTTTGAATTTTTCACATAAATTTTGAGGTTATGTGAAAAAGTGTCAATCCAAAAGTTGTAGATCTTTTTATTACCTACAACTTTGCCATTTAACTTTTTTTCATAGGACTTGTAGTTTTGTCGGAAATTTAGATAAACCGTTTTTTTAACTTTAACCCCCCCTCCCCCCCACTTCCCGACCTCAGATCGCCCGTAATTTACTTTTCCTATCATTTTTATTGTATTCTCCTCCTTTTCCAATGGGTTTCATCCTACTATTATTTAATTCACTTTTTACCGTTTTTAGAGGCTAAAAGCACTGGCCTATTTAAGAAAAATAATATTCAAATTTACCTACCACAAAAAATTCAATTTGTAATTTAATTATTGATTAGAAATCAAGTTTATGAAAAAAAAACAAACAAGATGTAACATGGAACTTCTTAAATGTAACTTCTATCTCAAATAAGACCGAGGCTATTTTTCCTGCTAGCTAACTTACTTGCTTGCTTAAGTGTTCCAAATCTAAATGCGATTTTCTCCTAAGTTTTAACATAACCAGCCATTGCCACCATCCTTTTTAATTATTTTTCTTTAACTTAACATTCACTCGATAGACATAGTTATTATGGATACATACTTTAATTTTAGTAATAGCAAGGCGTTTCTTTTCCACAAGAATCTATTATTTCGAACGAGTTTCATCTGACTAATGGACTCACATTTTTTTATTATTCAAAAGTGACAATTAATAGTGTTATTGAAGAAAGTGATTTTTATTTGACTTTGATCTAGAACGATGGTCAAACATAACTTCTTGCCATGAGCACAGATAATAAAATCATTTTGATTGGTTGAATCGAGTTCTGAGTCAAGATACATGGAAGAATATCATTCTAAACTAAGAGGCTGAAAATGTTTTATTTTGCATTTTGGGAATTAATATTATTAATAAATTAATTATTTTATATTTATAGTTTTAGCATATGATGTAGCAGTAGCAGTTTTAATTCTTTAGCCCCTAGTAGTTTTAAGCATGGAAATATGAATATTATTATTTTATATTTAATCAAATGACGTAATTATTTACAGTTGACGATTTAAAAAAAATATAGTTTTTTTTTGGTAAAATCCTAAACCTAATTTCGTAATAAATAATAATGCAAATGCGAAAGTTTTTCGTGTTTGTTTGTTAGGCTTTCATGGTAAAACGACTGAACCGATTTGGATGAAATTTAGTATGGAGATAGAAGGAATCCTGGAGACGTTTTGAAGTTACTTTTTGTCCGGGTGCGTTAAGTACTTCCTTGGTGATACGGGTGAAACTGTGGAAAACAGTTAGTACAATATGAGTAGAAGGCATAATTTGATGTACAACTATTTTAACTACTTATCAAGTCATATGAAAAGTACCTACATAATACATTTTTAAGTTGACTATTTTTCCGTCATACTTATTCCCGCTTATAGTTAGTATAGTTATATTTTTACAGCGAGGTGAACTAAATTGGTGTTAGTTAAGTTAACTAAGTAACGCGCTTTGCATCAATTACTTTCACGTTGAGATAACTCAGTTATGGGTAGGAATTTTCCGGTAAAACATAAATAACTTCGAGTACTAAACTTCTAAAAATAAATAACATTTTAGGTGGAGTAAGAAATTTAACTGTGTTAAATTATTATTAATAACATAAGCTAACTATCAAAATTAATTGGGGATAAAATGATAAACGAGTTTTTTGATTGCGACCTCAAACAAAAAAGCTAAATCTAAGTTAGGTACGTACGTAGGTATTTTTAGACTTTTTTTTTGTATTATTTACTGCCCCGACTTCTACTGCAAGGTGTTTGAATCAAGTTCAGATATTATATTATATGTTAGTGCGGGTATGCAAATTTTATCATAATTAGATTCGTGTTTTTTACTAATATAGTAACTTTTAATGGTTTCCTGAACAAGTGGTGCTGTATTGTCAGAATTGAAAAATCCTGCCCAAGGATGTGAAAGTTAATTTTAATATCTTATAGAAATAAGATCGAAATTAATTATGTTAATAAATACCCTTTTGGTTAACTACTTCTTATAATATAACAATTCTTTTTAAACAATGCTAAATTTAAATGTGTTGGCTAACCGAACTTAGACTGCTAAGAACAAGACGGAGTAGAGGCAAAGTGTAGATGCAAAAATCATCTCTAATAGCATTATGGACATAGCATCACATTTTACCGAACTTCAAAATCCATATCTTAACACATCATTAGCCAAAATTCTCTTTATAATCCTTTTAATTAATCCGCACATTCCCACTTCCACACCCAGAACATTCGTCACACACACATACAAGCGTGTGTTTAACATTAATCAACTACCGTCCAAGTCCACATCAACCACCATTTTTGCACAAAAAAAGTTTCACCCGAAAAACAGGCGTATTGGCGATAAAAAGAGATAAAACAACACACACACACGCAGACAAAATGAAAAGTAGTCATTTTTCAACCAATAGGGTTATTACTGTAAAAACTACAGCAAATGAATTTATTATACATCGTGTGGGGTTGGGCACGCCCCTGCCACCCCGATAACAATATAATTTTATTTTTAATATGCCGATAACATATAGGGATGTTGTCGAAGCCTGTGGCTGGGATGCGAGTTCGAAGCTGCGCGAGTTACTGAGTTTTTAAATTCACTAATAGGATATTATTATGTTGGATTATGTTTCAGGTGATTGCGTAACAGGAATTGACAGTATAGGGTTGAAAGGCCAGGTTGTGCATTCAAATATAACCTGCGCTGAAAACTAATTGAAGAAGCGTCTGCCTTCTGCTAAGAGTGTCTTAAGATCAAATCTCGCAATAGAATAAAAAGAAACGAAACTTTGTTCTATTTTTTTGCTATGTTTCCACGATTAGGTTTGAACGAAAATATTATAATGACCTCCGAGTACGAGTACAAACGAGTTCAAACATGAGTACAAACTTTTCTTGCGAATACTCTCGTACGATCGTATAATTAGCCATAACATGAAACGCCATCATTTCATGATTTGGCCAGTCATTATCGCATGAGCAAAATTTTCTTCGATAATAAGTTAAGCCCTTTTTTTCGTGGAAATATCTTGATATGGCTATTTTTTTTAATCGTTTATTTTTTGAGGCATTTTGCGCTATTGCGCCAAGCCAGCCTCGTAAGGTATAACAAATGTAATAATTACAAAATAAAAACAAGAAAAAACTCAACACCAACAAAAAACAAAATGAAACTAACTAATCTCTCCTTTAAAATAATTCCCTAACAATTTTGATACTTGTTCCGAAAAAGGTTCCCTAAGTAATAAATTTATTATACTATTAATTTATACGAATAGAAGACGACATAACTGGAGGTATATGGGATACGAACAGCACAAAACCAGTCATTGCAGATAAGGCTTGGTAGGTCTACATCCAGCAGTAGATATTGCTCGGCTGATGATGATGATGATAAGATATTTCAGCCTTGTATTTGGGATACGGATCAAAGCCTTTAGTCATAGACTAGAGTGACTACTTAAAACTTCGCCGATTGCAATCAAAATACATAAAAAAATGAAAGAAGAAAAAACAACAGAATAAAAAAGTTGTGATGTCCAAGAGCTGCCTGTTACTTTTAACTGAACGATTGCATTTGTTGGGACAGAAGGAGAAAAGCCGTGGTTGCAAAGGCATAAGGATGTCATCTGTCTAACCGTTTCCCTACTATATTAAGGTCAGCTTCAAGTCTTACTGGGTGCAGCTGAGTGCCAGCGTTATACATGGAACGACTGCCTATCTGACCTCCACAAACACGATACTCTTAGTAAGACTGGTTGTCAGACTTTCTGAATTCTGACTATCCGTGACGACAAATGACAGCCAGGACCAACAGCTTAATGTGCACATGCTGTTCCGAGGTATGGAGGACTCTCGTTATGACATAGATGGTCACTCATCCACGGACCAACCATGGCAAGCGCAGCTTAATCTTTGATCGATTGACTCGTGCGGCTTTTACTTAGCCACGAGCTCCTTTCTCCTATAGTGCATAAGGATGTAATTAAGATTTAAGCAATTACCTGGCTTGGTGACAGCTACTGCACTACACCTGTAACAGAAGAAAAATAACATCAGTTATGGCACTTCGATTTGGAAATCATAATTTGGAAAATGCTTGATCGATTTGGAAATACATATATGGCATTTTGAAATACAATATTTATTTGGGATTAATGCTACTTATATTATAAACGCGAAAGTTTGTAAGAATGTATGGATGTATGTATGATGGATGTTACTCTTTCACGCAAAAACTACTGAACGGATTTCCATGAAATTTGGTGCACACATAGTTTATAAACCTGGATTAATATATAGAATACTTTTTACCCGGTGTCGCAAAGTAGTTCATTCGGATTGTGGGTGAAACCACGGTAAACAGCTAGTTATATATAAGCAGTTCATATTATAAAAACCTTATAATTACAAAGACATTAAAACTTAAAAAAATAGAAACTTATAATCAAACTACAAATTAAATTGACAATGTCAGCTTTCCAGATATATTTTAAACTATGCTTTTCTGGCTATGCTTGCAGTTACCTTGTGTCCTTTTCAATCTGAAGACGTTGTATTTCTCAAAATCGCAAATCATCATGATGATCAAAAATGGTAACAGATATCTAAAACTACAGAAATATAAAACGTAGTTTAGTATTCCAATATTGAAGAGTGTTGAACAGAACAACTGTACAAATACGATATAGTTATTTTGCCGCATCTATTAGAATTTGTGAGAACATCTGTTTCAACTTAGACGAGTTTCCTTCAATATACTCATATAAAGACAATGTTATACATTAAGTACGTATGAATACATTTACTTAAACACTCCGAGGTACAAATTTAGACCAATCATATAGGTAATGTTACTAAGAGGAAAAATATTCTTATTAATTTATTACTTTGCAAATTAATAATAAACTATTTGGATTTATCAATATGCATAACTTGTTAAATGAAGTCATTTTTATGCATATTTCTTAAGTTATGTAACCTGCTGATTAGGTTTAAGGAAAAAAAATAGGCAATTAAGTGACTTGTGCCCTTTTGCAATCACCAAACTGCAGTAAGAACGTCTCACATGAGGGAACCATCCTCATATATTAGCTTGGACTCTCATACTTCAAAGAATCAATGCCCATAGTTAGATTAAAATAGTTCACAAAAAAAAAACAAAGCCATCACTCATATTACAACATAAATTCAATTTATAAAAATAAGTACTAATTTATTATTAATATGACGTATCAGCAAAATATAAAGACAATAATCTCAAATCTCTCGTATTACATCTCAATTATATTATGAAATATTAAAAATAACAAGAAACCCTTAAAACGAATCCGATTTACCACATTAGGGAAGAAAAGTCATAACCCAATTTCGGGACTAAAAACCTAGTAAATGGAATATACGAATGTCATGTGGAGACAATATGAAGACTCGACGCCCAAAGTGGAATTTAAATATGTAAGGAATTAGGAGAGGGGTCGCCCCCCCTCGGGGGTGCGGGGCGGGGGAGGGCGCGGGAGGTTTTTCAAAACTAGAAAGAGATGAACATCGTGCGTTAGTATCGCGATCCGGGGTTTGGAGTTAAAGGAGATTGAGTTAGAAGGATAAGTCGCGAGATATTCTTGTGTCATATGAAGAGGATTTTTGGGTATTTTTTTTTCTAATCAAAAGATATGTAAGATCTGTTAGTGGTATGTAAAAATTAATGTTTCAAATCAGTCATTTTGTTTCCTACAGAGAATTAAACTGTATCTAATCCTCAGTATATGACTACTATGTCTTACGTTTCTTCCTTTCACTAAAAGGTTAAGTTTGTCTTTGAAGTAAATAGTAACAGTAGTATTATTTACATTATAATTATTTAATCTACTTTTTTCCTTGAGAATGACCACACATAAATATTATCAAACTATCTGATTCATGTTCCATAACGATATTCTGATAAACTTTTTGTTTTTTAGAACCGTAGAATATCTTACTATAAATTAAACAATTATTATATTAGATAAAATATATAGGTAACACACAGGTAACACACTGTTCTTAACAGTACCTTTACCCATATAAAAATCTGGTTATCTTAAGACGTATCTCCACATACAGCGGGCGGTATGGCGCGCACGCACGCGCCGTAATGAGCGCGCGCGGGGGGGAGGTAGTTAGACAATTTTACAACTGCGCCGCTCCGTTTTTTGGCGTACTCTCGTCGCTAGGTGTGTGCGCATAGATTATGTTAGAAGATGAGACGGTAGCTTGGTTTAGAGGTTTATGCCTAAACCGGTCGTTATGGGTATGGGTATAACAAATTTATTTATTTATTGCACCAAGGAAAACAAACTAATATATCAAAAATGGCTAAATGCGGAAAAAAAGACATAAAACTTTGGATTAAACGATATAAGTTCCGATTTGTTAACTCTTTGTCATGTACAGAAAGTGTAATAGATGCTTACTTTAATTTAAATAATGTTATACAAGTCAAATTATATTTCATTTAATTAATAATTTCAAAGTAAGTACCTACATTTCATTTTAGAATTACGAACACTATTCTTTTTACAATTAGATTAAAATAAACAAGATTAATGTTTATTGTAATTTAATTGTAATATATCTAATAATAATAAACGTGCCATATAATTATAAAAATATTTCTCTTCCACAAACTCTCAACCACAGAAAATGTTTTTTTTTTGCCTAACATACCAAAGACTTTCAAAACACAGTCACAACTCACACCATCTGTCCGATCTACGTTCCTAATCTTTGCCGCCATCTGTAGGTGCGCACAAATTTGCATATGTCGAAATAATTTAGGGGGTAACTCCACACACTCGTAGGACGCTAATGTAAGCCCGTATCGGCACCGGCGGAATAAGAAATTGCCGTAGATGCGACATTCCGCTAACATTTTTACGTTTATATCCCTATTTTTATGGCCCTAAGTTGTAAAGGTGTGTTAGAAATGTTGTAATCTTCGGTAGGAGGAGTAAGTGTTATTTGTTAGTGTTGTCGTTTTAGCCGACAGCAGAAATGGAGGTGTCTTTGTATCATGGTCTTTGCTTGGCATGACATTGTGTGCCACAAGTTTTCCATCAATAGTTACTAGTTATGGTTTAAAATCGCAAAATCTATAGTAAAAGTTAAGAATTTTCTACTGCAGCATTATTTACTTTAGTATTGTATTGCTCTGAATATTTTTGCTCTTATATAAATATCGTCGGTTAAATGGATAAAAATATTTACAAAAAAAAGGGTAAAAGATTATTCTGTCGATTTAATGGAAAAACTCCAAATCTCCAATTTTTTATGAAAAAGAAATGTACTCGAAAAAATCGGGAATACGTCATTTTTCCATTTAAACGATGAAATGTTTTTTAATGATTTAAATCCAAAAATAGGTAAAGATAATCATAAATATTCTTTAAAAAAGGTTTAAAATTACTTATCCCTAGGCAAGCTTGGTGTAAAATTTCACTGCTTGTCCCTTCTTTTTAATCGCAGAACGCAGAAAACTCATACAGAAATAAGCTAGGTACTTGCATTCTTACTACTTTATTCTCACTTCGTCTTGATAAAACACAACCAGCAACCAACTTCGCTCTAATTAAAACTTGTCAGTTTTCACATTGTAATCTATTTTAATTAAATTCTTCAATTTCATTTTATGAGAACACAATAAAATTAATATTTCACAACTAAAACTAAATACTTTAGTTTAGGGAAGCCTGTTGTGCTCACCCCAGTTTTAATATGAGCGTCTAAATGATATGTGATACACGAATCGAATTCAAGAGAGAAAGAGAAAGTGGGAGAGAGTGTGTGTGTGAGAGAGAGAAGAAACTATCCTAACATTTTTTTTTAGCTTTCTTATTTTGGGACAAGCCCGCCACACTATTCCCAACCACTGCAACTCCTGAAAGCTAGAATCTACAGTGTCGACCACCAGAAAACGCCGAGGCAATGAAGCTCGACTTGTCCCAGATATTTTTTACTGTCTTGGAACTCGCAACGAATTTAATCAGAAAAGAATAGTGGAGGAGTAGGAATAACCATAGTTTCCACTTCCCTCCATATCAAGCAGGAGATAGATGTAAAGAGTTAGGCCATTAGCACAAAGGGACGACTCAACCTTATACAAGATAAATTCAAGTTCAAGATACATCCATACCAAATTTCATCTAAGTCGGTTTAGCTGTTTAAGCGTGAAGAGGTGACACACAGAAATACATACTTTCCCATTTATAATATAGTATGGATTCGATAGTGAGTTTGTTATGACTGTTTTACGGTAAAACGGCTAAACCGATTCCGACAAAATTCAGTATAAAGATAGATGGGATCCTGGAGAATGTTACTTTTTATCCAGGTGTGTTAAGTAGTTCCCTCGGAATGCGGGTGAAACCACGGGAAGCAGGTAGTAGAATTTTTTTTTAATAAAAAAAATATTTTGTTTAATCATAAAGAAATTAATGTGTAACAAAAAACATTAAATAACGAAGGACATAATTTTTTGACTACTATTATCGTTTTAACTGTAGTACATATTCATGTTTCAGTTAAAAAATCTATAACCATTTTTTCCAAATAAACTAAATCCAAATACTATCCCAAAACCATAATACGAGAAATAATAACCAAAATATATCGACTCCACATCCGGTATTTTGCCTTTATGGCATCTCTACCTCATTTATAACTGTTCTAAGTCGACTAAAGGAAAATTTTCGCTCATAACGCTCGGAAAATAACGCGAGGGAGAGCTCTAGTAATTTGTCGATACTCTACATACGACTCTATAATAAAGCTATAGGCTTTATGTACGAAGGTTCTGATTGAAAAATTAGGGACTAATGTATGCGTAAATTAGGCTGTAATAGGAATTCAGAGATGTAAAGATTTCTTGAAAATTTTGACGGAGCACTCGCTCTATGAAGTAATGAGGATACCGAAATTTGAGCTACACAAAAGTATTTGATATTTTTAAAATTCTCTTGTTTCACTAATGTTGAAATCCCACTAATATTATTAATGGTAAAGTTTGTGAGTATGTATGTATATGTTTGTTTGTTACACTTTCACGCAAAAATATTTGATGGATTTGGAAGAAATTTCGTCATCACGTCTAATTTATAACCTGGATATTACATAGATATTTTTTATTTTGAGTGCGCGAAGTAATTCGCTCATGGCGCGGGTGAAATCGCGGGAAAAAGCTAGTTTGTATATAAAACATGTGTAGTGCAATACACTAAGAACGAGTTAACGTGACTACAAATGCGTCGCTGCGCGCATCGCAGCGTAGTGCGTTGAAATGTGGGATCCGCCTTAGCCATACAGAAAGAGTAATCAGTATTCCGGGACCCATTGATCTTTGAAAAGTTACTGGAACTCATCTTTCTGGAGATCTGACAGCCATAAGTCCAGTATTATTCCTAATACAAACATATCCTCACGCCCTATTCTCACGGGGGTAAGTAGACAGTAACTACAAAATGACACCTGCTATGATGCTTTCATAATAATTTTATTTGTCCACGTGAGTAAATTAATTGTAGGAACATTGTGAAATTATATTCTAGATTTTTTTTATCATAAATGATTGCTTGAGCAAATTTCTTTTTAATAGAAAGAGACAATCTACGTGAGGCTACAATCCTCAGCAAAGAAGGAACGACTGAGCTGGATAGTGTGCATATTCTCGGCTCGAATTCTCAACGAGGTGCAAAACAGATTTCCACCTGTTTGAAAGGTGTTAGTAAATTTAAACTTTAACTTTAAAATGTCCTAATTTCAATATGTAAACCTCTATATTCAACATGTACTATTCATAAAACCCAATTGCCCTTAAAAACTAAAAAACAAAGTCTACAAAAAGATCAGTGCACCCAACTACCCATTCACTTCATTCAAATGAAAATAAAAAACACGAAAAAAATGCAAAAAAAAAAGACAAAAAAATCACGCGTTACATGGTAATTGAAGTACGCTGTAGTGAAAGTGAAATGATTTTTGGACCTTTTTTTCAGTTCACGCATCGCAACTGAAATATTTCGGTGAAAAACCTTTATTTTATCACGCGACCGTTAGAATCAAGCCCGTCCGATGAATTTTTATTCCCCCGCTTTGTATAGAAAGTGAAAATCTCGATTTGTTTTACTCTTTCCCCGGGCTTTTTTTAGTGTTGTTTGTAAATATACGGGGTTTTACTTTTTAAGTGTGGACGTACGATTTATGGATGAAATTATGAATGAATTTAGCTTTTGTCAGTCATCCAGGATAATGGGTTATATATTATCTTTCGAACTTTTGACTTTTTGTTTTCTGTTCTTGTTTAAACATTTTAAAAAGTTTCTCCGTCTGTATATCTGTCTACTTAACCCTTTTTTCATCACTAAATGACTGAATTAATTTTGAACATAGATTGTGTTTTAGTCAGACTTTGAGAGTGAGCGAATGAGAGTGCATCTGTGCGCAAAGGCACCTTTATTAAAATACTCTTCCCTTCACGCGCTCCTCATGAAATGCACCAAAATTTGTTCTGACTTTATTATTATTTTGAAGTAAAATTCGCCATGGAATCATTCACTTGCTGGAAAAGTATATTTAAGCTGCTTATTCACAATATACATATAAATAAACAATATAATAAATGTGAACTCAAAGAAATTGTTAAGATATTTGAACATTCATGAAGATCTAAACAATTTTTAATGATGCTTAGCACACAGACACCCTTCGTTTTATATTAAGACATAGGTTGAAGGAAAAACATGTTACATTTTAGATTTTTCTCTAGAACTAGTCTCAGAAACAGGCTGTATTTTGGAACAGTGCCCAATAGATGGCTATGTAGTTCGCATTTTGTTACATACGACCTATTACAGCTGGGATAACGTGTCTGCAATGTATAACAATCAAATTTCGGCAGTTTTAGCAAGATTCTTTGAAATATGTGAGATACATTTTCTTTTAGACCAATTTCTATAGCGAGGAAGAGGAATTTGTGTTTTTTATATTATATTACCTCAGGAGGTATGAAACCTACTTCGATGAAATTCAAAGCCAGTCAAAAAAATCATGCAGCACTTGTGATCAGGAAAAATGAAGTGGGTTTTCTTAGGGTACAGGTAAAAGGCCCAGCAATGGACAATACACGATAATTCCTCGTATTTCTGTACCAATGCTGGCTTTGTATCTTCTTCAGTGTAAGTGTGTCATACTTCAACAGCAATAGTCTCTCAGTTAAAAGAGTGAACCACAGCGTTTGTGCACGCTTCCCCCAATGACGTTCCCAGCCGGAAACCCAGTCTAGACGTTTCATAAACGTCTGTTTATTGGTTAACAAAATAAAAGATTGAAAGAAAAATATCTTGTTTTTATGGTGAAATATATTCAGTTTTAGTACTTACTATTTTTTTTGTGTTGGTTTGTAAATGCAAGGGAAAAAGCCCTTTTTTGAAAGCCCATTTATTTATTCCCATTTATGATTATTGACTGCCTTTTCATTTTAGTGATCACAGCATGAGATGTTCAGTTCAATTCCTAGTATGGTCAAGTAATTAGGTTTTTTAGTATTATTTTATAGTAGCAGACCGAAGTTTTTATGACATCTATGTCATAGAATTTTAAAATAACTGACTGACTTTGGATCTTGGGATAATATAAGCTTGATGTATATTTTGAAATATTAATTTTTATTTCCTGTAAAAATAAAAGCTGTTTTCTGTAAAATGGCTGAAAAAATGTAGATGAAATTGGGTATAAGATATATGGAACCTTCGAGACGGTTATAAGATATATTTTTATCCGGGTGCATGAGTTAGTTCATTCAGGACGCGGGTTAATCCGCAAGAAACAGGTAGCTATTAATGTACAATCTACGTATCTTTCTTTCATTTTCTTCTTAGAGATTCTGACATAAATGGCTAAAAAGTTCTAGCAAAAATATATCTTTTGTAACCAAATTTATTCACAAATATCTAATTAATTTATATGTTTTGTACTACTTCTAATGTTTCAACATTTCTATTAACCATATAGAAATTTGATTTCCCATTTATAGACAATATCGGAATTATTTACAACCTGACCTTTCTTATAAGGAAAAAGTTATTTTCCTGTTCAACTGTAAAGTTCAGAAGGTTTTGTTTATAAACTTATAAACATTCGACTCAGAAATGATTATAAAAGATTTTAATCTTCGGTTTGGTTTTTAAAACTTTTTATTTTGTATACAAGCATATTAATAAAAAAAAGCTTATTGCCAATGAGAGAACTAGCTACATTGTAGTAACCATTTGTTTAATATTTAAAAAAAGTAAGTATAAACATGTATAAATTAATAATATTGATTATAAATAAGTTTCTGCATTATTTTTGTTATTTTTTCAATAAAACACAATTAAAATGATACGTTAACAAAAAAAAAAATCTTAACACTTAATTATATCGCATTACCAGTTGCAAGTCATCCGCCATTCAACCGGGATCGTCCGCGAGTCGCGAGTTAACCCTTAGAAATAGGTCAGTGTATCTTGAGCAATGTTCCCCTCCCCGTGGCAGGGGCAGCCGACCCTTATGATAAGTCTACATGTGTTCTTGAAAATGTGTGGGTCAGTGTGCTAGCTACCATGTGTAAAATGCAAGACAAAGTAATTGACACGTTACGAGGGCTTTGAATTTATTAGGCGTTTTTTGGGGTTGGTAACATTTTGATAAATTTATGTGATTATAGTGATTATCGGTTTGATTTATTTAATAAATATAGTGATTTAGTTTTCAGAGGATAATAACGATTTGAGAATAAATAATTATAATTGCTATCAATAAAAGTATGAGTTCTTAGTCTGAACTATGCTAGGGTATACGAAAAACAAATATTTTTTCTTTATATTTAATGATAAACTTCTTAATTTATTTTGTGTTCTTGTAAGAGGTCAGTTATACACAATGCTTAGTAAACATTAGTTAATCTCAGCCGAGAGATTTTGTTGACTACAAATGCGACGGGAAATGCTCTTTATTTTTTCTTTATTTTGCTTAATTGTGGAAATGTACTGTGATAAGGTATATAATGTTTATATTCAATATGCGTATAGCTATTTTATAATTTATGTCGTTTTTCAAACTTCTGTATATGACTTATACATTATAGGATCTTATTTTTATTAGCAGCTAATTAAAAAAATATTTCATTTATGAAAATGTGCCATTATTCTCGTATCTTCAAAGTTTCGTCTCATGTTCTTGTAAAATAATTTTCATGTTTCTTTTAGTAGATATAACTGGAGCGTTTTATAATATATTGTTTGATATATTAATGATATATTGTTTGATATATATATGTATGTATAGTTGAGGTAGTATAGCAGTATGTTAATAGCTATACAACAAGTTGTTGAAAAAAAGGCGTACAACACAAAATAATAGGACACGCCCATACAAAAAAGTAGCCGACACCCCCGGAAATAAATATATGAACAGAAACAATTTTTGAATTCATAATTACCCGATAACCCAACTTCGGGCTTTGGCAATATTTTAATAACTGCAACAGTTCTGGCGAACTACCCTCCTTCAAACATGTGTATACGATCTAACACGTAGGAACACACGACACCAATGTAATAAAAATTATATGCTCCAATTTACGATGCCAGGGGTAGGGGTATGGGAGGCCAAAAAATTCCCCCCTTTCCCCCTGATTGCGGGATCGAATCTCGCTAAACGGGTGTACGAAAAATTTCGCAGTAGGGGTGTCCCCCTAGGGGCGCAATACATTTTTATCATTATCCCTTTCTCACTACTATGAGGGTATTTGGTAATTATTGTGTATACGTATATATTTTTTGTCGGGTTTTTTGCATGTTTGCAGTTTTTCGGGAGTGGGGGGGTAATTATGATCGGACAGTGCGTTCAATGATTACTTATTGTGCTTTATATTTTCATTTATTTTGTCGCTTGATTTATTTAATTGGATATGTTGGTCTCTCGCGGTTATTACTTGGTTCATATACTAGGCTTGGTTTTCTGCTTGGTTTGGAGGTACTTAGCAAAAACTTATTTGTTATGGTGTTAATTTTTTGAACTTTTTTTATAATTAAATTTATTTTACTGTTTTAGATACAAATGTATATAATGAAGTCATGTTATCAGGATGATGTCAAAACTTCCCATTTTCTTCATCAAGAATTCTTGATGAATTAATACCTAGATATTTTTTACCTAGAAATCGGCCTAAGTTTGAGGTCTATTACCTATCTCTCCAATTACTCTTCCACGTAGCGAACGACGATAATTTTTTCTCTGTGATAAATAAATTAAATGATGATGAATTTAGAATGTCTTCAGTTAAGTAGGTAATATTTTATTTCTAAGTACTAGTTGGTTTTTAGATTTTAACTAACTTAGCATTGCTTTAAAAAATATATCAAGCTACATGGGATTATGCTTGTAATATAGCTATCTCATAAGTTTTTGTGTAATTACGTAAATCTCGATGTAAGGTATAATTTTCCAACTGTTCGGACTCAGTTGAATGTTTGCTAGAAAAAATAATATATAACATATTATATAAGAACTGTATTTATTTTCTAATAAATAAATTATATATTTTACTCGTATTTGAACCATGTCTATGAATTTTTATAATATTATTATTAGAGACAAGCCGTTCCTCGCGTATCCACCCACATCATGAGAGAACTCCTGCATGCACCCACAAAAAAAATAACCTATATCCTTCTCTAGGTTTCAATCGATATCTACACCAAATTTCATCTCAATCGGTTCAACCTTTGACCGTGAAAGTGAAATAAAATCCATCCATCTACCAATTAACCGACGCAAGTACAACTAAACCTTGAAGATCAATCGATCGTTCGTAGTTTAACTAAAGCCCTGTTACGAGCAGTTCTATTACTGATACTGTTGATATCACATTATAGTTAACTCAACCTTCGATATTAAACTGAAGATCAGATAACACAGTCTATTTCTGGTTAACCATTAAGTTTAATTAATAATTTTGCGGTTGGAATTTTTCACTTTATCAATTTGAAGGAAATTACTGAGATATTTTACTAAAAAAATATAGCTTAAATAATTTATTTAAAACATTTATAATTTAAGGCCATTTCTTTTTTGTTTATTTTTTTGATTCAGTCCAAATATAACAATTTCATAAAATCTAAATAAAACAGAACATCTGCCCTCTGACTTCTGTATCCAAATACCCACGCCATTAATTTGTTCCTACCCTAATTAACTTACCTAATATAATTATAACAATTTGACGTCATGGCGTTGAAGTAAAATCAATACCAAGTCTTTAGATTGTCCAAGAAAATTGTGAAGCGTCCTACGAGCTACGCGCCCGTAGCCGTAGTACTACGCCGTAGCCAGTGCCTACGCAAAAACAATATTTTCTAACGCTACGCTCGTTCCTAATTATATTCTTGGATCTCTCAATGAAAAGTATCCAGCTGAAACTTTTATACAATTTTACCTCAATTTTGTAAATAAGTCAAGGATTTTGTTCTAAATATATATATTTTGTGGGGGTTTTTGGTAGTTGCAAGATGCTGAGAGATTTTTATTATAGAATTAGGTTGATTCCACCTACCAATTGACCATCTTTTTATGAGCCGTAAAAAGAACGAAAAAAAAAAACGCAATTCTCCTATTTTTTTATGGGATTTGTAAGTTGTGACGTCACTTATTGTCCAATTCAATTCACTACAATTTAATTGATTCCAAAGCAATTAAAATCCAATTTAATAGGAAATTGCTAATAATTTGTCGTTTTATCAAGGCTTAATAAGGGTGTTTTTTTTAGGAAATTAGTGTCTTTTAAATGTTATTGGGGTCAAATACCTACCTGACTCTGTTAATAATTAATACATTTGTGAAATAACTTAATTGCGCAGTAAAGATCTTTTTAAAATATTGTGTAGCTTTAAATTTAATTAAGGATTTACTCATATTGTTATTCATCCGAAAGGATAGATTTTCTTATTTATTTTTCTATTTAAATAATTTCCTCTCTTTCCTTAATAAGATATTTTAAAAAGGAAACAATTAGCTCACTCAAAAAATCCAGTCATTAGCAGTAATTTAAATATTTTTATTTAAATTCATTTTTATTTAGTAATTATAATTTTGTACAACAGCAAAATTGTAAAATATTGTTTATGCAACACGAAAAAAAATGTGCATATTTTAATGTAATTTTTATTATTAAAAAATATGTTTGTACAATAGCAGAGCCACGGGTAAAACTTTACAATAAAACTACCGCCATGTTGTGAGGCCTATTGTGCGCGAACAACTTATCGTCCCTTATAAGTTGAACTTAGAAGAAAGGAAGTACGTACTCTTGGCGGAGAACATTTCCATCTCCCCCTCTGACGATTAAAACTATCGATTTGTTCATCGCACTCACTGACGGAGCCATATTTTTTAACGAAGACATCACACAACTTTGATAATTAAACTTATAATAAAAATAATCTATCTTAATTCCGAAAAAGAATATATATATTATGTTTTATGTTGTGTCTCGTTTGAGGAGCTCGTGGCTAAGTAACAGCCGCATCGGTCGATCGATCAAAGGTTAAGCTGCGCTTGGCGCGGTCTGCCCGTGGATGGTGATATATGTCATAGCGAGACTCCTCCGTGCCTCGGAAAGCACGCTAAGCTATTAGTCCCGATTGTTATTTGTAGATCTTTGACAGTCATAACGGGTAATTCAGAAAGCCAGAATGTCTTACAAATAGTGTGACCAAGGGGTATCGTATTACCTGGTAACTGGCTTGTGTTGATCAGATAGAGTCGCGCCATGTAAAATATTTAGACTGGAAGCCGACTTAGAAAAAAGCTAGGCAGATGATGAACGACGAGGTTAAGTCTTGTTTAAGAATAGGGTTACTGTAATTAGTTATTGCCGTAGTAAATTATCTATCCTCTATACATATAAAATGCTTTGTCCTTAATGAATGACTGACTGACGGATCAACGCACAGCCTAAACCTATAAATTATAGGGAATATCGTAGGGACCAGAAACTTGGAAGGTGTGTTCTTTGTATGATGTAGGCATCCATAAAGTAAGGATTTTCCGAAATTCTACCTCAGTAATTTTTGATTTGAATTCTCGAAGCCCACCCGGGCGAAGCCGCTGGCGGAAAGCTAGTCAAATAAATAAATATGTACGTGTGATCGGATGTTGGTGTATTCTTTTGTTTGTTTATAAATGATGCAATAACGGATAAAAAAAAAATTAGACTTCATTTGAAAAACTAGTAGATTGTATCCTGAATTTAGACTTTTATTTGGTGTAATTGTGAAGCAGTTTCTTTGCTATGTGCGACAAGCATGCAAGCATGTTTAAAGTTAGAGCTAAATTTTAAAAGTACTTCCCCTTAGGCCCAATTGAAATAAATGATATGGGACTATTATTTTATATGTCTTATAGGCCATCAACCTCATCATCAGGATGTTCTACGGTTGGACATAGGGCTCCCTCATATCGTCTGGTCTTCAGCTTGAAGCATTCAAATTTTGCCTGCAACCTTCCGCAAATGGTTACTCCATTTTGACGGTGGCCGTCCCACACTACAATGCAAATGTAGTGTCACCCACAGCCTTCAGACTAGATAATGATAATAATCGCTTTACAAGAAGTTGTTGGCTAAATACAGGATGCTTCGACAGATGTAAGGTCATAAGAAAATGATTTTTTTTTCATCTTATAAACTAGTTAACGTTGCGAAGTTATAATTGAACTCTGTTAAACAATACAACCTAATTAACATTCCTAAAGATAAGATAAACAATTAAGTATTCTTCAAAAAACAGAATATAATACCAATTTCCTACATGAACTCATAAACTTGGGAAAAGTAAGTGAACACAGGAAACGTTCACCGACCAGCGACAAGGATATTTATCTTTTAAAAGAAAAAAAGGAAAGAAACTTATTTTTTTATCCTATAATACAAAATGAGGTCAGGGAACTCGGTCAAGGAAAGTTTTGAGTTTTTTTTTTGTTTTCATCACAAAGGATTTAATATAGATGAGCAGTTTAAATAAGACTTTAAATATAACGGACTAATTTTCACTAATTGATTTTAAAATTTCATTTTTAAGTAATATTAAGTATTTTTTTTTATTTTACAGCATGATTCAATAATAGGTGTATTTCTAATGAAATTGTGAGTGTTGTCATACTTGCCCATATAAAAGGAACTAATTATATTAAATGTGAAAAATAAAAGCTTATTACTAAACCTGGTTTAACGTTAGTCATGACTTGTGTCTATTATTTGTCACATTTAGACAAGAACTATTTTTAAACCATGTCAGAGGTTATTCGCATTTTATAACCAACATGACAACATGGGTCACACGTCATAAGCTAGTCTATATATGGAGTTCGTACAGAAACGAAAGAAAAAGTGGGAATGTTCTATTTTAGATAATAATGGTTATTGAGGCCTATTCATAAGGTTCGATTCTTTATATAGATGTCGCTATAGTGAGATGAATCAAGAACGTGGTGATAATAAACATCACGAGCCTCGAAGATTACATTATTTTAAACATTTTCCTTGTTTGAAAATACCTTATTTTGATGCTTGTTATTCTATTTTTGATGGTAAAAATGTAGGTAGGAATTACTCGTAAATAGGCGCGAAAATATAATGTTTTTCGAACACCACGGTTTTTTTGAATAACAATAAATTATAGTCTATTTTTGTGTGTATTGTGTTTTATTTCTGAAAAATTACAGCGCCTAATTTGCGTTCTAACTATATATCATAAGTTTATGTTATATTAATCGATATTATGTTATTATTATGGTTGTCATTCAAAACGATGTCTGACAAAAAAACGTAGGTTTGAACTTTATTCACGAGTACATTATTAGGACACTAAAAAGTTGTTAATTAAAATATATAGTTAATTGACTATGTTTGTATTGTATGATAAATAAATAAAATAAAATTAAAGCTACCTAGATATGATCTATTTAAAAACATAATAAGAACTTTGAATAGAATAATTATATCACAAAAAAATGGTTATCATTTCCTTTTTTCTTTTGAGGAACTACTTCTCATACGCTGATAATCCAATACGCTGACTGTCCAATGTCCGTTCCCAATTTTCAATTTACTCCTCATATTATATTTCATCTAGATTGGTGCATCAGTTTTATCGTGAAGTGGTAACAGATTAACAGAACAGTTAGTAACATTCGTATTTATAGTAGATATAATGATTGCCAGAGAAAATATGTTACGATGACCTAGTGGAAGGCACTGGCATCATCATCATCATCGATTTAAAAAATCTTCAATCGCCAATCGCTTTGAGCAAGCGTGGTGATCAATGCTCATGCCTTCTCTGAATGAAAAGAGGCCTGTGCCCAGCTGTGGGACAATATATATGCTGACGATGATAATGATGAAGGATTGCCAGTATTTTGTAACAACCTAAGCTCAATAGTATTGCATTTTGTAACTCGAATTTAAAATTAAGTAACAATATTGTATTAGGCATTTTTTGAAGTTCCAAGAAAAATTAACATAGGCCCCCGGGCTAATTGGAGAATTATTACGAGACATTTGAATTAAATAAATCTATACAATGCTTTCTTGCACATAAAAGGAACATGGGGGTATTAAAACGAAGTATTTAATTAGATATTATCTTTACATATCCGCGGGGTAAACTAAAACACGTCATTGACAGATGTCTTGAGATTTTGGTAACGTAGAGCTGCAAGATTAGACGCAAAAGGAACACGGATGGGTCTTAGTTAGTAAGAGTCTAACACTTCCTCTCACTGTTACACCAGGTGGGGTGAGGGAGACATACGTGATGATTTACCATTTACCATCATAAGAAAAAAGGAACCCAGAAGCCCTTAAAAGAAGTTACTTTGATCCTGCAGTTAACTACAAAATGTAGGTAATTAATGAGCAAAAACCCTAAGGACACCAGCCTCACTTGCTAGTAAGGTAACGTGGCTCTTGCTGACTGAATTATATTGTTGCCTTGGCATGTGCTAGTAATAGAACTAGTAAGCCTAGAGATTAAGGTACCTGCACCTCGAGGTACCATCGTTCTAGGCATAACTCAAACACTGACAAACGGTGAAGGAAGACATCGTGAGGAAAACTGAACTTAAAAAGTTTGTACCCCCCAATCTGCCTTGAGCAAGCATGGTGATCAATGATCCTGATTGTCTTCTCTATATGAGAAGATGCATGTGCCCAGCAGTGGGACGATAAATAAGCCAAATTTAATTATCAATGATGCTATATTTATTACCACAAATCTAACTATTTATAAATATCTGACAAATATACCAAAATAATACAGTAAGTATTTGTAGAGTTTGTTGTGAAACTTGGCTATTGTTTTTATTAAGTGTAAGATAATTTATAAGTTTGTAAATAGTTTCATTGTACAAGTTCTTTTAAAATAATTACATTCCTATCTTACGAATTTAAAGTCTTGATTCAAAGTTTTAAGATCGGCTATGTTAAATAAATTGTACTTTAGGTAGTCCTTACTAATATTATACATTTAAAAGGAAATGTCTGTTTGTCAGTCTGTCTGTTATGCTTTTACGGGAAGCCGATTACGATGAAATTTGGTATGAAGATAGACTGAAGACTAGGGGAGGTTTTAGGATAGATTTTATCAGCATGCATGAAGTATTTGCCACAAGACGTGGGCAAAACCATGTGAAGAACGTAGGGAGTATTATTATAAATTATTCAATTGTATTATAAAAAATAACCTAGTTCCTATATCCGAAGTTTCCAAACAGACTTACACTTTCCAATGAATTAAACGAGATAAATACTAATGAATATCTTACAATTAATTTCCGTCACCCATTCAAGTTTAAGAAAAATATACCTAGCCTTAAGAATACATCTAAAAAAAACAAAGAACACGTCATAATCTCGCATCAGTTTTTTTTTTTTACAAATTCCCATGAACGCAAACTCCTAAACATTTATCAAAAGGCCTCAGAAGTTAAAACCCAAACATGTTTCATTCCAAAATCAAAACCTAGTCACACTTTGCCGAGTACCAATAGATTGTCGCGTTAACGGAATGAAATTGACACACATATACACACACACATTATTATATACACGTAGGGGTAGGCACAAAGGGGTCTGATTAAAAGGCATGACATGCGCAGAATAAATTTAAAAACTACCGGGAGGTTGGGTTAATTTTTAAGTATTGATCAAAAATTGCGTATATATATACGTTTCATGTTGGGCGGGCGGCGTGGGCGGGCGGGGGAGCGTGCGTGAATTAGATTCCTTTTTTTTTTCAGTATGCGTGTGTGAATTTTTTGTCATTAGTATAGGGTTTTTTTGGATGTTTAGAGGGATGACGGAGACGCGGGGTGTTGGCGGATGCTGCGCGACGGAGATACGTTTGATTTGAATGATGTGTGGATGTTTAGAATGTTTTTTAATGAGATACGTGATGTACGCGTGAGGTATTAAAAGTTGCGGGTTTTTTGTTAATTTGAAATAGGTCGAGGATTTGGTTGGTAATTTGCGGTTTAATTTCAGAATAGAAATGTTAATAGGAAAATTTGATTTAATGACATTAGTTCGTACTGAAAGTCGTTGTAAAATTGGCTTATATTTTTGAGATGCTAAACCGATTCCTGTTATGTTAAAATAAAAAAAAGTGGTTTGTATGTTTGTCTCTAAAACTATTAACCTAATTGTTATGACAATTCCTTCACCGATCCCAAATTAATTTATTCACAAGAAATAAACTCTATGTATTATCTAGTGTTATACAGATTGAATTTCATGATACATGAATGATTAACAAAGTTGCTGAGAATTATAAAACCAAGTACCTTATTAAAATGTTGCACGCGATTAAACTTGAAAAAAAATGACTAGTTACTTCCTTCGGTTTCCCCCGCATCCTGAGTCAACTACTTCACGCACTCGGATTAAGATTACTATATATCTTTTCCAAAGGTTCATGCTATCTTCACACCAAATTTCATCTCAATCAATACAGCCGTTTACTCTTGAAAGCGTTACAAACAGACCGAATTGATTTCGGATTTCTAATATTAAGCAAGGATAATAAATCTTTCACAAAAGTGGATTAGAATAACAATTAACGTGATTAATATTGTATGCGATACCAGTTACTTAATAACAGTTATATTGTTCAATGACTTATGGACTTTATATGACACTATGATTCGTGCCTAATTAATTGCTGATAACACTGTAGGAAATCTTAGTTTTATTTTCAACTGGCTTTCCGCCAGTGGCATCGCCTGCGATTTTTTTGCCATTGGATAAAAAAACTTGACAAATTATATACTCAAACCTTCCTCTTGAATCACTCTATCTATTAAAAAAAACTGTATTAAAATTCGATGCGTAGTTTTAAAGATCTAAGCATATATAGGGATAGACAGACAGCGGGAAGCGACTTTGTTTTATACTATGTAGTGATTATGTTTTACTTCATCATCAGCCTATGTATTGTCCCACTGCTGGGCACAGGCCTCTTCCCATACTGAGAAAGTATGAGCATTGATCACAACGCTTGCTCAAGGCGGATCGGCGACTTCAGACCTTTTTTAAGTCCAGGTTTCCTCACGATGATTTCCTTCACCGTTAGTTAGTGACGTCTAAGATCTTATGTGCAAAATTCTATTTAAGTTGTTTAGGATAAAAATCAGTTGAACATTATAGTATTTCCAAGGTGAAAATTTTCACAAATTTCAATTAATTTGTAACCGACATCATTATCCATATACGATAACATTGTTCTTGCTAGCATTTGAATCGTATAATTTTCTCAAGGATAACCTGTACTCTAAAAAGACAATTGTAAACATTTATTTTTGAAAAGCGTGTCTATGGAGTTTCTTGCCGGTTTTTCTCCATAAGACCTACTCTTTGGAACGTTGCAACTAGTACCTACTTGACGTTTAATAAGAGCCTGCAAAGACCTATTTAAAAAAAATGAGTTGAGACTTATTAAGTCTAAACGATGAATTCATCATCGTCTTCACACCCTTGTTACAATTTATTTAGGGTCAGCACAGCATGGCTTCGTCTTCTATACTACTCTTTATGACGTCATCTCAACAGTGCCATCCTTTCTAGCCATATCTGTTCTATTCATAAAATACATTCAAATCCTATTTATATTTCTTATCCCGAAGAGACAGGCAGTAATGTTGTGTTCAGTGGCTTAGGCAGTAATATAGTTATTCTCTATTTAATCATTGAGACTAATTTATTACAGGTTGGTTTTAAATTATTTACAATATATAAATTCTTAACATTAATTATTCTCTTGTGTTTAAATAAAATGTAATTAAAAGCATTATTAGTATCATCTGACTAGAAACCTAGAAAAACCGTGGTTATTAACTAGGTGGGTTATAACAAAATTCAAGTCATATCCTTATAAATATAACATTATCAATTTTTGGTGAGCTGATATATTTTTCAAATTACTAATTTTAATTGATTCGTTCATAGGTGTCTCATAAAATATAGCATCCAAAGATTTAGACAAAATATGTGTGTAGTTTGTAGCAGTCCCGAATTCATTACTCATAGGTATATTTTGAATAGTATTGTAACAATCACTTTCCTCGTGAGTGAGTATAATAAACGTTCAGAGTCAGTTCCCTCTGTTATCCGGACAAAGAGGACACTCATTTCGTAATAGAGATAGTCCCCTGTACAATTTAAATATGTGCGTTTGAAATTATTTAAATAAATAGGTATTAAAACTTTTTTATTCAATATCTTTTTTGAAAAAATAATTTTACAAAAAAAAGAAATATATAATTACTGTTTTTCTTAATTATCACTCCCAATTACTCTTTTTTTTATTATTGTGAGTTTTTTTTATTTAGTTAATTCATAATTAATAACCGCCAACGTTCCCTACTGTCTACTAATACTAATATCCAATACTTAGTAATTATACTGGTGATGGTGATGAACCTATAATATGAGCAAAGTATCATAAAAATGTTTGCATGCCTTTTAAACATTCGCTTTACGCCTATCCCGGCTAAAAAGGGAGTGGCACATCCCAACAATTACATGTAAGCTATTACATAATGCCTACTTATTACTTCCTAATCACGACTTAACAAGTACTCAGCCACACAAGAGCTACAGCCAAAATTCCAACATCAGTCGCACAAAACCCATGTCACACGCACGCTAAAAAACTAAACAGCGCCCCACATGTGGGAATAATTTAAAAATACGCAAAATACAGCCACTTCACTTCTAACCAGGGCCGCCACCCTCCCCTTTTGCGTATTTTTCGGTATGCGTGGCAGGTGGCGCCACCCCTAGGGTGTTCGTTAAAAAGCACCCGAGTACGTAGTATTATAAAAGTTGTGCCTACTGTATAAGTAGTGGGTTTGGGCAGGGAGGCAGGGGGTACCTACCTAGTTAGACAGTTAAAAGTATGCGGTATTAACAAAACGGAAATGAATATACGAGTAGCTACGTTTTTGGGAGGCTGCGTCATTCGGCTTACGGTAATGAAAAATACTTGGTATTTTTTTGTTGTGTTGTGTTTTGTGCTAGAGATTAGATTAGGTAGGGTTAGGTTTTGTTTGGCGCCTAAGGGTGTTTTGTATGACTCGTAGTAGGAGTTTTTGATGTTATTTTCGAAGGCTTATGACAATTTTGTGTAGGTACTTATCATGTAATGCGGGGTTCAAGAACTTAAATTGCATTTAGATGGTCATTTTAATAATGTCACATACATTTAAATGTATTTAATTTAGATTGAAATAAACGATCATGAACCTACAGTATTTTTAAAGGTAGTATTTTTATAGACGAATGTAAACTTTTATGTATTTTTAAAGATAACATTAATAAAGTTAGTAATAATTAATGGGTGAATAATGGAGTTAGTTAAAACAAAAGACCGAGCTCAAAAATAAAGTAAATCAAACATGAAAAAAATCAAGAATTCATACAACAAAACGCACTACAGCCAATCCAAATAAAATGCCGCAAAAATACATGAAAACACATTATTATTACGACGTTGAGTAAGCAAATAAGGCAGGAATAGTTCTTTTAGACTTCTTTACATCTAAAACCGACCTTAAACTTAAGAGTTAAAGTTGAAGATTGCGTGTGTTGTGTTTAGTGGATATAATATTTTTACGGAAGATTTTTATAGCGTCGTGTAGCATGGTAGGCGGTTTAGTGACACGATATTCCTGACATGGCTATGTGACTGACACATGTAAGCAACAAGTATTGCTTGTCATATCGGGGGTAGGTAGAGGTGTAAGTGATAGTCGGGTATGAAGGGCTGTACAGGAAATGTGTGCACGATACTCCTGAAGTGACGGGATAGAATTGTGTGTTTATTTATATGCAAAATGTTAGTGGTAATATTCAGTTAATGTTTGTTTCTATTAAAAGCATCCTAAATATTATACATAACACGGATATAGACAACTTACGATTGTTGCCATAGAAATGATTTTTTTAAACACGTTTTCAATTTCTAAATACTTATTTTCCAACAAATATTTACTAAGCAATTCATAAGACTGTAAGTTAATTTTTCAGAAGTAGGTACCTAATAATTTGAATTTTAAAATTAAATAAAAATGAAAATTTAATTAAGCATAATATCTACTTATTAATGCAAAAACTCAAAATGCAAAAAAATGGACTAGCTGAATATAAAAATGTTACTTACTATCTTAAAGCTTCTATCGTTAGCAAAACCTATACTAAAATTCTGATGATCCTTTTAAGAAAAAAAAAATCTCCTATATATAAATACACTTAGCCTACTACACATCAAAGGTAACAGGACATTCTCCTCGGCTTGGGAACATTCGAGAGGCACTAGGACTAACTCAAAGGTGACGTCACCGCGTGGGTTCTCATCTGATATTTTATTTAAAATACACAAAATTAAGTAAATTTTATATGAAGTACGTCCACGGCTAAATTAAGACTTAATCTAATTTTCATTAACAAAAATGCCATACATTAAGCATTTATTATATTTAGTTTAAAATTAAAACAAAGGAATAAGCTAATAAGGACACACTGTACAATAATTTCAAAATGAAGAAAACAAACCATAAGGGTTGCTTCTACTATTTTTGGTCGGAAATCTAATACTTCAATGGAAAAAAAATATCAACGAATATATAAAACATAAAATAAAAAAATACAAAACTCTAAAACGTTCTGCCTGTAAGTGGCATTTATCATAACAGCATCCAATTAAAAATATTAGTAACTTCCACCAAAAAATGTTTTCACAAAAACTAAAATAACTAAAATCTCGTTCAACCGGAATACGTTTTTATTTTATTGTCCAATAGATCTCACCAAACATTCAGCTGTTATTTAGCCGGCAAATAACAAAGGCTAAAAATAATTTTCGGTGTAAAAATTTAACAAAGTTAAATATCAAACAGTTACTGACGAATCATATTTCAAATTATTTCATTGTTTGTGTGATTTGGTAACCCGAGCTCATGTAGGTACTCGTATTATTAATAAACATAAACTAAACTGTTTAATGTAGTTACTAATTATTTAAAATTAGTATTGATGACTAATTCCATTCGTTATTGAAGCAAAAACAGATAAAATGCTCAATGAAATCAATACTATAACGCGACTACTGCCGTCCGACTTTTCAAAGTACCGCTAAGTCGTAATACCGATGCGCCTAAAATTGCGGCATAGCAAAGAAGTTCATTCGAGCGCATTGCTATAACATTTTTTATAGGCGCTCCGCTTCAAAGAAGCTTTTACTTATTATTCTTAAAGTGCTCCTTCTATGAAATAGCTGGTTCAAGTTGGTATACAATTATATTTTGAGTATTACTTCTTAGATTGAAATTATTTTTGTGGTTTGAAGAAATGAACTTGACGATTGTTTAAATGGCGATATTGATGTCGATTTTAATGATTAAAATAGTAATTTAATGATTTCAACGTATATATCCTAGGAGGTTAATAATGGATAATAATATATGTAATTTAACTGCCGCGATCTTAAACATAGAGTTTCAAGACAATTTTCTGTCATTTCCATATCACACTATGTATGCTCTTAGTAATCAGAAGTATTAGTATGAAGTTAGTCCCGTGACGTCGCGGTCAATGAAACGGAACAGCACGGCGCAGTAATCCCGGAGGCCTAAATAATAAATACGACGCTGGCACGTCACACAAACACAGTGAGTAAAACAATTTATTACAAAATGTAAACAGGAAGAACCGTATTTTCATTTAGAATACGATTTCTCGATTCCTTCTACCCCCCTTCTACCAGCCCCTACCCGGGACATAGACGAAAATACCCCGGTTATGATTAATACCGAATGCGAGGCGCATTGATCAAGAAAGCAGCTTTTTACTCCAAACTACCCATCTCTTGCCTCCCTGCCTACCCCCTGTGCGAGCAGGACTAATGCACCTCTCCCCTCTCACTCTAAAACAAAGATGCTAAAACTTCTTTCGCTAGTATAAGATTTTAATTTCATATTTTTGACGAAACCGTTCTAATTTTACAGCACCATGCAATGAATACAAAACTTTAATTGTCACTTTTTAGAACACATATTCGCGTGCACTCCCCGAGCACTTGCTTCCGTCTTCTAATTCGGAATTAGTTTTCGAAGTGAAAAGATACAGTCCAAAGACTATACACGCGATATACTGTAATTTAGACCTTAATTTCTAAATCTGAGAGTCGAATTTGTTTTGAGCATACATCGGCAAGAAATAATTCTTCAGTTGTACCCCCAAATTAGTCGAAATAGGGGAAGGGGTGCACACGAAGGGTGGTTTTAAAAGAAGCAAAAAGGTGGGGATAGAAAGATGCGCGAAGACTTAGTTCTCGCGGGCCGGGGGGGTTGCGGGTGGTGGGGTGGCGTTATAAAATATATAATTCTATACTTACAATACTTGTAAATACGGTACGCGGAAGTACTGCGACCACGACGTTTTGATACTTCGTAATTGGCAATAGTTGCATGTAAATCTTGCATTTAGACACAAAATATCCATAACTAAGAATTAACTATAGTTTATTTTCACAAAAGTGTGTTAAACAAGATGTTTTAAATCTAAAAACGTCTTATTAGCCACAATTTCGAAGCAATGCTTATATTTAAGAATACATAAATAATGACTTATTGATTCTGAATAATATTTATTAAATATTTATTTTACTACTACTGCACCGCTTTAAATCAATTTAAGACTTTTTAAATGAATTTTATCTATATTTCATAAAATTCCACTGAAATTAAATAGTATTGAAATCACTATTTTTTATTGAGAAGATCACAAAATGAACTGAAACAAGTCAGATTGTAACTACTACAGATAGCATCTGATGTCAATATTTAAGAAGCAAAAGTAAATAACAACAGACTTTTAATTAATTTACATTTACCATTAAATCTTTGATATATTATTATAATTAAGACAATTCAAAAAGATTTGATAAGTTATTTGATTTTTTTTCTCACAATATTTAATCCAGATTAGTTCCTTAGAAGGCTCAAGACCGTTCGGTCGCAGTTCACCGCTACACTCGCTGATATTTAGTCGCGAAACTGGATGTATTATAAAGGCGTAGTTGTTTAAAATAAGAGCAGACCACGCCGCTTGGGGCGCAGCGGTTAGGAGGATCATGAGTGCAGGTTCGATTTCCAGTTGAGTCAGAAATTATGTTAGTGTTTTTTGTTGGATTGTTTTAGTATTGTTGTTGGGTGTTCTTTGTAGATTAAGAAAATATGTTTTTGTAGTGATTAGTAGAACTTTAGTGACTAATTAGTTTTTTGTATACACTATAAAAAGTATAATTTATATGTGTGTTTAAAAACTTTTTTTTTACATTACTTATTAATAAACACGTAATATTTGAAAAGACATTGCTTGATTCGATTTTAGCATACTATTTATGGATAGCGTTAAATTCTATATGAATGACAAATGTATTTACTAATATAATAAGCTTGTTCTCGCGTATTAAAATTATTTTACGTAATGGCATATTTAAAGTGGCTGTCTAAAATGATATCGGGTAATGAGTGTGATAAATGACAGTTGGTATTTCGGTAGAAATGTTAAAATAATGAAATCATTTCATTTGTTGTACTTGGAATTTTAAACTGAAAGACCTATGTGATGTTTTTATGTATGTATGTATGTACGTAAATGGAAAATTAAATATATAACATTATTACCAGAATGTGAGAGGTGGCTATTTATGCGGTAATATGCTCTCGATATTAATTTTGACTTGATTTATTAATATTCGAAGAATTCGGAAACATAAAGTATTATTGCGCCAACAAAAAATAATAGTGCCCAATAAAATAATAATTATTAGAAGTAAAGTGAAGCTACCTATGTTTTATCCACTCATTTCCCGTGGTTCTTAGTAAAAAGTTGTGTAAGAGGGGGGGCGCCACTAGCGCCTACGCCGTAGCCGTGGCCGCTACGACTCGTAGGCCTCGCTACAAACGTAGCAGGGCTGCGCGCAAATTATTCTAATTGATTAGATTTATTCATATTTTTTTTGTTTTATGTTAATTAGTATTTTTGAGATTAACTTAAGAATATTCTATAGAGCTTAAAGTAAGGTGCTTGAGGCATATGATTACTCAAAACCGAACTATTATGAAAATATCGAAACTGACTTTCTATATTTTTAATAACTATTTATTTCATAGCTATTAGTAAAAAATCATACATTTGACATAATACATTTAACTGTTAGTAACAAAATAATAATAATAATGACATGTTTAAAGTCTTCTAATTAAGTGGTAAATTCAGAAGCAAAAATACTCAAATTACACAATTAGTTACAATTACAAAAATTATATTTCTTGTGCGCAAAACTGCATATCTTTAGTAATATTTATATTATTGATAGCACATCTTTCAAACACCATCAATATAAAACAAAACATAGGTCATAATTCTCTCAAAAAAATCTCAACTATTGATTTTCCGGCGTAACAAATCTACAAAAACATCTTACCGCCCAAAGTTCATTAACATCGACAACCCTAGCGTTTACTATCTTGCACGTTCCTAAGATGTCCCCCCGGGGGTGGTTTAAAACAACCCCCAGGGGGTGGGGATGCGGAAATATGAAGGGTGCTCTCATTTATCAATACGGAGACTGTTTCTTTCTCTCGGAATTGATTATATTCAACTAAGAATATTGATGTGCCCCCCCACAAGAAAGTTTCCTAGGGGGTGCTTTGATTAGAGTTTTTGATGTGCGTCGTTTCCTGTTTTACATATGTATATATGCATACATATATACTGTTAATGTGTAGATTTTTAGGGTGTTACCTTGAGTGCGAAGGGATGCTTAAAATGTAGGACGTGATGTACTTGTATCGTGAATACGGCATGGTTTTATTTTAATGATATATTTTGGAGAATTATCGTAAAGTGATAAGTATATATTTTCATTATTATAAGCACCATTACTTGGTAATTATTACTGGTTACTTCTCTATATAAAAGTGACACACTAGCTCAGATAAACCCGGAGGAAAGGTATTATGTCCTTCCCTGGGCTATATTCAAGCTCTGTGACAAATATTATCATAATTGGTTCAGTGATTTAATGTGGAAAATGTAGCAATCAAACTGCTTAATAATTGTATTTTGGAGTGATTTGGAAAAACTAATTTCCTATTATCTCCAGCAGATGAAATAGGCTGTAGTGTAATCATCATCATCATCAGCCTATATATTGTCCCACTGCTGGGCACAGGCTTCTTCTCATACTGAGAAGGCATGAGCATTAATCACCACGCTTGCTCAAGGCGGATTGGCGATTTCAGACTTTTAAGTCCAGGTTTCCTCACGATGTTTTCCTTCACCGTTAGTCAGAGACGTCTAAGATATACTTAGAAAGTACATATGACTTTAGAAAAGTCACATTATATCATTATCAAAATATATCATTAAAATAAAATCATGCCGTATTCACGATACAAGTACATCAGGCCCTAATAATTTATTTTAATATAAGTTACTAGTAAAATCTAAGGAATTTATACTAAGGTAAAAAAAACCTTTTCAGTTTATGCCTTTTCCTTTTATGTTAATAAATGCATAAGATAAAAAGGAATTTAAACGAAAGTAAGGTAAAAATTAACAATTAATTAAAAATGCATTTAATTAATATGAATTCATCAATCATCAGCCAGATGATTTCAATTTAAAATATTGCCCCATTTCTCAACAACATTTAGCTGCTATGACTTAGCCACGAGCTTCTCTTTAGCCACGAGCCCCTCCTCAAGATAACGCGATATACCTTTATTATATCTCAATTTTGTATACCATTTTAACGTTCAGAAATCTAGACTCTGGGCTACTACAAGGATAAACCTAATAACACTTTGTTTAACCCGGGAATTTAACATTGCACGCATGGTCAACAGTTACATCTGTAACTACTACACCAACGATGGAATCACAAAAGTTTTCCTTGAAATAAACATTGAGTATACCACTCAAACACCTATGTTCACAAATGAACCCATTTCGCCATCACTAGATTAAAATAAAAAACATTCGATTTGCCATTACACATGTTATCAGACTAACCCTTGCACGATAGGAAACGTAAAAAGGGTAGCCGGAGGGTTAACTTACAAATTGTAACTACTGCCGAGTTATTGCTCCAGTTAAGGATCGCATGTTCAGTTACTTGTACTTACTTATTGGTCTGTCTACCCTTTTAGTAATGTTAAGGATAATGTTTTATCATCTATACTAATATTATAAAGAGGAAAGATTTCTTTGTTTGTAGGGTTTTAACTCTGGACAAAACTACTGGACCGATTTAATAAATTATTTCACCGATACAAAGCTACATCTTTACGAAGTGTCATAGGCTATATTTAATTCCAGAAATAATTAGAGATCCCTAGTAAAACTTGAATAATGTAATCCAAGGTGTACAAAAAAATGTTCACGCGAGCGAAGCCGCGGGCGGAAAGCTAGTCCTTAACAAAATTATAAATGCGATAGTAACCCTGTCTGTCTGTTTTTCGCTTTCACCTTAAAACGGCTCCACCGATTCAGATGAAATTGAGTATAATGGTACATTTACACTTTGACTAGGATATAAGATAGTTTTCATTTTGGTGGGTTAAGTAGTTACCTCAATATACGAGTGAAACCGTAGGAAACAGATAGTTTAGAATTAACTAGTAAAATAATGCCATTTATCTGAGTTCCTTGGTGTTGAGAATCTTAATTAATTTTACTGCTTCAGCAAAACTCTTTGATAAATTTGATCAAAGAATAATTACTTTACACTTATTCTATTTATTTAGATAGGTAGCATTACTATGTACTGATCTAATAACACTAGAGTAGGAAACATTCTAACTTTGTTTGTGAGGCTTTATTTTTACAGAAAATTCACAAACAACTTATTTCTTAATCCTTTTACAAAGATCAATGACCTAACTGAAAATACTGATCTTGCTATACATATAACAATACCACCAACCCTCCAACAGTTCAAAACATCTCCAAATCTTAAAGGAACTCAAAACCTCAACAATCATAACTACTAATAAAAAAATTACAAGTTACGTAAACCCGTATCTGCATAGAAGAGGCAACTAAGCGCGGCACGTCGCCCCCGGGCCCCGCGCGCCTCCCGGGCCCCCTCACTCACACGCGAAACGAATAAAACACTAACACAAATAAGTAATAAAGTACAGCAGTAATATAAAACTAAGGAGCATCAACATCTTGCCACCCTAAGGGGCCCGCACCCCCGGGCGGTAATTCCCCCCGAACTTACTAAAATACTAAAAACGGAGATACAGGGGGGGCCACCCCCACGTTTTCTTATGCAAGATCCTTATATTTTAACCTAAATGTTGTAGATACGTTTCTGTTTTTAGTTATAACTTTGTTATTTGTTGAGTTCTCAGTTTTATCCGTTTTTCGGATGGAATTGTTTGGTAAATGAATTCATTGCTTGCTGTCATTATAGTTTTAAGGTTTTAGGTCATAACTGGGATAATTTTTACTAAATTAGAATTACATAAAACCCCTTATTTTGATCTCTGATACGACAAACACTGCAAGATAGATTACCTGATTCAGAATAGTCATCAGGAATTCTTTGTAGTCTCAGTCTAGATTTCTAGTATTTATCCAGAAAGCATCCCTTAAAATACGTAATTTATATAAGGGCTAATATAACTTTATTTTAATACGAATTTCCACATGCAACACACAATAAATATTGTATAGACCTATGTACAAAGTATCTACTCAAGTTTTATAAATTAATAAAAAATCTTTATTGTATGGGTTTATTATTGCTTTCAGTTAATGCATTCAATGGATAATTAAATTGCTCATGCATGTAAATGTGGGTCAAGGTTTTAATTGATAATCTTATATTGCTAATACAACAAAGATTGATGGGCAATCTGACAAGATGTCCCACTCAATTTATACTGACGTTTTAAACTACCATTTACCGTATGTAACATGCATTTATCTGGGATGAAAAGTACTTCGATTATAAGAATTCGCATACCTAATCTAACACACCTTCTTTTTGCAATAATCATCTACTCATCTAAGTATACACAGGTACATCTAGACCGTTATTTTCATATACTTACATACCTAATCAAGCATAGTAAATTTATATGTATGATATAACTAATAAAATAAAGAAATCATCAACATAATCGACCCGTAATCGGCAACCAGCCAAAAAAAAGTCTAATTTAGAACATCCTACTTTTTGGAAGTCAGGCATTTTTTTTTATTCTTTGTGTCAATCCAGAACATAGTCTATTTATGACCCATGTCTCACATTTTTTCTGTATTTTTTAAGCTTTAACACTCATTCTTCACTCATAAATCCATTCTCGCCAATGTTTACGATTATAATGTAAGCGGAAAGTATCATAAAATAGTAAGAAAAAAGTGTCTGAAAAATTTAACCCACTTGAAGCATACCCACGGTCTAAACTAGTCTAATAAATTCAGCAGCCCCTTGTGAAGATCAAAATGTTTAAAGGGTAGTGATGTTTTAGTGCAGGGCGGTCCAGGGTTTGATGCCCGTTCGTTAAAATATGTCGTTATTTTGATTGTAAAATTGATGACGCGATTGTAAAGATTTTCATGGGAATTTTTATAGGGGGCTAGATCTAAAAGGGGAAATAGAAATGGGAGGATTTCGATCAATACTGAGTAGCCATTGGTTCTAAGAAGGCTGTCAAAATCATGACCAGACCATGTTGATGGTTTTTAGTTGAAATCATACCTTATTAAAAAAAAAATATCCTAGGCTTGCTGAGTAGCAATAATATAAACTATTTGCTATATTCCTTTGGCTTTTTGCCCTCAGAAGACGACAAACTATAAGACAACATAGTTCTCGTTACATAAATATCTTCCAATAAATGGTTACGAAACGAGTTACAAAATATACTCCACATACAAGTAACTTAAGTTACTAACTTAAAGTAGAGCAAGTTAACTTGCTGCTATGCATGTGGAAAAGCCGATAAAATACTTTGAACTTTGCCCACACATACTTTATTCTTGAAGGTACGAGTACTTGTTTGTGTCTTGAATATCACATGTTATGATATCATTCGTAATGGACTAACTATGGATTTCCTTGCCGATTCTTCTCCATAGTACCCTCTTGGAACAAGCAGTTCCAAGCAGCAGGCTTCTAGTTTTGATTTTATATTACCTACTACCTGTAATTTTGACTTCGAATATATTTATTAATCAGCATCCAATAAACTATTTTTTTGACAAAAACAACGTTCAAGAGTAGTTTGTTTTAATTTGCATATTATTACAATTAGACACAGGGAAAGGCTTAGACAGAAATCTATCCATATAAAATGCTTTGTCCTGAATGACTGACGGATCAACGCACAGCCTAAACTGCTGATCGTAGAAACCTGACACTTGGGGAGTGTGTTATTTGTACGACGTAGACATCCGATACGAAAGGATTTTCCGAAATTCTACCCCTAAGGGAGTGAAAAAGGTGGGCAAAGTTTGTATGAAACTCTGTCATTTTTAATTTGAATTCGTATAGCCCTCGCGGGCGAAAAAGCTACCGAAAACCTAGTTAACTTGATATAATCTTTAAAATTCATTCATGTAAGTATTAAAAAATCAAAATGAACAGTTAGAACATAAATAAATCCTTTTCACAGTTCAATATTCCACAATAAATACCAAATAGAGCGTTCAGCGCCAAAAAATCCATTTATATTGAAATCTAAACCACTCAAACACCGCCACACATCGCCAATCAAATACCATACTAAAAAAACAAAATCCGCTTACCGAGCCTCCCGTAAAAATACCACTATGAAATGAAAAATAGACGAAAAAAAAGCCGCGAGAAAATAATGAATAACCCTGAAAAAGTAGTTCACGCAAAAAAATACCCGCAAACGAGTTTTTACCGATCTTTATTTGCTTTTTACGAGCAACTACTGAAAGTGAGAGTGGTTGGCGAAAAAAAACGTCACTATTTCTATCGGGAACGCGTGAAAAAACGGAAAAAATGCCATCTACCCGTCGAGAGAGAAAGTTCTATATTCGGCATGCCCGCGCGCCGTTCGTTTTTTATTTTGGGTTCCGCTTCCAGGGGGTTCCACTTTGTGTCGATGGAAGATGCGAGCACCCTTTGATACGTCATAAAAAGACTCAGTGAAGTTTTCATTTCGATTTGAACATGCAAATAGACAACATTATCTGAAATGCATGTGCTTCAAAGTGCTTTTTTCGAATATATGGACATTAATACATCGAAAGATCTGAGCATAACCCATAAAAAATTGGAGAAATTTATTCTAATAATTAATTATGTTTCAGAGATTACAAAAAGACTTTGAAAATATAATAGTAGTATTAATTCTTCTGTACTTCAATTACGAGTTACTTACTACAGCTACTACCTTTAGAAATCCTTCCTGTTCTGATTTTGGGGCTATCTTTCGAAATATTGAGGGTTTTTAGTAGAGTATAATAGTATACAATGGTCAACGATATAATGACTACTGTTATCTACAGTTAAATACAACACTAAAAGCCTTAAGATAAGATTATTTCAATAATAAACCTTATTGAGATAAACACCTACGACTGTCCTTTTCATCCCGCTGCTACACCCAAACAGACTCCAAAAACAACTAAAAGAAAAAAATCTACGGATCCCTATCCTCCGATCTAAAATTCGTTGCTGGCATATAGTTTTTTTTGTATTTTTTCAAAAGGATTTTTCGGTTGCAGCGTCCGGTGCTTGCAAATTGTATGCATGTGTTTCATACAGCCACTCTGTTAGTTTGTCCATTGTTTTGACGCGGAATTCTATTTGATGCTTTTTTTGGCGAGTGTCAAAAAGCCGTGTAGTACTGCTTTTATTGGAGTTAAAAGTTTTTGAGGTCTGTCAGTGAAATAGTTGACGTGCCGTCCGACCGGATTAGTTGGGGAAAGTGATTTTGAAATTGTGTGCCGGTGTTTTGTTTTAGTTTTTTTAAGGAATTAATTTTGTTGAGATGAAGTTTGTGGTCGGTATTTATTGGGAAGGGTTTATTAGGTGTTGATCAGGCAAAGAGTCTGTTTTGTGCATCATCAGAATGATTCTGGATTTATTATTACATTAAGATATCTATGTACTAGTTTATTTCACTTTCTTCACCTGGGTGAAACTATCTGAGTGAACAACGGTGGAATGTATAGTTTCCTCATTTCATATTGTAATCAAATCACCCGGTTGACATGTGGCAACTTTTAATATTATTTTTCTCTTCTTCTGTTCTTAAAAATAAAGTAAAAACAAATACCTATATATTAATGATAATTTATTTTTTTATTACCGTCATCTGCCTAGCCTTTTCCCACCTATGTGAGGGTCGGCTTTTAGTCTAAACCGTATGCAACTGGCAACAACCGGCTACCGGTATTTTTATTTTATAATTACCGTATCACTAGTAATAAAAAAAATAGATTCATCCAGAGGAACATAGTGCAAATGTAAACAAAGATGGTTCTTATAGATATTTTTCGTTCACATTAATTAGATTTTTAGCTCGTAGAGCAAGGCACAATTATTCAATCAACAAGAGCATCTATTTGTACATACGTTGGAACCATTTACACCATGACCAGAACTATGCTACTTTCTGTAGTGTAGAATAATGATTAATTGGAAGTAAACTATTAATATCAATACTTTATCTAATAAAAACTAGATATATAGATAGATATACTTTTTATTGCACACCAAATTAATAAAGGATCAGGAAAAAACTGGATCAGTCAGTAAGAGTTGTACAATCGCAGTTGCAATCAGCGATTTCTTGCAGACAACCTTAGGATGGACAGAAATTGTATGAACTCGGGAAAACCTAGTTTACTACCATAAAAAATATCTTGAATACAATAATAATCTATTAAGTAAATATCTATCGTAACTTTTGAGTCAAAAAAGGTTTACACTTTGGCATAACAAAAAAAAAGTCAAAATAATTTATTGCCGACGGGAAAACCAAACGTAACTTAAAATTTCTGTTCAATCATATAAATTGAGAATTCAAACGTTAATTAGTAAAGGAAGAAGATTTTAATTATTAAATTCTAAATCCCGTGAATGTTGCGGTGAGGTGAACCGCGTGTCTTACTCTTCACGTAAGTGTGAAATGGGTTTAGATCCCATGCAGGCCTTTGGTTAAAGTTATATATAAGTCAACTAGAGTAATAAACAATAGAATAACTCCTCTTTTTAAGTGATATCCCCCAATAATTTATTTGTGTGCATAATTTTGTTATAATTGTCTAATACGTAAAATATAAGGTAAAAAATTTGTTAATTCCACAGTTTATAGCCAATTTTTTATGTTTATCAAAGTAACGAATAATATTATGACTGTTAAGAATCTTATTATTGACGAATATTGTTTCCATTAATTTTATTGAATAATTTTGCTATTAGTTATTTTCGTTTAAATATTTATGATATTATGTTTACTTAATTGTTATAACTATGGTTTGATATTATAAAAATATTAAAAATATGCTAGTTATTATCATGTTTTGTGATATTCGTATAAGTGTAAATGATAAAAAGTTTGTTGCTGTCTATTAGTCTGATCAAAGTCATGTTCAATGAAAGAAAACTAGCTACTACCTTATTGCTCGTCTTGCATGCCACTCTGAAAATCAGTACGTATGAAATCCTTTGTCTTTTCATTCCTTTCAACATTATTTGAGAGTTTAAACCGCCTCCCCTACACCAGTACCCGGTAACAATCTTTTGATAATTTCATACATATAACGTTGGAACTATGACTTAATCTGCTAGTTAATTACTATCTAGAAGTAATGAAATCAGATCTTATGAAAATGAAGTTAAACATCACTTCAAAGTACATTAACATCTGCACCAACCATTTAACAAAATTATCTAACAAAAGCAGACTGGAAACCCCAACATAGTTGGGAAAAGGCTAGGCAGATGATGTAATAGAAGTAGTACTAAATAGTTTAAAAACCGCCGCGTTTCAATCAGTAGCGAATTATCGCTGCATCGGTCACTGAGCAAACACAGGTTTCCGACAAAGGGCGGCCGCAAATGGACATAAATATATGATGCTGCCTACATTTAGTTTAAATGGATGGTCAAAAATCTTATTTACTTGATAGTGTTCAGTTTTTTGGGTTTGCTCGTGAAAATTTTGGAAAAAAATGTTTTTTAAGATTTTTTTTGTCTTATCTTTCAGAAATGTCATTTGAAATCTGTTTGTACTTATATATATTTAGGTATATGTATTTATAAACGTTTCGTTTAGTTTATTGTGTGTATATCAATTATTAATAAATTTTCGATAGAACATTGAAGTTAAAAAGACACCCTATGTTAAGAATTAGGCTGGCAATGCGCGGTTATATTTTGCAGTATTAATTTAAGAGGCCTTAATATAATATCCAGTAAGATTTAAAAATCTTATCTTTATTTATTGTTATGTAAATTGCACTGGGAATCTTTTTCGACATAATTTTGAACTCGCATTTTCTTACAATGTAATTCTTATTTGAGCTACTTTATTACAAGGAAGATGAGCTTCTCCAATATGTCTATTCACAATGGTTAAGTTCAATTTAAATTATCTTTTGAGACCTTTACCAGAAGAAAAGCAAAAGAAAACTATCAGTTTTCTTTACGTATCGTTCTCAATATATACTCTTCTTACAGGCTCTAATAAATTGCAAGTACCTACTTAAACGTATTCACAATAATGTCCACAATAACGTTATACCCAATAAATCAACGAACAGACAACAACACAGTTCGAAATGATAATAGTACATGAGCGCTATGTACGGCACATACAGATTAAGGTAGTACATAGAAAAAAGTAAATACATGATAAAAAAGCCACATTTTATTATGAGCAGATCAGTCGAGAGAGGCCTGTGTTTGTGTGCGTGAGTATACAGTATGCTCCTGATTTTGGTACTAATTAATTATTTATTAAAATTAAGTTTTTTGTATAAAATTTTTCATGATTTAGGTATTCATTTCTTAATATACAAAGGTATTTTTATAGTGTTGTGTTTAGTAGGAATAATAATATAATTAGTTTAATAATTCAGGCTATATTACTATCTATATTTATTAGAATATGCTGTTTGATTCGTATGATTCGAAAATTAATATAATAACCTAAAGTGAAATCTTTATTCAAAATCAAAACCAAACGTATTAAAGTTCTTTTTCATTTTTGAAATCGAATACTTTTGAAATAAATGATTTTTGTGAAATATAAATTAAGTTATAAAGAAAATTATGTCATAATAGCCATACGTAGGACATATTTTTTTATGATATGAATACTAAAAACAACCGTTTAAATATTTTATTGGCATTCAAAATAACCATTTAACTTACGTAACATTCTACACTCGTAAAGAAGCATTATTGCATATTATATAGATCGATTTATTCACCCTATCTTTATTAAATGGCATATAAGATCGTGCAACCATTAATCGATGCAAGTATTTATGAATAAGGGCCGAGGTACAAACGACCATATATTGCTTGCAAGCAAAAGAATTCACTCCATAATTACACACTTTATCTCTTCCTGATTATCAAAAACCGGTTCGACAATATCTGTACAATAAACAAACGAATTACGAGCTTATTTTATAACATTTTAATGTACTAATAAAAAATTACATGCCTTTAAAAAATGACTGTTAAAAATGGACAACAGCCTGTGTATTAAGAGTGCATATGTGTTCGTGCATCTGCACGCGCTCACACAGGCGTAGATGTGGTTGTGTGCGTGTATTGGCGCGCGTGTGTGTGTATCGAGGTCACATTGCAGTGTACAGGGGCAGGCGCTTGTGATGTAACTTAAAAAAATGCCTCCTGTTTTTGGAAAGTTTGCCGTTTTCTGAGATAGCGGCTGCGTTTTAGTGTGTTGTATATTATTAGTTATAAAACTGTATCAGACGTGCTGTGTAGCTTAATAAATGTTTTAGTTTATGTCTTTCGTTTTATTTTATTTTATTCATTTTTTCTTGTGCCGTTTTTGACATTATAAATCTCTTAGACAGAATTATATTTCTGTACATTTATGTTTTTGTACAATTTTTAAAAAACTTCAGCACACTCAATTGTGACAAGAATTCTGCATTATAAAAACTATAATCTGTCCATGCAAGATAATGTTAAAAAAACAAGAGATGTTTCAACAATAATAATGTAGGATGTTGCATTGACATTTTAGGCCCATGCACATGCACTTTAGTTCCCACAAAAATGAATAATGGTCCCAAAAGTAGGCCACATGAACAGTTACGTGTAACCCTAAAATAACACCAGTGAACACAAATTGGTTTGTCATTAACAAACGACATCATTCCGTTCGTTCCAGATTCTCTCGCTCCGCCCCCCGGCGCCGCTCGGTTCCTCTTGTTTAACAACTCATGTTTGTGTGCCAGTTTTTTTTAACACGTCATATGATGCACATTTCCAATGTATGCATTCACGTGACTGATGTTGAGAAGATAAAAAAAAATCTTTTAAATATTTCTGTTTGTGAGAAGACGATGCAGATGGCAATCGTTATTTATATAATAAATGCCTGTCTGTCTGTTTCGCTTTCATGGCAACACGACTGAACCGATTAAGATGAAATTTGGTATGGATATAGATGGAACCCTAGAGCTGGTTATATCCAGATACATTAAGCTAGGCTATATTTTATGTGCATACAACACAAGTAGAGCTGTTATATTATGATCATCGAACATAAAGTCTCATTATTTTATTAGACTTTAAATAAAAATAACCTCATTCTTCCTTGAATTCGGTCAAAAATTACTCGCAAGGATCATATATCAGGGCTTCCGACCCTGATCTGCAATTGTGTTAACAGATTCAAACAGATTTAGGTCAGGCACAATGAAGGTTTGTTCGTAACGTTAACGTTAAACATTTAATGTATTTCGGTACTCGTTTCGAGTTTTTGCTTATGTAAATTTTGATCGCATTTCAATCGATACACTGAAGTTGGTATTGATGATATTTCTGATTTGATATTTTTAGTTATTTTTCTGCACTGTTGCAATATTTTTGTGTGTAAATTAAGTGTTCAAAAAACCTCTTCACAAGTTAGTTAAAGGATATAAAACATATTATTTTAGTTTAAAAACCAATATATTTTTAAGTACGAATTTCAGCAGTGTAAAAACATAATTTAAACATATATTATAGTTAATAATAACATTATTTATGTGATAGTCTATCGCCTCTAGGTGTACTCTATTACCGAAAATGCAAGTCTTGTCGCGGCACGCATTAAAAATCGACAATCGTGGTGTGCATCACCGTGGCGGGGTTACATCGGAATTTAATAAAAACAATTATATTTTAATCTTAATAGTAATCAATTATGTTTATCGATACATTAAAAAATATGTTTTTTTATAGAACGAAGGTTCCGTAAAAACGCGTATTTGTATTTTTTAATAAATTGTTTTTGTGCATAATATTGGTAGTACAAAAACGTGCAAACAATTTATTATGCTCACAATGTTTTTGAAGGTCGGTAAACATTTACACAAGTACTCAAACAGGTAAAGGTTTCAAACTTGAGCCAAAGTATTTTTCTTGATTCGTATTCTACCTATCCATCGTCTACAGTATTGAAATTCTACTCTATCGCTCTGACTTCACGGCTGATTTTACTTTACGTCGTGTGTAGATTTCTAAGCAGCAACTGCAGTCTTAAATACAAAATGAACAAACGAACCCTATTCAAGGTAAGACGTAAAGTTTCCATGATGAATAATCAGTAACAAACACTCGGCGATCAGCACCGGCCATATAAAATATTCATATACGTTTTAAATTCATACTAAACACATCAAAACAATGGCCCATAGTTTTCGTGTCAAAGTTTTACGACCTATTTTATGGCAACCGGATCTCCCAAAAATTCTTACAAAAAAAATAAGAGAAACCGTTGGCCAAAATTGTACGATTATGACATTTACAAGAATACACCTAATATAAAGAGTAATGAGAGGACATTGATTGCATGAAAATCGATTTCAATTGCATGCGCGAACCTGCTCGGTGACCTTTGTCTTTTTGTGTCGGCATCAGCCTTGTGAGAATAATAAACTGCTTGTCAAAATAACAAAATGTATGTGTCCATAAACATATTTGAAGTAAACCCGCATTATTTTTAATATCTTTTAAATATTGTTCTAAACTTTAGGTAAATCCAATAAAAAAAAACTTTTAATATTTTACACCAGTAATTTTATAAACGAGGATATAAATACGCAAGTTTGTTAATAAAACTAACACAAAGGCAAATAAACATTTACATTCATTTGGCATTGACGTGTTTTCATGTTTTTATTAGACGAGTGACTGCAATGTTTTAATGCGTAAGTAAAAAATACAATCTCAAGTATCATAATTGCCGTCTCCGTACTGAAACATTAATATTTTATAAAGTCACAACATTAACATATAATTTAAGCGCGTTTTCCCTCAAGGCATATAATGTTTAATTAAAATCCAGTTGTATACGACCTTTACGAAACAAAATCCTTACATAAGCCCCGATAGATGGTGCTGATGCAATGCAGCTTCAAATTACGTTCAATTAAAGTTTCGTAATCAATACAAAAATAAATAATTTTAGATTTATGAAAGTAGTCCATTGCTGATAAAAGTTGTTTGTCTGTTTATATTATCATGGCCGTTGTTCAACACTGAACATTTGCACAGAGAAAAGTGATGAGTCAGTAATGACTATAAAAATTACAGCAATTTACATGCACCTTGACATTTTAAGACCAAATATTAGTGGTTTCTTGCGGTATGGCATACTGCATATTTCGGATTTTATTTTTAAAGTTTACCAATTAAAATTCTTTTGAGGAAAGCCGTGGTAGGTTTAAGAGACACTAAAAAAAATTAAACGAAGAAAAGTACCCAAAAGCTATTCCTAAAACTTGTACTCGCATAGGAATATAGTATGTATATGATTGTAACGAAGCTTCATACTGACATTACCAAGCGTTACTTATAACTTCAAATAAAAACAGTATAACAAAAGTAACTGCAAACAGTTGCACCAGTTAATGCAAATATTCAAACAAAAGCCACACTAGAGCGCCAACTAACGGATCTTGAGTACATTTAAAACAAATAATCTAACACGCCAACCGGCGCCTAAAGTGCATACAAAAAGAAATGTGCAACATACTCTCTCTTAGGTTCAATAAAAAACGACTCAGGCGCACAGCGCTGCGACGATGCGTTTATTTCAGCAATTGACCTAAATACGCCACATGGTCGCGCCGACTTAACGCACATAGCTGTGTACGTACGCGCCGCGCGTGCATGTGTGCGTGAGGATGCGATTGTGTGCACGATACAGGTTGTATTGTTGCTGTAGGGTGCGGAAAAAAGTTAATTTCATTAATTTTTTAAGTATAATTTGTGAGACTAATATCTTACTTATGACCATTAATCATGGTTTTTATATTCATTTTTTGAATGTCAAAACTTCCTTGGAAATACGATTAATAAATTAATCAGCTGTTTGTAACTAACTATAGTTTTCATTTGCCATTTCACTAGATATATCAAATTTAGTGTCTGGAATTGAGAGAGAATATTGGCAGTGCATCATGAAAGCCAGCATTAATATGATGTCCCCGAATCCTATAATTTTCATACCAATATCATCAATAGGTATATTACTACTTAGATACTATATAAAATTATAATAAAAAATCGACTTCAAACCTAAGCCAAAACTACGTATATTTTTCCTAAAAAAATACACTCACAATCTATACTAATAAAACTATAGTTCTGTGAACTATAAAAAATAACAACTTAAATATAACTCGGGCGTAATAAAAACTTCACAAAATTAAAACCCGCAAGAAAAATTAAACTTAATTATGATAAAAAATGCAATTTTATGCGGACGCTACGCGCAATGACAAGCGATATTGAATTGTGGCTCAGTTGCGCGTGTGTGTGTACCATTCTTTCACACATTTTTGATCACTACACTTTTTATTTGGGCCTTTTTTGTAATCGTGTGCGTTTAGTTGCACATGTACATGTATGGGTGCGCTAATTGCGATAGCTACTTCATTTAAATTTCGACTGTCAGCCGTTCGTTGGGAAATGGGAGTAAGTATGAATTTGGGGTTTTTTTTTGTTCTTTTGTGCCAGTGTTTTCGGGGATGTGTTGACAGAGCTTTTTAGGTCGTAACATTACTGGAAATGTAGATGAAGATAATGTCATTAAAAATAGAATATGAGTTAAAGAAATTTGCTTTTGGAAAAGTACCTTAAAAATAGTTTTTACCTAATTTATTACCGATAGAAAATGTGTGACTAATTATTATTGGACATAAATAAATTAATTGAATTAGGATATTACCGACAATAAAAAAATATGTTTTTTTATTATTTTTTTATAAGTTTGATGCTATACAATCTCGTCCCATCAAAAGGAAGCTTTATTTCAGTTATTGAGCATAGACACCTGCTTCTGTAGTCAGTGGGCGTCTCAGAATCTCACCGACCTTGTGTGAGCCGGAACACCGCCCAGTTAGCATTGAACGGACGGACGGACTGACCGACTTGGGTTTTGTAGTCGTGGCGAGGGTTACTGTTTTGGTAATGGTGATCAATTATGATTATTACAGTAATTATAGTTTCGTTTTTGGATAATTTTTTACTCACAAAAATGTTTTTAAAGTAACAAATGAGTATGTTCATGCTTGTTTTCACGAAGAATTAAGCGGAGGTCTATATCATGCTATCATTGCGTCGTAATAGAAGGCAAGCATTTACTCGAAATTATTTCCTTACTACTTATATAAATGGGATTGTCACTCAGTTTGTCGGTTTGTTACGCTATCTCTGTTAACCGGTGAACTGATTTAGATAGAATTTAACCTAGAAACCGCTTAAAATCTTGGATAAAAGCTTAACATTTATCTTTATCACTAACTAGCGGCCCGTCCCGGCTTCGCACGGGTAGCCTATGTTACTCAGGGTGAATGTAGTTTTCCAATGGTGAAAGAATTTTTGAAATCGGCACAGTAGTTTTTGAGTTTATTCATTACAAACATACACACAAAAATACAAATCTTTCCTCTTTATAATAGTAGTGTAGATTTGTACACCGGTATTAATAAATAAAAAGGGTAATTTTTAATAGTGCGCTTGAAGTAGTTTAATAAGTTGTAAGAGACCGCAAATATCTAGTAATTATCAGAACAATTATGAAAACAATTTGAGCTCGCTTTTTGTATTCAATCGATAAAATATTTAAACATTTTTTCAATGCCACGTTACTAAAAATATTTCCGTCCTACAAAGTAAAATAGGTACGTAATAACATTCTATTAATAGTTATAATAAATGTCACAACAATTTAACTGTCCGAGAGTAACAATAAGAATGCATCAGCTGCTACAATCGAGATAGTAATATTATCATTTAATAACAACGCGCAAGGCTTGCCTCCCAGTTGAATTATGCAAATAATAATACCACACTGGATGTAGCTCGTGGCTAAGTAACAGCCGCACGGATCGACCGATCATAGGTTAAGCTGCGCTTGGCGCGGTCGGTCCGTGGATGGGTGACTGTCTATGTCATAGCGAGACTCCTGCGTGCATCGGAAAGCAGGTTAAGCTGTTAGTCCCGGCTGTCATTTTCAGATCTTTGACAGTCGTTACGGGTAGTCAGAAGCCAGGAAGTCTGACAACCAGTACCAAATTTCATTCAAATCCATTCAACCGTTTTTACGTGAAAGAGTAACCAACATACATACATCCTCATAAACTTTCGTATTTATAATATTAGTAGGATAGGAAATTATTAGGAAGTAGGTACGATGTGTATTCAAAGTTAAATTGTATTCAAAACAGCTCAATTTATGCTGATAAATTTACTAGCAAGATTATTATAAAACAATAGTCGTAATACACGTGTAAAACATTGACAACAAAAATCTCGTAATAAAATACTAAAAATATAGTTTTTCTCCAAAAGATATCTCGTCGCAATATACATGAGTATCGATAACCTGCCTCTTCAAACGACAACTTTATGCGCCTGCGACTAACCTTTGGGTTTAACCTCAAAAATCAGATTACCAGATACGATTATGTCAATAATCTTTACCTTTTAAGGTGAACTAATTATGTAAACACATGTTTTATACATTTTAATACTTGGGAAAAGAGATTTCACTATCGCGGTGGGCCTCATAAGGTAGTTTAAGAAGTAGAGAAAGTCAATCTTTTATTGAAATTATATTGAACGTGCTGTTTCACCTGCTTCCCGAAGGAAATACTTAACGGACCCGGATAAAAACTACCCTATGTCCTTTTCTACGGTCTAAGATATTCCCGTACCAAGTTTCATCTAAAACGGTTCAGCGGTTTACGCGTGAAGAGGCAACATACAAACAGACAGACAGACATGCTTTCGCATTTATAATAATGTTTTTTTATTAATTGATTTGTAGTGAAGTGACTACTATTGGCATCATACACGTTTTATTCAGGTGTTACTTGACTGTCTCATTAACAAGTTGGTGGCTAACGCTAGTGCATAAAGTCTGAGGTTCAATTCCCAGTTTGGGTTTTATTAGTTTTCTAGGATTTTCTCGAAACTAGAAGTAGTCAGACTACTTCTAGTGCTAGCTTGATGATACTTAAATATGTTTTGCGAATTGTGGGTGTGCCACCACCTCTGTTACCCCCTTAGCGAACATACGCGTAATGATATAGTAGAAAGATTGAGTTTAAACGCCGCAACAAACTGATTTCTGAGTATTTTGTTTTTAGTTTCGTAATGTGAGGTGAGAGCGAGGTCTCTTTGTAGGAGTGGGCTTAATTTTTGTAGGTATATATTGAAATATTAGTATTATAATTTGATCATGCCAATGATATTCCGATAACTGTGACGTAACTGTAAGGCCGACAGCTAAAAATATTTAAGTTATTCACTCGCTCCGTCCAAGATTTTAAATCAAAATTCTATCGCCGTGATAAAAAGAGATAAATGTCGGTCCCTCTTTATATTTCGGTGACGGCCTCTAAATACCCTCTGTCTACTCCCCAGAGGGTTAAGCGTGAAGATAGAGGTAATATACAGAGCTTATTACTTATAATTATGATTCATATCTGGCCTTATACCGTGAAAATGAGGTTGGGTGAATTTTATTATTTTTGTAACTTTCGATTTGTTTTGTGCTTATTTTAAGATTACTTATTTGAAACAATGTATGTACTAATTAGAAATATTAATAGAAATACTAAAAATATTAATTATTGAGATATTGGACTGCAAATCCTTATCACAAGTATTGTCGTTCAAAGTAGTAATGCTAGCAGTCTCTTTTGTACATTTGAAGACGACGGCGATGATGAAGAATTTTTGTAGCCATATTTTAGTTTAATATTTTATGTCAATTTGATATATATATATTTTTTTTCAATTTGTATAATAATGAAATCGTCCACGTAAACAAAAATGAAAAAAAAAACATAAAATGAAAACCAGTGGGCTAAACTATGTAATTTTTTTATGGAACCAAATAATGGCAACTATTCCGCATCAAACTAAAGTATAATCACGTAAACCGGATCATAATTATTATAATATATTTTATGTTTGTATGTGATTACGCTAATCGGTGTACATACATAAAATAAAATAAAAAAATACCGATCGAATTGAGAATCTCCTCTCTTTTTTGAAGTCGGTTAAAAAGAATTTATTTTTAAGCAAATTATTACGAAATCAACCAGCGAAACTAAAAAAAACACTCTTATCACATTTTCATTCGCGGCCGGCACACGATAAACGTTCGATGCAGCCGGACATTACGGCCTCATTTTTATTTGGCACATAGACAAAAACACCCTTTTTTACATAATACACACGCACACTTATGTACACGAGTACATAAGTACATAACCGGACAATACATAGTCGCGGCACGTTCAATAATTAGTGAATGTTTTTTAAACAGAAAATTTCAAATGAACTTTTATATTGTGATTCGTTTTTTGAATTGGGGTTTGTGTACATATGTGTATTGGGTACTTCGTGAGTAGTGCACTGTCAGGTTTTAATGAGAAATGCAAATTATTTCGGAGAGTTTTTCATTATGCTGGAATTAATGTTAAGGTTGATATCAAAAGTTCTTTTATACTTCATAACATTGATGGCAGATCAATGTAATGTAGTCGTCGTCTGTTTAGTGACATGTGATAGCTGACTGAAAGGGCTTCGGTTTCGATTCCCTAGTTAGCAAAACTTTGTAAGATACTTTTCTACACAACCATTTTATTCCAAAAAATACAAGTACTAATACGAAATCTATTGGTAACGAGAATCGAGAATATATTGCTATTACCACCATGCTTGATGGACAAATTCATAATTGCCTTTTACTGTGAAGAAGAAACCACTGAAATATATGTTTTTTCTATATTTCTTTCTTTTACTAAATATTACCTACTATTCATTCTCGGATCAGATATTCGGAGGGTGTATGTTATCCATTGAACGTTTTGAGAATAGTGTAGTTTCTCAAAAATGGTTACAGAGAATAACGCATTAAAAATATCAAATTAAGCAAACAAGTCCTGATAGTTATGAACTAATTAGGAGTCTCAAGTGTGATTTTTTTTTAAATTTCAGTTTATCATTTCCTCTAAATAGTACAAAAGAAAATGCGTTACCTATTTTTTTATTAATTGGTTAAAATTAATCTTAATCAGACCGAAACAAGATTATGCATTTGCTGATTTTTAATAGACATAATACCTTTCCAACTTCCTAAAAAATAATTTCAGTAAAAACATCAACATCTAAATAAAACTCCAACCGAGATACAATTCTGGTTACCCCCATACGGTAACATAGCAACAGAATTAGTCGGCCCACTCAACGCAAGGGCAAACCCAACCATACAAAGTATACTCTTACTTACCGAAACCGCTTTCACTTGATCCCCTTCGTCCCCCCTAATTTAGGTAAAGCGGAGGAATCTCAAGGAAGTTATTTAAGGAGTCAGAGTTCTAGATATAGTGGACGGTAGTTTTATAAAAAGCAAGGGCTCTTCAAGAACTGTCGGGCTAGACTCGAAGGGCAGAGGGTCGAAAAAACTGGATTGAACCGGTCGCAACTAGATATAGGTAGGTTCCTATCTATGTATGTTGCTTTGCTGATATTTAAAGATGGTTTTATTAACTAGGTGGGCTATTGTTTTTCATAAGAATATTGGTAGTTTATGCTTCAGACACGAATAAAAATCATCTTATCCTACTAATATTAAAAGCGAAATTTTGCGAGATTTTGTTACTCTTTCACGTAAAAACTGCTAAATGGATTTGGATGAAATTTGGTAGAGACATAGCTTATAACCTGGTTTAACACATAGGGTACTTTTTATCTAGATGCGCCAAGTAGTTTTCTCAGGATGCGGGTGAAACCGCGGGAATCAGCTTGTAAATTCTAAATGCTTAAGTAATTATGTGTGTTTTTTGTCGACCGTTCATGTATAAACCGCTTAACTGTTTTAGATGAAATTTAATATGGAACTAGATAAATTATATACAATATTATTTATGCACATGAAATTTCGATCACTTACGATGTAATTGAACCCTTTTGGCATAGTAAATTATATTACAATTTGCAAAGAAAGAGTTATTTGTAATGTTAAAAATATTCCTTCATCTCAACTTTATCAAACTGTAATAAATTCTGACTTTTTAAAATTAATTAATTGCAATTTTATAAGGAGTATCGCTACTCTTTATAAATGTATTCTTTCTTTCTTTGTCAGTGCCAAGGTAAGTTATAATATGCGTGTTATAATGCAATTTCTCATTAATTTTATTTACGAATAAGTATCATAAAATGAATTATTGTTATAGGCTTTGGTCTGTACTTACGTATTTAGTAAAAACTTAGTCATATTTAAAATGTTAATAAAAATATAAATAAAAATGTTTAATTTATGTCCAAATATTATAGAAGAGTGGTTCATATTTTATTACATTTTATTTCATTTTTTTTATTTAATCAATTACCAATTAATACTATCAATAGCTCTATTTGATTTGTATGATAATACTTTTGATTATGAACTAAAACATTCCTGTTTATTACTCAACATGCAAAACTAATGCGTTGATAGTAAGCTATCGAGAGAACAAAACCAAACACGTTTTTATATTTATAAACGAAACTAGGGAAAAAACATCAACAGTTTCAAAAATATTGTTTAAAACCATTTCACTGTTAACGTAAACAATCCACAAAAAAAAATAACCTAACACCAATCAAAATACCATAAACAAATACACGGATTTAAAATATCAAAATCCATTCCGATTATATCAATATCCGATTCAAACTAAATCCCGTCTCGATTCCGCAAAATCTACACCACACACTATTCTATGCACACATGTAAACAACTCACACTTACGTGCACGGTATGCATGTGTGCGTCTATCCTTCCTTGACCTAGAGACGGCTACTATCGCAGATTGCTAGTAGGTCAGGACCACTACACACTACACGGGACGTCCAACCTAACCTGGACTGCCCCTCCCCCCTCTCTATATCACAAGTTAGTAGTCTGCGCTGCATTTGAATAGGTTTTCCCGTGTCTACGTAACTTGGACATGTGGCTAGACGAGTTGTAGACGGAATGCGGTTGGACGCGATTAAATGGCGTCGTGCGGCTCCAGAATTTGAATTTCGAATTTAAGTTTTAATTAGGGATGGGTTTATTAGTTAATAATGTTTGTTGGGTAGGTTAGTTGCGTGGTATTATGAATTCAACGCGTGGGTAATGTTTTAAGTGGGTTCAATCATTAATATAATTAGGGAATTTGTAATAGTAGCGTTGTTTAATTGTTTTGTTAATTTATTATTTAGATTAACGTAAAGCCTATTACGGAAGTGTGTGTCAATTAATTTAGATACGGATATTGTTTAGTTTTAACACAGTTAACAGGTATATTTAACATTAAATGTGAGTATAATCTCTAGCGGAATAAATAGGATTAAAACAAATGCGTTGCAAAAAACAATGAGAGTTAATTTTCTTTTCTGGTTGTGAATTTTTGTTAAATAGTTTTTGACGAGCTTTAATGTTAAAATAGAAATAAAAGGTTGGAATTAGACCAACTAACGAACACTAATAGCAAACAAACATGTAACTGATACCAGACGGCCATTTTTACAACATACCTATAGCCAATAACCGGTTTCTGTTTACTTGAATTAATAGGAAACTTTAGTGGTACTAATGTATGCATTGTGAGTACATAAATATAATTTCAATTTACTGCGCAGGGTCGATCCGGCCTTGAAGTCTGTGTGACGTCTGTCGGCTGATAATAGTTAAAAATACATTAAGTACCTACTAACATTCCAGATAAATAAATATGTTACTCTAAATAACAAAAGGGCTGCCAAAAAGGATATTGAACGACAAAATACATCCTACTAATATAATAAAAGCGAAAGCTTGTGTGGGTGTATGTTTGTAACTCTTTCACCCAAAAACTGGTGAATGGATTTGGAAGGAATTCGGTACACACATAGTTTATTACTTGGATTAAAATATAGGATACTTTTTATCCGTGTGCGCGCAGTAATTTTCTCAGGATGCAGGTGAAACTGTGGGAAACAGCTAGTCTTATCTATACTAATATTATAAAGAGGAAAGATTTTTTTGTTTGTTTGTTTGATTGTAGGAGTTTAACTCAAAAACTACTGAACCGATTTAAAACAATCTTTCCCTGTTAGAAAGCTACATCTTTACGAAGTGTCATAGGCTATATTTATTTCCAGAAATAATTAGAGACCCCTACTAAATTTTGCATAATGTAACCCAAGGTGTAAAAAAATGTCCACGTGGGCGAAGCCGCGGGCGGAAAGCTAAAACTCCAGAACGGCTGGGTCGATGTAGCTGATTTTGGTTTTGAAATGTTTGTCGTAGTCCAGGCAAGGTTTAAACGGTGAGGAAAAGTTAAGATAAACTAACTAACCCGGGTAAACTAGTACGAAATAAATATAAAAACTATACGTCAATGAAAAACTCCATGATATGCGTACGCGCTGTTACAAGTGTGTAATAATACATACTTCGATAACGAATGTACTAATTCTTTCATTTTCAGCTACTAATTTGGTAAAAAACAAGGCGTTATTCTTCTTTCCCTTTTATATGCGTTCTTTTTCAACTGAAACGTATTTATTAAAATAATATAATGACGAATATTATTGTATATAAATAAATATGAAAAAAATAACGTAGAAAAAATATATATGCAAAGTTTATTCTATCGCAGTCTCTTTACGGAAAGACAAACAAGCTAATTAATTATTGTTTATATGTCTATACCTATCGCCTTCACTCCGCTGACGTAATATTAAGAGCGAGACAAAACGTTTTGCGTTTCCCTCAAAAAACCTTACAAAATTACTTGTAGACAAATGTTATTATTCATTAACTGATTTCTTATTAGACAAGTTACCTAATTGAAAACAAATTTACGTCTTTTATTAAGATGATAAATATATTAATATAATCTGATTACTCTTTTAAAAGCCTCAGTAATTATAAATAAAGTTTGTAATTGTTTTTTAGTTTAGTTTATTTAGTAAAAATGTTTTTATGCTTTATGGGCAGAATGTTTAAGGATACTTTAAAAATGTAACATCCGATTTGTAATACTTACCTATATTCTGAGCAAATAAATTTTCTATTTCCTCTTCACAGTTCAAAGGAAAAAAATACGGTTATTCATTCATATTGACATAATATTGTTACTAGCAGTTTTCCCGTTTACCTCAATCCACTAGAAACAAGAAAATAAGGAGCTTACGGTCTTTTCCTCGAAAAAATGGTAATTTTTCCTCTCGATTCTTTGTACCGTATTGTTATATGTACGACGTACGTGTATGAAGGTAATGTAGAAAAGCTTTGTATTGTGTTTAGTTTTAATTTTTTTTTGTGGACTGCTAAAAAGGAGAATTTATTTTATATAAATAACTCTATTTATAGCTAGTTGTATCAAACTTCATATATCATTTATATTTCTACTTTTACGTATGTAACACTAAAACATTGTTTATTTTTTTTATATGCTATATGTTATTAAAACATATTTATAATAATTCAGTAAATATGTATCATAAATCTTAAGAACAAAAAATATATTTAATTTTATCCTTCATTTTAATAGACCTTGACTGACAGTTTTTCCGTTTTACGTAATAGTAACCATATATTTTTTTTGTATGCAACCTGCTGATGTACTTAATCATCATCTGCCTAGCCTTTTCCCAACTATGTTGGGGTCGGCTTCCAGTCTAAACCGGATGCAGCTGAGTACCAGTGTTTTGTTTTGCTAATGTACTTTTTATAATAGAAATAAAAAGCATTGCCTCTGTAATTGACGTAGGTGAAGCATGCAGTTTTAGTTCGTTTTCAGAGCCGGGAAAATTATTACTGGGTTTTTCCATAAGGAATAGTAGCAAGTCTAGATTTATATCCTTATCCCTATAATTCAAGTCTTCAATGACAGTATGAAACGCAAATACACAGTATTACAATAATCTAACATATATATCTATAACTAGCTGTTTCTCGCGGTTTCACCCGCGTGCCAAGGTAACCCACCCAGATAAAAAGCTTATAACCTTCTCCAGGGTCCCCTCTATCTCCATACCAAATTTTATCTAAATCGGTTCAGTAGATCCAGAGATTACTCCCTACAACCTCACAAACTCGCAAACTTTACCTCTTCATAATATTAATATAGATGTAGAAAAACAAAATACCACGTTCAACAACTACATTTAAAGAGTACCTCATAATACAAAGTACCCACGATTAAAAAAACTACGCACTAACATGGATGCGCCTGCGCAGCGAACAATCGACGATCGATATTTCATTACTGACGTCATTATCAACACTATATTGGATAATTTTATGGCGTAATGTGGAAGGACTTTTATAAATAGGAACGCATTTGTGATACATGTTTACATATCCTACTAATATTATTAATGTGTAAGTTTGTCTATCATTATGTATGTTAGTTATTCTTTCACGCTAAAACGGATATGAATTTAGTGCACACACATAGTTTATTATCTGAATTAAAACCAATCATACTTTTTATTCCGATTAGACCCTTTAAACACCACGCAGACAAAGTCGCGGGCAGCTTTTAGTATAAATTTATTATAAAAGAGATATATGTAAATGTGAAACTCTGCCTACATCTTCGAGGGAAACAGGCGTAATATCAAGTAATTTGATAATCATTTGATAAATATTTTTGAATACTTAATTTATTACTGCCCGGATTTTAAATCGATAATCACCTTTAACATCAAAGTTTTCGAGCTTAGGACCTTAAGCCGACCTACATTTTTAGTATAATGAATTTCATGATACCCATACCCTTATACTTCCCCCTCCATCGAACATGTCATCACTATCCGGTCTAACCGGCTGCGTATCACTTTTCTACGTACACATATAATCTATATCTACGCACACATATACACCAACATATATGTATGTGCACAAAGTCAAGGGTTGTATGCACCGGGGTGAATGACCGCCGAAACGCAGCGCGCAGCAAGGTCACACACACAAGCGCACGCTCACATAGACGCGGCGACCGTGAAATTAGAAATAGTAGTGATGTGTGGTGTTTGAAATGCACTATCGATGCTTGGACGGAAAATGGTCGATGTTTTCGTTTCACGATAGAATAATTCATCAATATACCTAATATTGATTAGGTATTAAATAAATACTCTATTTTAGGTACGAGACTAGTAAAAATGATTTAGTTCAAAATACATATACGTAATTGCCCCTATTGACATTTTATTGATTTAATTGTATAAAATTAGTCAAATATTATTAATTATTTATGCAGTAAATGCTAATTCGTAATAATGAAATAATGAATACAAAAAAATTAATGAGTACTCATTAAAATGTACATAGGCAGTTAATTAATCGGTCAAGTACCTAAAAGTAAATTATCAATTGAAATAAAACGGAATAACAAATTTTGTAAGTTCAGCGCCCAAAAAATTTATACGATTCTAGGTTTATTTCTTATACAATAAAAAATATATATATTCTTATTTACCTACCCGAATGAACTTAATGTTAATGTATTCGAACATTGTTATATTATGTATTTGGGTGGCTTATTTCTGTATTCATAGATTGCATATAACGTGACCCTTGTTTCTTTATCAATTGTATTTTTTTATTAAATAAATTGGGTATCTAAAAGCTTTACTGTTTTACCCCCAAAATACATTTGTCAACACCGAAAAATAAATATCAATCTTGTCGTCAACTTTCTTTAAGAAAATCAAGTGTGTCCCATCACTACAGACCCCCACAGGCATAGCTCTCGGTATAAAGCCATAACCTTGCAACATGGTCAACATGAGCGACCAAATGATATTCAAATCCGTCAGCCGTTGTATTAGCGATCGACTTCGGTTGAATACTGATGAGCCCAAGAATGCAAGCAGGGTTAGCATGAAAAAACAATTGTTTCCTGAACCCTAACTATGTTGCATGCATTACACAATGTATGTCTGCGTGAATTTTAATAGTATGTTAATAAAACTGATTTATAACTTGACGGTGAACGACTTTCTTTCGTGCGTTCAGCTCAAATATATTTAAAAAGAAACTCCTTAATATGTTGGAATTTAATATTTTCAATAGTTAAGGTCTGTTTCGCGTTTTTTGTCGTGTGAAGTTTTTTTTTTCGAAGCCAAATAGTTTTTATTCTATGCAGCTCGAAACTAAGAACAGCACAGCACGTTGCTACCATTATTATAAGGGGAACGCTTGTATTTAAAAATTGAAAAAAAAAACAACTTTATTACGTTGTATCCGTTTTCAATTCAATTATTATTTTTTCATAAAAGAAAATATTCCCATCACTAGTGTCGATGCACTATAAAAATATGTCAAATTTCGCATTCACCACTCAACTACTGTTACGGTTATATTCAATATACACTAGCTACGACTACTGCTTACATCAATATATCAATCTTGGAGTACCGTTTTCATGGTAAGTCTTTATGTTTTGATCTTAAGATTTATACCAATGCATGCCTAAACACAACTAGGGACTATGGTGTTTTAAAAATGGTCTAGTAGTCATTTCTAGTACTTTTTAAAAATTATACCTACGCTTAACCGATAATTCTCTAAAAATTGAAAATCACACATGTAATGAACTTAAAAGAAAAACTATCAGGGCTAAGTAGGCTTAACCGGTTACAGAGTTATAGTCGACCAACTAAAACGTACTACGGAACCCTACTGCGCGTGGCCCGACACGCACTTGACTGGTTTTTTGTACATAATAGAAAACATAACTTTTCTTATTTCTTCATTTTAAGATTCCAAAAATATTTTTTTTTGGAATCTTAAAATGAAGAAATAAGAAAAGTTATGTGTAAACTTTTCTTATTTCTTCATTTTAAGATTCCAATAATATATATATTTAGAATACAAGCTGTCGACTACCTTCAAACGACAAACAGAAACAAGTAATAATAAAAATCATTTTTTATCTATGAACTAAAGTTGTAACTATCGATAAACCTATACGCCACATCACTCGACACATTCATTTCCCCACACTAGCGTCGTTGCACTACAGTGAGTAATTTCAGTAGCATTATAAGTCGGGTTTATTTTCGTAACGTTTCTTCGACGCCTGTAACGCCTACACAGTTGTAACGTTACGATTTTACTATGTATATACACGTATGTCTTAGATCAGTGGCTCTCAACTTTAAGTTTTGACTAGCTTTCCGCCAGCGGTCTCGCCCGCGTGGTCTTTACGAATTCAAATTTAAAATGACAGTGTTTCATACTAATTTTGCCCCCCTTTTCACCCTTATTTTGGAAAATCAAATCAAAAGAACACACCCTCTAAGTTTCGGGTCTCTACGATCAGCAATTTAGGCTGTGCGTTGATCCGTCAGTCATTCAGGACAAAGCATTTTATATGTTCATATAAGAAACACCTATTTTCAGGGATGAGAAAGTGAATGTCTTTTCCTTTTGTGGGCGCAGTGGGGGAGAAATTTCAGACTCTTACACGCATCCATGTTCCTTTGCGTTTCGGGTTAGCATAAAAGACTACTTATTACAAAAAGTGTTTAAATTTTACTAGTTATTTCACCATAAGACACACACACTACTTCACGCACTCAGATAAAAAGTCCAAGCCTATAACCGTTTCCAGGGTCCTATCTAACTCCATGCCAAAAATCATCTAAATTAGTGTAGCTGTTTTACTGTGAAATCGTACGAGTTACTGAGTTTTTCATCGGGAAGTTCTCAGAGTGCTATAGCTAAATTTGATTTCATCATCATCATCAGCCTATATATTGTCCCACTGCTGGGCACAGGCCTCGTCTCACACAGAGAAGGCGTGAGCATTGATCACCACGCTTGCTCAAGGCGGATTGGCGATTTCAGACTTTTAGGTCCAGGTTTCCTCACGATGTTTTCCTTCACCGTTAGTCAGTGGTATCTAAGATAGACTTAGAAAGTACATATGACTTGAGAAAAGTCACATTGGTACTTGCCAGGTTTAGAACCCGCAAACTCGTAATCGAGAGGCAGGTGCCTTAACCACTACGCCACCACGACTGTGTTTTTCATTCGAAATTTGATTAGCTGGATCAAAAGTTTTCCATCAGGAATTTGCCAGTACTAGCCTACTTTCTAGACTTTTACCCAGTTGGTAGCAATAGTATTACCTACAAATTTGTATTTAATTAAATGCCGTGAGTATATCTTCGCGTAACAAGAGAGTGCAGTGCACTTCCTTCGCTCGAGGCCTTTTGAAAGTAAGAAAAATGCTGTATTGAATTGCAACAATTACTATTAATGTTTGCCGGAATAAACAAATCACACTAAGGCGCTCTTGTGACGTCACAGATAGTAGAAAGTGTCACGCTTGGTTTTCATACAAATGCTGTAATCAACGTTACATATACATGTCTGTAGTCCTAAGTAATGATGGGTGAAATCTCGGACATGGCTAAGCCCGAATGTACTCATGCATCTGCCTATCTTTTAGCGTAAACTAGGCGTGAAGATTATAAATCATAAGTTATTGCCAGTCAGATAGGCAGTCGCTCCATGTAAAACACTGGTACTCAGATGCATCCGTTTAGACTGGAAGCCGACCCTAACATATTTGCGAAAAAGCTAAGTAGATAAGGAGTTAGAAGACTACTCTCAAATATCTATACATATAAATGCTTTGTCCTGAATGACTGACGGAACAACGCACAGCCTAAACCGCTGATTGTAGAGACCTGAAACTTGGAGGGTGTGTTCTTTGTACAGAACAGGCACCTGATAAGATTTTCCGAAATTCTACCCCTAAGGCGGTGAAAAAGGGTGGCAAAGTTTGTATGAAACTCTGTGACTTTTAATTTGAATTCGTATAGCCCACGCAGGCGAAGTCTCCAGCGAAAAGCTAGTTACCGAATAATCATAAAAAATAGTCGATCGTCTTCGGACATCCCCGCTTCGCATTCCGCGGATATTTGAATAGATCAGTACTGTTTGTGTTGGCTAGGTCGCGGATACTAAATATATCTGCGAGTACAATCTAATATTAGACGGAAGTTATTAGGGAAATATTTACTTTCAGAGTTTTTTGGGTAGATGAATGAGTGGCAGAGAGGAAAATCTTGCATTTATTAAGATTGAGATAAGATTATTTTATTGTCTTTTTGTTTTCCGTGTTTTGGGAATGGTATATAATTGACAACGTTTTTGTGTGTAAATAATCACGGTTATAGAAATGTAGCAGCCTCTATGGTCTAATGGTGAAAATTAAAGTTAAATGTCAGCCTGGATCTATCGAATTAAAGTATGACTTATCCATATTTTTTTGGCACAATTTAATATTATGCAGCCCTATAGAATTCAAACACAATGTATCATTTACCTGTAATTAACATTATTCTCTGTCAAAAAAACTTCGGCAGTTATTTTAATTATCATTTTACAAAATTTAAATACAACCGTCCGTGCCTAGCGTCACCTTAAAAGCACTCCATCCGTCAATTAGCATGAACAACCCATTTACAACCTTATCGCTATAAAAATAAAGTATAAACTTAATCGAAGAGCGAACAAGAGATAATTCATTAAGGCACATTTGAATTCCCTCCTTAATTCAATGCTAAAGAGTTTAAATTCATTTGAATTAACAAAAACGACCGGCTCCTACATTGTATTAACAATAAGCAGCCTAAATAATACTTTAGCTATACAAGAATAGAGTTCAAATTCGATTAATAGTTGCATTCAAACTTAGAACGTTTTGTGTGTGAAGAGAAACCGCCAAAATGCATCGGAAGGTCAACGAACCTTGCCAGCCAAGGACAGTGCATTCCATTTTTAAATAGCGCGCCAATAGAAGGCTCGATCTAAATAGGCCCGCCATCTTGCCATCATTGCGCGGGAATCGTATAATGGCGTCCATTTTTGACAAAAACATTTTTTTTCGACAACAATGGCGCGTTTCCACGTATTATTTCGGCATAATTAGGGAGCCGGTAACGAGATTTTCGTTGCAAGTTCGTTTTAAAATAGTATTTGAGTGAAAATGGAGTTTTTGTGTTCGATAGACGAGATTTTTTTAATCTGTGGATTCTGAGGAAAACTGGCAGATTATTGAAGTTAATATTCAGGTACCTATTTCAGAGGAAAAAGTTTCATTACGCTAACTTTTAGACTTAACTAGGTAGGACAAATATCTATAGAGAATACAAGGAATAAAAAAAATCATAATTTTTAAGCTGTCACAATTCTCAACAAGTCAACTTTGATGTTATTTTTCAAGTTATTTAGTAAAATATATAACACAAACAATAATACACTACACGGTCACTTTAATTCAAAAAAGGTAATTTTAACCTATAAAGTCAACTTTTAATTATTATTACCGGTAAAATTTCAACGTTGAAAGTAAACAGCATTATTATATTTATATGTTGTCACATTGTTTATTGAAACCTGAATTATTTCCGGCATTAAAATTATACACATTAAAAAATACCAAGTTTATTATTAGAATATTTTTAACATTAAAAAGTCATCCTGAAAATATTTAGTTTCCTCAAGAAATATCATAACGACATTACCATAACCCCGATTTTTTCTCTTTAAACTAAACTCCTATAATAAAGAAGTTATAGTACTAACTTATGCCCAAAAATACAGTTTTCACCTACTAAACAATAGTTGTCATATTCTATCCTATCCTACTAATACAAGATTTTTTGTCAAATAACATGGATTTCACGCAAAAACTACAGAATTTTCAGAATATCAACATCTACACTAATATTATAAAGAGGAAACATTTGTATTTTTGTGTGTACGTTTGTAATGAATAAACTCAAAAACTACTGTGCCGATTTCAAAAATTCTTTCACCATTGGAAAGCTACATTCACCCTGAGTAATATAGGCTAACCGTGCGAAGCCGGGACGGGCCGCTAGTAGTTTATAAACTGGTTAACACATAGGATACTTTTCATTATGATAATTTAGAAACAACAACAATTCTAAAGTTCGCAGACGATGTCACAAGTAATAGTAATACACTAACCATCTTACTTATAAAGTCCGATTAATTTTTAATCTGCTTCTTAGCATCGGATTAGCAAAATCTCACTCATAAATGCTGTTTTCGTTAATCCGAACTTAAGCTAGTAGCATAATCCTAGATTACGATGTTAAGTAAATATTACGTAAGAAATGGTTAAACTTCAGATTACAAGTTTTTTATAAGTAAGACGGTAATAGAATATTTGCTATATTCTTATATTTACCCCCAGACAAAGAAACAGCATCAAAGTTTTTGTTTAAAAAAAATTGAATAGCCCTTTCCAGTATACAAACATACACTAAGGAATAATGATACTACGCTGTTATGAAGTTAACGAACCAAACTATAGGTTTCAATTTAAATTTGTATAAAAAGTTGGAATACTTGGTTAAAATGCTTTTTTCAAAGGTAGGTGCGTGTTGAACATTGATGCAGTTTATTAGTCCGTCAGTGTATTTTTTCTTCTAAATATATATTTCTTTGTTGATTTGATCGTAAAGGCTTCAATTATTCCATTGCACGAGATACACAAAGGTATCTTGACGACCTATGAAGGGCAGACGTCATGGTGGATGCTTCAGCAATCAGTGTCTTCCATGAAATGATTAGCATATCAATTGTGCTGTACCTACTAATGTAGTAGCTTGAAGATATGAGAGACGCATTGGTGGATGACGTTGATCCGAAATTATACATCACTTGAAATATTCTTTGTAGACTTGAAACTGCTATAAAAATAGGCTACCTGTCTGATATTTTTAAATTCACTTCTAAAAATCTGACCGAAAATATAGCGAGTCACCGTAGTCAGGATCAAAATGTGATCAAAACTAAGGAAAATATAAACATTTTAATACCTTAGACGACCTGAGTGGTTTAGTGGTCAACATGCCGGAATGCCATGCAAGAGGTCCCGGGTTCGATTCCCGGCCGGGCAGAAATTGAAATGATGAATTTTAATTTCTGTATCGGGTCTGGGTGTAACTATGTATAATATGTATGTATTTATAAAAATATATAAGTATATCCGTAACACAAGCATGCTTGCTTGCATTGCTTACTTTGGGGCTAGATGGCGCTGTGTGAAATTGTCCAAAGATATTTATTTATTTATTAAGATATTTATTAATACCTTGATAGACAGAGAACGTACTATACCAACAGATGACGTCATAAGTACGTCATACAATTTTCGCTGAACGAGAAAAGACAGCGCATCCCTTCCTAATCGGATAAGAAACTTTATTTCGAAACTTCATAATCCGATTTAAAGAAGTAGTGTAGTTAGACTTAAATGTGATTCCAGCCAAATTGTGAAAAGTCTACGTTTGTAAATACTTCGATCAAAATATTACATCTTACTACTAAAAGACTATTGTAAACATTTCCTTTTGAAGAGAGTGTCTATGGAGTTTCTGGCCGGTTCTTTTCTATAAGACTCACTCCTTGGAACCATGCAACTAGCTTGACGTTTCATAACTGCCTAAAAAGATCTATTTGAAATAAAAACATTAGAGTTTTGAGTTCTACCTAATATATTCATATATCATCATCCTCATGTCCTTATCCCAATTTTATTTGGGGTCGGCGCAGCATTTTTTCTTCTTCCATACTCTTATATCTGCCGTAATCTCGCTAGTAACATTCATTCTAATCATATCAACTTTCACACAATCCATCCATCGTTTCTTCGGTCGTCCCCTTCCTCTATATCCATCCACATTCATGTCCAAAACCTTTCTCACTACATGATCCTCATTCCTCCTCATCACATGCCCATATATGTTCATTTATATATATAGAAAATATGTCAAACTATCATATCATATATACTTAAGAATAACTTAAGTTAAAAGTTATCTGACTATGGAAAAACTATGCCCTAAGTATTGGAAACAGACTTAACTTAGTTTTCAATACTTATATAAGTGTAACTTATTATAATGCATCAAGTAAGACCATCAGTTGTTTAGCAATGTCGCTGCCACCGGCCACCGCGCACAGACCCATACTTTCTAAATTATTCTATATTACATCACACAGGCGCGTCTGGTAAAGTTTTAATGATAAAAATATTCAATTTAATTTACAAAACTACGTGATTGATCAAAATATCGATCTAGGGCTTATACGCCGACGTTTAAACTAAGCTTATAACAATTTAAAAATTCCAAAAATAAATCTCTCCTACACAGCAAAACGTTTAAAAGTAAACACCAATAAAAACACACAAAAAAGCCAATCGTTCACCATTTTAATCCGTGTTGCGTAAACTGACTATTTTTAAACTCTGACGTACAAATTCTATTACAATATTGACCAGTGCAGAACACATTCATATTTTCTGAACATACGAGTGGCGAGTTTGAATGGGTTGCGTAGCTCGTAGACACGGTCTATGCTACGATAACTGTAGACCTACGCCGTAGCGGATCTACGATCTAGGCTACGAGATTGTGCGTAGCATAGAATTAGAATTTGATATTTGCGTACTTTGTAAGGGTTGTTAGTGCAATGTTTTGGTGATCTTTAGTGGTATTGCGAGTACACTATTATTATAGAATAGATTATTTATATTATTTTTGAATCTAACATGTATAAATTATCTAGGTAATTAAGACTTCTTAGATTAGTTCTAGCACTAGCCAATATACATAGAAGTAAAACAATTTATTTATTTTCAACCATTAATTTTAATATGAGGAAAACTTGAAGTATTCATTTATCGGGACAATTAAATACGGATATTTTTGTTTATTTGAAAAGGCGATTATAATCATTTCCTTTAAAATTACCCCAAAAAAAAATTTCAACTCAAAAAAATATCACCTTTCAAATGTCCCAAGTCCACATTCTACCCGACACTAGCACCGTCCGTGCGTAACAGTGACGTAAGCACGTGCACGCATGGCCCACGCACTCGACACATGCCGACACAGACACGTGCATAGACACAGAGATAGTGACGTTGGACGACACGTGTGACGACATGTGCTTAGCTTTTAGAAGGAGTTTGTGTAAGAGATCTGCATGAAAATGTGTATCGTCATTGGCTTATGAAAGAGGTTTATAATTTTAGGATTTCAATCGCATTTCATACGTCACTTTCAGTAATCTATTGATGCAACAAGCATACTATCTAAGCTGCTTAGGTATCTGGAAAAAACTTTTTATCATAGCGTAGTATTTAAAAAATAAATAACATTTATTTAGCAAATCTATCTACTCATATAAAATGTTTTGTCCTGAATGACTGACGGATCAATGCACAGCCCAAACCGCTGATCGCAGAGATCTGAAATTTGGAGGGTGTGTTTTACGTATGACGTAGGCATCCAATACGAAAGATTTTCTGAAATTCTAGCCCTAAGAGGTTGAAAAAGGGGGCCAAAGTTAGGTTAGGCAAACTTAAAAGTCAAAATCTCTTTCAATCTATGCAGCAGTGATTGTCTGAATAATGAAACGACTGCTTTCTATATTCCACAACCTTAGGTACGTGGGAAGTAAAAGTTTTTAGGCTTTCACCCTGTTCTTGGATATTAAATAAAAGTTTAATATATATCCTAACTATTTCCGTTGAACTACTTAACGCACCCAAATACAGCGAGTTTCATCTATCTTCATACCAAAATTCGTCTAAATTGGTTCAACTTTTTGCCGTAAAACCATAACAGATAAAGAGTTATTTTTGAAAAGTACATACGCATGTTGAGTTCCTTCAGGACGCGAGTAACGCCATGGGAAATAGTATATTTATATCATCATCATCAGTTTGTATATTGTCCCACTGCTGGGCACAGGCCTCCTCTTATATAGAGAAGGCATGAGCATTGATCACCACGCTTGCTCAAAGCGGATCGGCGATTTCACTTTTCAAGTCTAGGTTTCCTCACGATGTTTTCCTTCACCGTTAGTCAGTGGTGTCTAAGATATACTTAGAATATACATAGTACTTTAGAAAAGTCACATTGGTATATTTATATATGAATAAGTAAATTGTATGTAATAGAAAAATATATTAGAAACATTTTCCACCCCTTACCAAAACACACAAATAAAACAATTTTCAAGAAATAACTCACTAACCGCAAACTAAACTGAATTCTGTTTCCATTTCCCTTATAAAGTAGTTTCACCCCTAATTCCGGGGGCGAGTTCCTTCGCGGTGACGTGTTCACTGTTCATGGGGGACAGGGGGTAGACAGTGACGTCACTAAGTCGATTGTCAGGGGTGATGTGTGGTCTGCTAATTGACAGTAATTACTGAACGTGTGGTTTAATTGTTAATAAGAATCTTTATGGCTTTTTCGTGGTATTGTGTTGCTATGACTGAGTTTTTTTTAGATGAAAATGATAAACTTCGTTTGTTAAATATACATATGTCTATTATAGTAGTAAGGTATTATTTTTCGGCTACCAAAAAAAGAAATCGACACAAAATGAAATAATAAACGTATTCGGTATTAAAATTTGAAAAAAAAATGTAGGTATGTTACAATACTATAATCTCTTTAGTTAAGTAATTTCCTTTTGACTCACTATATTTCTTAAGAATTTTTAAACAGAAAAAAACAACTGGAAAACCAATCAATGCCGACTTACTCATACATCAAAATATCAACATTGCAACATCACAAACATAATGTAGTGTCCCAAAAAAACAGACGAAGCCGCAGGGCAAGCCCTAGCGTGCATATCAGGGTCAAGGTGATGTGTTTGTGCAACTTTCGAATCCTCCCCCCCTCTCCCCTGATGCGCTGCCCCCCCTCCATCCTTGCACGTTATTTATAGGCGCATTAAGTGCGTTTTAACCGCGGAAGCCCTGAGGTCGAATAATAGCTTAATAAGTAAGATTTTGAATTGCGCAATGTTTTTAAATACTTCTAGAAACAAGTATTTGTTGTTGCAATAATTTAGTTTTTAAATGTATTTTCTATTAACTTATACATAGAAATAATAATATTATTTCAACATTGATTGGTTAGGCGTATTTAATTTCACGTGTTACTTATTGAAAATGTAGATTTTTATTACAGAAAGATATTTTAAAAATGCTTCATGAATTCCAAAAATATATTAGTCAAGATTAGTAGGAACGTATAGTCAGTCATTGAGTTTTTAGCTATTTATATAGCTATATGTAAGTTAAGTGTTTAATATTGCATGTCTATTTTAACAACCAAATGGCTGTTACATAAAATTTAGTCGAAAGAAGAAAAATCCAGAAATAAGACCAATTTTCAGCTATAAAAATCTATCACACTCCCATCCTAATTCATACAAACGAATAAGATAAGCAACACCTCAGTTTAAATCTTCAGATAAAGTTATAGTCTAACTTAAAATGGCGTACAAAGCTATAAGGAAAAGCGCACAAGCAGCCGGCTTACTCACACTGATAGCCTTGATGCCGACCAGTTGCTTTTGTTGCAAATGTTCCACTACGACTGCGCTTGCGCTGGGGGGTGAGCTGCGCCATAGGACGTATTATGTAGAAAATGTATAGATTTTTTGTCGATGCTAATATTGATATAGCTTTTTTTAGTTTTTTTGTATGTATGTAACGGGTAATCTATGGAATTATTGGTCCGATTATGACAATTCTTTCATTGATAGCAATGTTATTCCGGATTGCTATAAGGTATGGTTTATGTGTATAATACATCGACTGCGTGGGTACAAAATAGTGGCATAGTATTGTTGTTAATAGTAAGTTGTTTAAAAATATAATAGTATTTTTTTTGTATGTTAGCTACATATTTAATGATATGGAAATGTTTAGCGGAAATCTTGTTTGTATCACATTATAATAAAGATTTTAGAATAGAATTATAATATATATTAATATTGTTAAGGCTTTTAGAATGGTTAAAACATTGAGTGAAAAAACACCACAAATTGCATACTTATATATAGGGGCGAATACAGAACCTCGTTTTTTTAAGTCGGTTAAAAAAGCTTAAATTTTAGATCTTATACTTTTTTTAATTTGAGCTATTAAATATTTTTTACGCGCTTGACACTTTTCATTCGTTATTTTTTTCAATCAATAAAATTATATTACTTGCATTTCATAGATATAACGTGTAGCCATTAATTTTAAATGCTAGGGTAGGTAGATGTTTAAGTGTCAAATCTGCGTGGTGCTACAAAAGCTGCGTACGCGCAGCCGGTGGTTACTCACCGAGACAGCCTTGGTGCGGACATCTTTCTTTTGTTATAGCTTTGTTAATAATATGTATGTTTATCCACGTTATTGGTTGTGAGATCTTTTAGTATCTTTTAATATTTAGTTTTCTTATTTATCTTTTCGTATCTTTTAATATCAAGCTCTCTCGCTTGTTATTTTATCCTTTTTTTTGTTTATAGTAAGTTCTTCTTTTATATGACGTGAAAATCTTATTCAGATTGTTTATTGCCAAATGTGTTTATAAGATTGAGTTTTGGAAGATCAATGGTGAATGTGAATTTTCAAATCCGCTAGTGCTTTTCTAGGGTGCGTATTAGAGAACATTAGGTACTCAAGACAAGTATTAGATATTTAAAACTACAACCAATCAAATATCTCCCAATCTATACTTGATGAAATTGATCTGTAGGAGCATATTATATATTTTTTATCCCTATTAATATTATGAATTCGAAAGTAACTCTGTCTGTTTATCTATTAAGCTTTCATGTGAAAACAGCTGTGATACTTTTGATGAAATTCGATAAGGCTATAGATAGAAATCGAAAGGACTTAATATAGTTTTTCCTTCAGTATATGGGTAATAGGGCGGGAAATAGTTAGTGATAGATACATCCAATTACCAGTAAGAAAAGGAATATATCCAGTCTTCTTTTTACGAGAAGAGAGTGCCACCTTGCCGCGCTAATAAGAGAATATATTCCTTTCTTTCGATGCAATCGTTAAATTGCATTTTACGATACCCACAGCTAGTGAAAGGGTAACCCATTATTTTCTCCACAAACACGGAAAAAGTTTAAATTTATTTCATTTAATTGACCTTAATTTATATGTACGGAGGTATGGAGGCGCCGTTTAACCTACAGCCTTTTAAGTGCAACTATTTCCAACGGCCCTTGTCTATCTCGCCGCGGAGCTACGAATAAACAATAAAAATAAAGTAAGCAGTCCAAGGTGCGAGCACGCAGGCACCGGCTGGCCCTGAGACTCGTGTTTGATTACGGAAACCTCTACGTACCGGGCTTTTCTTAGATCCAAGTTAAATTTTATGCAAGTTTTTTTAATAGGGTTGGCCGAACGTTTTTTTTTGTATATTTAATTTATTTGTAGATTGAGTTACCGGTTTTGTTTTTCTATTTATTTTAAGTATTTGTTTTACTTCTTGAAATAGGTAGTTTATTTATCGATATTATATCAAAGTCCAATTAAATCAAAATTAAAGCAATTTCTGTAATTAATTGACCACGCATAATATTTCCTTGCTTTTACTGGTCCATACGTTTACTTCATTAGTATAACTAAAATTATTACTATATTCAATCACTTTTACAACTACTTTGAGATTAAATGTATGTTTTTTTTACTCTTTCACGCAAAAATGACTGAACAAATGTATATGAAATTTAGTGAGTACATAGTTTATTACCTGGATTAACACACATACTTTTTATCCGGGTGCACGAAGTATTTTCCTCGGGATGTAGGTTAAACAGCGGGGCACAGATAGCTATCATATATTGGACAACCTTCACATTATATATTAATTCACTTCATGGCAATGTTTTGTGGAATAAATTATCAATACGAACTGACCAATTATAACGTCTTGGAGTAGTCACGCTATATGCTATTGTATGGTAATTAATTGTATTTCATAGTTATTATTTGTATACTAAATAATTATATTTATAACTTCTATTCACAATTGTGCTTACGACCAAAAGGTAATTAGGTACCTGCGTTCGGCTTGCAAATCCTACTTTTTTTTTTTTAATAGCATCTCGCAGGTCAACCTAGAAGGTTGTCGACTGCTTAACCGAGCTTGCCTGTGAAGTGCCTTAAATGAATTTAGGGCCTCCAGCCAGGGCTTAACTTACAACACTAAGCGACTACACGCTAAGGGCACCCCCTAGTGGGGTACGAGCCTCGGCTTAGGGCGTCGCTGGGGGAGGACAGCAAGGGACAGGCTGGACCAGATTATATATGATTATTATAATCGGGAATTTTAAAGCTATTAAGCTCAGCTCGCGGGCCGGCTCGTCGAGCTAGGGTCGGGAGGGATTTTTGCAAATCCTACTGAAGTTGTATATATGTATGTGAGATGTATGTTAACGGCTAAACAGATTTAGATGAAATTTGTCACGAATATAGTTTACAATCTGGTTTAACATATAGAATATTTTATCTAGAGATCTAGACTGAATCGTGAAGTTCATGCAGACAATGTCGCGGGCACATGCTAGTATGATTTTAACTTTATAAGGAATTCGTACAAAAAATAAATGATACCAATCGTTCTCTTTGTTCGACCAGTTTTCAAATATTTATTCCAGGTGTTAATTTAATAAATAGCAAGCTACCGAAATAATACAATAAGGGCGAATTATAAATATAGTTTTTTTCTTTTCATTTCTAATAGTGTCAAGAATGTTACAAAGAAATGTAGGTACTAGTGAAAGTTTAACCACATTTGGCTCAGTAATTTTCGAGTAAAACGTGCACGAATTCACAAATTGTGTGTTGATTTTTTCTTTGTTCTTAAGCCACACTTCTGCCTACCCCGTAATGCTTACACGTCACATTATGAACACCTATGTTAGAATCTGCTTCCAGTCACAGTTTGTCAGACTTTCTGGCTTCTAACTACCGGTAACGACTGTCAAAGACCTAGATTTTCAAAAAGTGATAATAGAAGAGAGTTCTGCCGCTTTTTTTTTATTTCACCTAATTCATTACAAGTAGGTACCAAGTATACAACGTAACATTCAAAGAAATTACACGTGCATATTCGCAATTCTTTAAAGCTATCTTAACATCTATTTGATGTTATTAGTAGTTGCTAGCAAAGTCTAGCTTTATTAGTTCTGAATACATAGAATAGTGGTAAAATCTCAGTTAATTTTATCCTGTACCTTATCAAGAGCAAAAAGGTTAAAAGTAACGATACTAAAACTCACTTATAAAAATAATAAACACACAACAATAAAACACTCTCGTAAACTCTATAGACGAATCAATTGACTTCGGCAATGTTCGGCGCCGCGAATTCTTCGGGCATCTTCGGATACATTCGGGGACGCTCGGCCGCACGAGTTTAGCCGAAGCTCGACAGACAGACGACGAAGCAAACACAATAGATTGAATAGTTTTCTTGTAATTTGCAACCAGACATCAGATTATGTGAGGTCATGGCTAGACCTTTTCTAGGAATTGATGCAAGTCATAGATTGCCTACCTAGATGTTTTTTTGGCTAAGTCTTGATTACTAAGTCTTTGAGAAGGTTATTTCCTTTAGATACCAATTTCAGTGTAAATTAAACGTTATTTCTTTAAGGATGAGCACAAAATTATATTTTATATTGATAATTTCGATTTTTTTCCCCAAATAATAATACTTCACTCGTCATCCAAATCCAAACAACTTTATTTTCCTATAGTAATCCAATATTCCAAAATAATTCTCGAAAATATCGCCAATAGTTCTATAAATAAACTCATCTCGACAACAAATAACTTCATTGAACGTGGCATCTCTTTCACACATTAGCAAATCAAAAGAAGACACAGTATCGGTATGTGCATCTACACACTCAATGTCTCGTTAAAATTAAATTACACTGTGTCGTAAATGGAAAACAGAGATAGCACTATTTAAACAAATTCACTGTACTTTGATCTCTAGTGCGACGCGGGAAAGGTCTTTTTAAATTGGAGTATGTGACTTAGAAAAATAGATGTTCAAATCACACGTATCCAGATACTTCTAATTTCTTGATACTAGTAGATTAGTTGAACTCAATCTATTTTGGTCCTTAACACTGTGCTATAGAGTTGGAAAATCATTAACACAAATCAACAAACCAAAACTCCTTGACCCCTTTTGCTGCACATTTCTTTTACACCAGAAGCTCATGATAAATTGGCAGTGTTCGAAAGAGCATAGTGTCATTGACGAAATATTGTACCTGCAAATGTTACACGACCAATACATCTTGGTACACGTTACCTTGTAAATTGTTCCTTGACAAAGGTCACGGTACATTGGTACTTTACAAGTATCAAGACTCTGTGTCATAGATGGAAAACAGTACTTGCGTTTAAAACCAGTATAGTGTGACCCTCGTGGTCTTGGTTGTTGTATGGTAGTAAGGTTCATAGTAAATTGGAGGTATTCAACAAGTGGACTCTTGGCCCTCCTTTTATGAGACTCGCTTTTGTTTCCTATATTATTTGTTAGTTTATTTTCTCTCTACTTAAAGTTAAAGCGTAGCATGGACTGTGCGACTAAAAATAGTTCGTGCGATTTTATTATTTGTTAAAAATTTACCAACGGTTTATTTTCTATCTTCTTCATCGTACTTCTGAAGAGGTTTTTTGTAATTGGATGAATAAAATTTGGTAAAGTTAATAATCTTTTTACTTTTCAATATACACTGCTTAAAAATTCACCACTAATACCAAAAAAAACAATACAAAAGTTTCTTATATTACTGCCACAGCATATTCTGATTAGTATTCAACATTTCAACCTTTTTAAGCCCACTAACTAATCGTCTTTAAACGCCGACAAATAATGTTCTGTCACGTCTAGACCGCTTCATACACTAAAGTTGTCGTTCAGATTAATCGCGCGTGAATAGGACGCGTTAAGCCTTTAAGGTTTTGTATGAAGGGCATTCAGAATGTTAGGATATTGGTCCGTAAGCCTTCATTTTATGTTTATTTTATAACTTATTTTGGTTTAAGATGTACCTGGACTATTTAAAACATCTTGCAACTACTTCGCCTTTATATTATGTACCTATACAGTCGGTTGAATCAAACTTTTTATCATTCATACTATTACGAATATCACAAAACATGATATCAATAATTAGCATACTTTTAGTAGTTTGTATGGTATCAATATATAGAGATAATAATTAAGTAAACATACATCATAAATATTGAGACGAAAAATATAAAATAATAGCAAAATTATTCAATTTTATCTTCTATTTTGACAAATCTTGGATGACAGTTCTTCCGTTTCACGTATAAGTAACCGTAAATTTTTTGGATGCCACCGGCAACTCTTATTATTATTTACTAGCTGTCTCTTACGGTTTTGCCTGTATCCTGGTGTAACTACATACGATAAAAGTAGCATTATGTGTTAATATAGGTTATAAACTACTTTGGGTACTAAATTTCATCCAAATTAATTTGATAGTTTTTGCGTGAAATCGAGGAGCTCGTGGCTAAGCAACAGCCGCATGGGTCGACCGATCAAAGGTTAAGCTGTGCTTGGCGCGGTCGGTCCGTGGATGGGTGACCATCTATGTCATAGCGAGACTCCTCCGTGCCTCGGAAAGCACGTTAAGCTGTTGGTCCCGGTTGTCATTTGTACATCTTTGACAGTCGTTACGGGTAGTCAGAAGCCAGAAAGTCTGACAACCAGTCTTACCAAGGGGTACCGTGTTACCCGGTAACTCGGTTGTGGAGGTCAGATAGGCAGTCGCTCCATGTAAAACACCTGGTACTCAGCTGCATCCGGTTAAGACTGGAAGCCTACCCCAACATAGTTGGGAAAAGGCTAGGCAGATGAGTTTTTGCGTGAAATAGTAACAGTCATATCTATACATGTGCATCTTCACAAACTATTGCATTTCTGTCTCGTATAAGTCTTCTGTACTTGTGTTTGTCACTGAAACCCTCCTGAATGGCCGGGCCGATGTTGTTTTTTTTATATGTGTTTAGTCCCTGGATGGTTTAGTTTCACAGACCTGGCAGGCAGGACATCGTCTGGTGGGTACTAGTCCTAACTAATATTAAAAATGCGAAAGTGAGTTCGTTTGTTTATTACGCTTTCACAGTAAAACGGCTGTACCGATTTGGATGAAATTTAGTATAGAGATAGATGGGACTGTGGAGACAACTATAGAGTACTATTTATCCGAGTACGTTAAGGAGTCGCAGGTGAAGCCACGCAAAATAGCTAGAAATAAATGCAATTGTACTTTGAATGCTGTTAAACCTAATAATATAATGAGAAGTTGTAAAGGTGTCTGTTTGATGCGCTGACGCATGGTACAATTTAGGTACGTAGGTATTTTGGTACAATCTTTAGTAGACTGTTTACAACGCGCCAAGCTCTATATTAGGATTTCCTATTTTAGTTTTGTAAGGAAATATGTGAGTAGAGTAAAGCTATCGTAAAAATAAAGTCTAAGATAAAATTTACAAAACTGAATATTCTAACATTATCGACGCCATATTTTAGTTATTTTTTTTAAGAAATATTTAAGGTTTCTCTTGTCATGTTTAATATTGTAAATACTAGCTCAAAAATAAACTTTTATCTATTTTAGTTAAAAAAAATATGTGTGTCTGAACAACAAATAATTTGTATTTTTTTTCAAAAATTAATATTAAAGCTAATTTTAGTTCACAAAATTACAAAAAAAAAAAAAACATTCATCATCCCAACAAATTCACCGTAATTCGTTACCACTTTTCATGATTTGGCAAGATTCTTTGATACACAAAAAAACCACATATTAATTTTGACTTTGTCCCTATGACTTTGGTCTATGATAAACATACCTAATAGACCAAGATTAGCTCGTACACACACACACACACACACATACACACACATTACAACACAATGGTACAAACTCATTCGTAACTGAATAGTTTTTAGGCTAGCAAAACAAGTGAATGTCATTTGAAAATCAAAAGTTAAATGACTCCTCTGTACGGAGCTAGTATAGATTTACACTAGGTATATCGTGTGGCCTTCGGATGTGCGCGTGCATCAACCAGATCTCAAGGCTGAAATATCCTCTTTACTATTATTACAACGCGACAGTAACCCTTGTCTGTCTGTCGCGCTTAAATAACTGAACCGATTTAAAGGAAATTTGGTATGGAGATAGAATAAAGAGTGGGGAAGAATATAGGATTTTTTTCATCCAGGTTCACTAAATCCTTCAAGCGGGTGGAATCACAGGAAAAGCTAATAAACCTATATGAATATTTAGCTTTGCTTGTATCCTAAAGAAACTTCATGTACTTAAATAAATAAAATTTAACATACCTACGTACTTTTCTTCCTTTGCGCGAAGTAGATAGTTCTCTCAGCGTGAGTAAAAGCTATATATAGTTTATTATATTTTGTGATGAACATGCCTAAATAAATGAGAAATTATGCAGATAGGTTTATGCCCGGTTTAAGAGGTACTTTGTCAGTGGTTGATCTATTCATTATCGCAGTTAAATGTGTGAATACTGCTATTTATTGAATACTAGCTTCCCGCCAGCGGCTTCACCCGCGATATTTTAGCTAATGGTTATAAAAACTTGACAAATTATATACTAAAACCTTCCTCATTAATCACTCTATCTATTAAAAAAAACTGCATCAAAATCCGTTGCGTAGTTTTAAAGATTTAAGCATAGATAGGGATTTAGGGACAGAGAAAGCGACTTTGTTTTATACTATGTATGATATAAAACACTGACAAAAGTACATCCTTCCATGCCTTCTCTGTATGAGAAGGGGCCTGCACCCAGCAGTGGGACAATATATAGGCTGATGATGATGAAAAGTATACATCTAAAACCTGGCATTAGTGATCTGTTATATATTTTTTTATTTTAGTTAACTGCACTAGACCGGGTATGGAAGACTATACTGGGTACGAGCAAGTAATTGAGATATAAAGTTCTGCACAATGATATTAGGAGTGTAGTATATAATTTTAAACATTTTACATAATTACTATCACTTAGGTATATTAACTTAGTAATTAGATGACGATATGTAATTAATATATACCTTGAAAATAACGTTAGTTTTAGAACTCTGTATTACTTTTCTTCAATAATTATTTACTGGTTGTTTCTCGCGGTTCCACACGTTCTGTGAAAGAAATACTTCACGAACCCAGATGAATCTTTCTTATGTTCTTCTTCAATGTTAAATCTATCTTCGTGCCAAATTTCATCAATATTGGCTCAACCGTTTTGCCATGAAAGCAAAAAAGACAGTTATTTTCGCATTTATAATAAATACTAGCTGTTACCCGCGGATTCACCCGCATCCCGAGGGAACTACTGCGCGCACCCGGGTTAAAAGTAGCCTATGTCCTTTCTCAGGTACTGGACTATTTATGTACCAAATTTCATTTAAATCGGTTTAGTAGTTTTGGCGTGAAAGCGCGACGGACAGACAGGGTTACTTTCGCATTTATAATATTAGTAAGGATTTAGTTAATCCTTTATCGAATATAATAAAAAGATGAAAGACTGCGTCTGTCTATATTAAAGTCTAGAAACAATAATGGCTTATTTTTATTACTGCTAATAGTAATAAGTTTACGAAATACTAGTTTATAGCCTCAGTTACACCTGTGAGAACGCGTGCGAGTAAAAAGCGGACACTCAAAAGCCTACAGCACTCACGAGGGAAAATAGCTTTCTTTAGTGAAGGAATAATATTCTTTCTGATAATTTATTTCTTCTTTCTTCATTATATGAAGTTAATTCAGCCGTTTCCGATATTACCACGACTTACTCGTACATACAAACAAACTTTATATAATGCTTTTGAGTTAAAATATCTTAAAACTAGCTGTTTTCGGCGGCCTCACTCGCGTTCTATGTGAATAACTTCACGCATCCGAGAGAGAAAAAAATCTTTTCTATTCTATTCCTTACTAAATTTTATCTAAATCGGTTCAGCCGTTTTCTCTTGAAAGCGTGGTACTCAGACAGACAGCGTTATTTTTGCATTTATGTTAAAAATATCCAGGGACCCATTTCAATGTACAATAAAAATTTCATCCAAATCCGTCTAGCTGTTTAGCCTGAGTTAGGTGACAAACACACGTTCTAAAGAATAATTTAAGATATATTATTACTATATTATTACTATATTATATTATTACTATTAATGAAAATATATTCGGTTTACTGTTGACTAATAAATTAAATATATATTTTTAATTGATTACTGTTTATCCTTCTCATGCGAGAAATAATAATTAAATATTATATACGTTAAAGTATACAATATTTTGCATCCATAATTAAAACTTAAGCTTTATTATGTTTCAATTCATGTGTATCATTCATTTTCTGAAATATTTTTTATTTATTGGTACTTATAATTTTATTTTATAGCTATAATGCTTGCATCCGCATTGGATTAATTAATAAACTTATTAAATTATGTTCTATATAATACTAATGAATGCATCACACTAAAAAATAATTTTTAATTTGGAATTTTATACGGAAAATGAATGACAAAACCTTGTGAATCAATAAAAAAATTAAGACACAAAAATAAATACATATGCGGATTTTTCCTTACCTCTCAGCTAGTTTAACTTAAAGGGAAATTCCAAGTAAACATGTTAATTATAGACCTAAAGCTGTTTTGATTTCATATAAAAAAATATAATCAATAATATTTATTAGAAAATAACCTTTCCTAATATCAGATGCATCGTCAAGAAATGTACTGAAAATAATTTAATTTCGATAAAATATATCAATATTTGAAGCCGCTTCAAATAGGCCTACCATGCAGTAAATGGCAGGATATCTACCTTTAAAAGAAGCTTTTTTTACCAATATTATATTTATAAATACTAAATATCGTAGATTTAACCCTGCTTCTGAAATATTAGGTGAAAAGGTGGTTGAAATTTGAAATTCGAACATAAAGCAACATGGCGGGCCCGCGCCCGCGCACTTCGTAGGCTTCAAAAAAAGAACACAGAATCAAGATGGCCGACTTTCTCGCCAGTGCCTAGTACTGCTGACGTCACAACACGACGTGTCCTTGTGACTTTGTCTAGGGAACATTCCCGATTTATTAGAAAAATATATGTTTTACAAAGTTATTATAGTGTTTTTGTAAGCTTAAAAGTTGGAGTTCTGTGATCAGTGACGGCGCAAAGGATGCTATACTCGATACTTCCTTTGTGTCTTTTTATTTAATAATTCGGTTTAAAATAATACTCAGCTTAATAAAAAGCTTAAATGTATGCAGGAATGGGTTGTCAGAAAATACAAATGAAAAAATCGAAACACGTAAAAAATAAATCAAGTTCTTAAAATAAAACAGGGCAAAATAAAAGTACTTACCAAAAAATAAAAACGGAAAACACAAAAGTCCAATAAAAGAAAAATGTAATTCTAAATTGTAGTAAAATAAAACACAACACGACACTTTAGGCACTAGAGTTTTTTTTATAAACTGTGAAAAATCTTGGTTTTATTTATAAAATATTAAGTCATTATCGGTGACGTCTGTAAAATAAAATCCGAATGAAAACAGCGCCCGACTGCCGCGGTATTTTAGTTCAAAACGCTCACTAAAATAATTAAAATAAATCTATTTATCTATTAAAAACGAACTATCAAATTCAAATAAGAGTCCAAGTGGAGCGCAGTAACGCGTTTCGAGTTCTTTATTCAAAAAATCGCGACGTACTGGCGCGCTATAAAGTGCAGGAAGAACGCCTTTTCCTAGTGATGTAGACACAAAATTCTTTTCAAAAAATCGCCAACGAGCGTTTTGAGCCAAAAAATCTAACCTAACCTAACCCAGGCGGGCGGGCGACTGGCGGGCGCGTAGGGGCCGCATTGCCAAATATTTTTTTTTGCATCTCGACCGAATTATGCACTTGTATGCGACTTACGTCGTCCCTTCATTGTAGTGGTGCGACATGTACCGATTGGGCATTTTTATGTGGTGTCAGTGTGTGGGGCACACACACGAGCGCAACCGACGAAATTTTTGTCTGTGAGCGTTGAGAGCCCTTCGACGTGGAGTTTATTTAAAAAATTCGGCGTGTTATGTAAACACGGGAATTTTTTTAGACACTAAAATACTTAGGTGTTGCCCGAAGGGGTCGTTGGCCGCGTTTTTCGGGAACTCTGACTAATTTCACTAAAAGGATCTCTTTCGTACACTCAGAGGCTGTCGCAGCCGAACAACCAAGTTCGGTTTGCGAACGCCGCTTGTAGTTCATCGTTTCGGCGCGAACGCAATTTAAACTTCGAACGTTTCTATTTGAATTTTTTCATTACTTCACTGGGTGTTTTTTTTTTCAAGAAGTGTCTTGATTTCATGTATTATTTAAAATGAAGCTACCAATTGCAAACGACTAATTAAATTTTTATCATAACAAAACGCGTGATATCTTAAGGGAAATCAGAGGTATACTACACATAATATTTACTCGTAATATACACAGCACACTCAATTTTCACTAGCTACAATGTAAGTCCATGACATATGGAGCAATTTTACTGCCATCACATAATTCACTCTCTATTATAAGTAAATAAATTACACTAGCTATATTATCACACGAACATCTAGACAAACGTAGAATAACACTGATCGAATGCGATTAGACTGCCGACTAGACGAGACGGTCATCTAAAAATAACCAATAAAACATCTATATGAACTTAATAATTTATGATGTTCAAAATTTCTAAGAAACTGATTCATATAGTTGTATAGACAAATACATATGTCTCATTATTTTATATGTATATCTTTACACCTTATACTTCAAAGATAGTGCTTAGTTTAGTAGTTTAATTGATTGTTACGTTTTTAAATCTCCGAACTAATGCTGATGGATTTAAGTGATAAAATTATGTGATTTATAACGATTATATTGAAGTGCAATACCTAAATAATATAATACAGAATGATTAAAGGTACTTATAAAATGTCAGAAACCTAAATGTTGTGTGTCACAAAATATTTACCTACACTAACTTCTAAAAGTTCATACGAAATAACTAAGCTCAAACAAGCTTTCATTAAACCTATGAAGTTTCAAAATCTAATAAACTCCACGAACATCACAAAACCACACATTCCCTCATTTTTACTCGACTACAGCGAAACAAAAGCAGAGTTATGCTATCTATATATTATGACCATTTAATAAATAGTACTTATGGCTTTTTATCGCGTTTTTCACGACCTACACCTAAGTAGTAATAGATAAACTTAAAAAGCAGAACATTGAAATCTTTAGAGCTGTTTCCGAGCAACAAGGTTTTAAAGATAGCATAGTTTAACGTTAATACTCACAGTTGCAACACCAATCTTTTCGTCACAAATGCCCCAGACAAACCCTCCAGTGAAACCACTCACCACTCTCAACACTGATAAAAATAAACAAGAAGAACTAACTCCAATATTTAAGGTACCCTAACCCATAGTGTATAAAGGGCATCCGAGCAAAAAAGGACAATAAAGGTCGGCAGGGCGACACAGGTGTTTCAAAAATAGTAAAAAAACCCTTTGAAACTACTCAGTGGGCTCGAGGGCCATCGCCAACTATATATAGCGCTCGCTCGACAAATTATAATTAGTGATTTAGGCTTTATGGAGGGTGGATAGAATTTTATAGATTTTTGTTACGACTTTATTGTGTTTTTTTATTTTTTTATCCGACATACTCGTACATATGTGAAATGTCAATTAGACTGTTTCCCTCCAATCCTGAGAAAACTTAGATCAAGACTGTCCTTAATTCTTCTCCAAGCGTCAATCTATCTCTTTAAGAAAACAAAACTTTATATAAATCGGTTTAACCGTTTTGTCGTAAAAGCGTGACAGACTTTTTTTTTCTATATGACCTCTTGCAGGATGCTTCTAACAGCATTCGACCTGCTTAACCGGACAATCAGCGTGACAGACAGAGTTAAATTCGCATTTATACTAAGTAATTAGGAATAGAGACATTTTTTTATGTTTTTATACTAAATATACTATTCATTCTGTTAATTTCCTTTTTTTTATGAACTAAAAAAATTAGATTCGCCACTACCGCCTGTTTGGATGCAGATCTTAAGATGATGTGCTGTAGTAGGTTTAAAGTGTGTGCAAGCGCACCCTAGCTTCTAAGTGTGGCTAATATTCTTGTCAAGATATGAGCTTATTGTATGTAGTTTTTAATGATACAAAAGTAAATGGATCTAAAACAAAAATTAACAAGTTTTAGGTAATATAACGGTAAAATAAACGTCAGTTTTCAGCACTAAGGAGCACTCAAGTTCCTTCAGGAACATACAAAATATTTTTATATCACATAACATTATGCATTTCACTGAACAACATAACAGAATCCCTGCATCAGTAAATACAACGCGTATCAATTAATTTATTATCAAAAAAACAACTAGTACCTAAGTACCCACTACATGAAATAGCGTAAACAATACTGTTTAATAAAAAATAATATAAAAGCATTTCCTGCAGTATTGAGTGATAAATGTTGGAAACACAGCAATGCGCGGGCGCATTAGATCGATAGCCCGGGTTGCCGGCCTGTCGCCCTTGTTAGACGAAGGACGAATCGACTAATACTGATAGGCCTTAGAGTAGGACACAGACGCGGCACTATCCACCGACCTACAAAAGGGACGATTTGCAAATCGTTTCGAATTGATTAGTCTCACAGAGCTTTAAGCTTGGAGAGTACTTTTGATGGGCAGGTCATTACTGTGGTCAACTACGATGCTAATCTGTTACTTGGGTTATCTATGATTACACATGATTAATAGAAAAAAAAACATCATCATATTCATCGCACTATTTACTATCCCACTGCTGGGTAAAGGCCAATTCTCATACAGAAAAGGTATGAGTATTGATCACCACGCTTGCTCAAGGCGGATTCGATGGCGATTTCAGTCTTTTTAATCTAAGTTTCCTCACATGTTTTCCTTCATCTTAAGTCAGTTATCAAGAATGTAGTTTTATGTGTGTGAAGAGAAGGCCTGAAAGACGATCATTTTCAGGCCAAAGGAAAAGTTATTACTTATAGCTTATATAGCCTTTGACCCTTTTTGTTGCATGATAAGATTAGCCATTTCGCCACCTAGATATCTATAATGATTATAAATATGGTCTGTAGGGTCGAAATCTGGCAAGTGCTAAAGTAACAAGTATTTTATATGTAATACTGACTGACTAAAGAAAAGGAAAACAGATAAACAATTCATAAAAAAACTCTTGTATTTTCATAACAGCGTTATTTTGGCCCGTATCTGATATCGAACCCGAGAGGGGGTTCAAGTATTCTTCGAAATGAATAGTTAACTATATGTCAATCTAGAGTATGTTCCACCTGTGTGCCAAATTTCAACCAAATCCACATTCATTCACCAAATGGTTCCCAACATCTATCCATCCCCCAATTTTCACAATATTGGTAGGATACATCATGAATCGCTTATCATCCTTGGATGCGTGGTGACAGAAAAACTGCTGGTGGTTTTAAGGAGCCTTTCATCCAGGAGTAAGGCAATAAAGTGTCCGATAGTATCAAGATGATTCTAGTATCGTCATCTGCATCAAATAACAAATGTCGCTTCTGCGTGAATTTTCAAATGTAATATTTATACATGTGTGTGTAAGCACACATGGTCGGCTGCGCCTGCGCCGTTCGTAGACGCCCTTTGTTTTGGAGCCCACGGCCCGAGGATTAATGTTTTTTGTTGCCATAAAATGTTAATTTTCCGTCTCAGAATAATTTTCAAAATAGGTACTTGTAATTGGAGATTTTTGTTATGTTTATTTAAAAGATTTTGCTGATTAATTGTTCTATAAGAGTGAGTGAGGTTTTTATAAGAGAATAATTATATAAAATAATATTTAGGATATTTTTTATAATAATTTTAGGATTTTATGTCTGTTTGATGGGTATGGAAACCATGACGATTTTACAGTATTTCCCGCCGTGTCACCCGCGTTTGTGAAAACTACCGATCGCACCCGAAGAAAAAGTAGCTTTCACGGCAAAACGGCTGATCAGATCGGGATGAAATTTGGTATCGAAATAGAAGAGACATTGGAAAAGGTTATAGGCTTATTTTTATCCTGATGCGTTAGAAAGATATAATGCAATTGGCTGGGTATATAGTGTATATCCTTAAACTATTCTATTAAATCTTATAAAGCAAGCCTGCCTCGTTGTACCCAGTGTTTGCAAGACTGCTGAGAATAGAATCCTGGGTTCGATTTCCAGATAAGCCAATGTTACTGGTTTACTCATGTGCAATTTCACAGTAGCAGTCCGGAGTCTGAGTGAATACCGAGTTTATGGAAATAGACTCGCTACTGTTAGTCGCAAAATGCAGGGGAGTCATGTATGTAAGTGTATCATACATTTTTGTATGTGAATTGCTATTCTTGATACAATCATTATTTTAAAGATATATGAGGGGCTCGTGGCTAATAAACAAACGCACGGGTCAATCTATCAAGGTTAAGCTGCACTTGGAGCGTTCGGTCCGTGGATGGGTGACCATCTATGTCATAGCGAGACTCCTCCGTGCCTCGGAAAGCACGTTAAGCTGTTGGTCCCGGCTGTCATTTGTACATCTTTGACAATCGTTACGGCTAGTCAGAAGCCAAAAAGTCTGACAACCAGTCTTACCAAGGGGTATCTTGTCACCCGGTAAATAGGTGTGTGTAGTTGTGCCGACTTCTACATTATTGGGTTTTGGCTAGGCAGATGATGATGGCTAAAGCCAAAATATCTTATTACGAAAAATAACTATGTTTGCGAGTACAAAAAATAACAAACACATCTTTGCCCAGATGCATCCAATTCAATGAACTCTACGTAGTGTGCTCGTGACTCTACACGTGACTCTATCATAGGTGTTTACTAAAACCATGGATTTTTGTTGTTTATGTACATACATTACATATCAACAGACACAGACGTGAGAGGTATGTAGAGCTTGTTGTGCAATATAGAGATGAAACGTGTTTTGTTTTGCTGAAAACAGAAATAATAAATATGTTTTGTATTTGATGTAGAGCTATTTTAGTTCAAAACAAACGTTTCGAATGTTTATAAATATACAGATGAATATATTTGGAAATGTTCCAAAATTCAGCTCTACCAAAAAACAGGCAAGACTTAAGACTAAACCATAACCTAAGACAACATTTCTAACGGCAATCTAATATCTAGAACATTACCTTGACTCTCCCAGTCAACGACTCTACCATTCTAAAAAATAGAGTCACACTAAACTGCAGTATATTGGTCTATTATAGCACGACCTACGTCAATGTCTCTATTAGATCGCGAAATAACCTTGGATCGCGGTCACTGACTCTATCTAACACTGAATATTACGTCTATGAGCGTGACCTATGCGAGCGTCTGTTGTTAGAATGATAAATTAGGTATGACTCTACCGGTCGTTGACTCTACTAACGTGCGAAACACTACACGTAATTTTTATTTTTTAAGTTGTTTTTTGTTCTTGCAAAGTGTCGACTTGTTCGTCAAAACCTGGTAACTAAAATACATAAATTGAGAAGATTAAAACTGACTTTGATCTCGACATTTTCTTCAGATATCCCAAAATGTAAGATATTTTCTTTATACAAAGTTTTCCTTGAGTTATTCCTCTTGAATATTATTAGACCATCAAGTAATAAACAATCATGGTTTGTTCAGAATCTACTTTAGTTTATTTTTAACACGTAGTTAATTTATTTTTTGTGTTAAACCTATTATTTCAGTAAACTAGTAAGTCACCCTTTCTCTGAATAGATGAAACGAACATTTTCGTTTGTTTAAAATGAAGTATAACACTTATGCAATAAAATTTTCTAAATACAAATACTGTCATTAAATTCAAAGAAATAGACAAAGGAAATTGAGTCTTATTTTTGAGAAGGTAAAGACTATAAAAGCAGTAAAGATTAAAATTAAATAGTTTTTTCATAAAGTTATAACATATTCTATCTATATAGGTATCTATTTCCATACCAAACACCATCAAAGTAACTTTCCTATTTTCTACAATATAAGTAAGGACATAGAGACTCAACCGCAAACTAAAACAGTTTCATGTGAACGCTTGACCTACACTAACGTCGTCTCTATTCGGCGATCTTGACCTTGACTGTCGGTCGGCGACTCTACCAGCAATAGCTACGTGACGTCATCTAACTAGTCACGTAGAGTTATGCATTCTTAGAATTTGTGTGGTCGCCGGTGTAGAGATATTTGCATATTGTCGTAGGACAATCCATTTAGTTGAAAATTGCGACTTTATTTAATATTCTAGAAGAAAATATTGATTTATATTATACTAGCTGTGTCCTGCGATTTCGCCAGCATCCTAAAGAAACTACTTCACGTATCCGGATAAAAAATAGTCCTATGAGTTGTACTGCTCCATGGAACTTCTAAATTGCCAATTAAGATCCCCATGGAAGTATGGGCGACCTTATTGCAAATAACTAAGTAAAAGTCCAGACTCTGGCCTGATACGAACATAGTCTTTAATTTCAATCTATACTAATATAATAAAGCTGAAGAGTTTGTTTGTTTGAACACGCTAATCTCAGGAACTACTGGTACGATTTGAAAATTTAAATTCAGAAAATTATTTCAGTGTTAGATAGCCCATTTATTGAGGAAGGCCATAGGCTATTTATCATCACGCTAAAACCAATAGGAGCGGAGCATCACTATTCCACGCGGATGAAGTCAGAAGCTAGTAATATATAGTCCGAGTGACTGAGTTTGACTGCCCCGTTAGTATAGTTGTCAAATAACGTGACTGCTGTAAACAAAGTCTCGGGTTTGATTCCTAAGTCCAGCCGAAATCGCTTTGTGGATTTTAGAAAATTTTACAAAGCAGCATAGAGTCAGGGAGTTGGTGGTGTTATACCCCCGTGCCTGGGAGGGCAAGCTTAGTCGTCGTCTCTGGCTGCTAACTTGATAGCGGTTGTTATTATAATTCCATATGAGAGGCCGTCAGGTAGATTTGAGAAAACTCTGACACTATGGTTTGTTAGGTTGGTAAAACCTGTAGCCCACACGATATGAAGAAGAAGAATAAATAGTATGAGAAAAAAAAGAGTAGGTATATTCCATTCAAAAACTGCTGACGTTAACGTTAAGTTTACATTAGTGAGTTCTTGCTCGACCCACAGTACCTTCTTAGCCCTAAATTCTGCCAAAAACGATTGGCAAGCAAAACGATCCATTTTATTTAAATTTAGGAACTAAGAAAAGATTCAATATGTTGATCAATATGAATTAGAATCAACAATGACGGCTAATGGTTAAAACATAAACATGTGAACGTAAACATGGTGTCACTGTTCTACTCTATATTTGACCTTGGATGGCCAATGACTCTATTTGACCTTGAAAAGGCTATGGTGCTAAAAGCATCTTATTGATAATTGATAGACTTTAAAGTAGCCAACAGCTTAAGCACTTAGTTCATACTGAGGGTATCAAAATAATATAGGTATGTGTAGTTTGCCGCTTACCAAGGTCAGTATTAAGATTTATATATTTTATGTTTATTTATTGGCTCATCAATCTATACATACATACATAATACTTTGTCCTGAATAACTGATGGATCAACGCACAGCCTAAACCGCAGATTGCAGACCTGAAACTTGCAGGGTGTGTTCTTTGTATGACGTAGGCATCCGATAAGAAAGGATTTTCCAAAATTCTACCTCTAAGGGAATGAAAAAGTTTGTATGAAACTCTGTCATTTTTAATTTGAATCCATGCGGGCGAAGCCGCTAGCGGAAAGCTAGTATGTATATAAATATAAAATCAAAAAATTAATGATAAACAAAATAGGGACACATCGTAGTTTCTGCCCTTGACCTTGGCCCCTGACCTTGGCGTGGTCATTCACGCGGCTCCTACGCCTATCCGGTCAACTATTGTCAGCTCTACGTAGAGTCAATTTATGTCAATGTGTTGTTATGTTAGTAGAGTGTGCACAATTGAATGGCCCTGACATTCGTACTGCGTAGGTTGATGTAGTAGAGTCAGGGGGTAGGTAGAGATGTAGCTAGTATAAATGACTACCATCTATACTAGGTATCTTTAATATTAAATTTAAAAAATCCTCACTGACATAATAAATGCAGTATGTAAAAAAATAAGTCAGTCTAACTGTCCATATCTGTCGTTTCATAGTAAAACGGCTGAACTAATTTAAATGTTATTTCGTATGCAGATAAAATCTCATAACGGACATAGTATTTTTATCATGATGCGTGAAGTTAGTCCTTTAGTTTACGAGTGACACCGTGAAAAACAGCTAGTTTATAATTATGAGGTAATTTAAAGCGTCAAACCTTTAATCTACACCGATTTCAGCGAGTAGTTCTACATTTTATGCATAAATACAGGCGACGCCGTGGACAGGCGCTAGTTCTAACATCTAACTAATATTAAAAACGCGAAAGTGAGTTTGTTTGGTTGTTACGCTTTCCCGGTAAACGTCTGAACCGATTTGGCTGAAATTTTTTCGGATGGAAAATCATCAAATGACCCCTCCCGCCTTGGGTGAGGCGGAAGGGAATGTCGTACTCATACTGACTAAAACCCATCCATGTTCCTTCCTCAGCCCTTTATTTTCCGGGGGCGCGGTAAATCTTTCGAACATCCCGCAGCATAAAAAGGACCCTGGAAGCGGTTAAACGCTACTCTTCACTCGGGTGCATTAGATACCCGGACCCAAGGACACGGGCGAAACCGGGAGAAAAAGCAAGTACTTTAAAAAAAACGTTTGCATCACCTGAAGTGTAATAAAGTAAGCAGTTGTTTGAGCTGACTAATTTAAAGCATAAATAATGGCTATCCTTGGAGCGGGCAGTGCCATTTATTTGGTGAACGGGCGTCTTATTTATTTGTGGCTCAATAGTTTTTAATGTGCAATGTTTTTGTTTGATAGCGGCTAAGATATTTTGTTTCCTGAACTAATCGTGTTTATCACTTAACTCCTCCTAAACGGCTTGAGGGATTTGAATAAAATTGTGTGTGTTATTTGAGTGGGTTTCTAAATGGTTTGAAAAATACAATTGGACCCGGTAGATATTGTCGTTTTCTAAAAAAACGCCTAAGTTAGGACAGTACAACGTCGGCTCCGCTAGTAGGCATATAATATAATTACCTATATACATTTTCTTAGTGTATCTCAGACACCATTGACTAACTCCAAAGGAAAACATCGCGAGGAAATCTGGACTGAATCTAACATCGCTAATCTGCCTTCAGCAAGCATGGTGATGAGTGCTCGTACCTTTTCTATGTGGAAAGCGGTCTTCGCCTAACAGTAGGAGTATAAACAGGCTGTTGTTGTTGTACTAATATTGTGAATTTTGGGAGCTGGATGCCTAAGAACAGCCGCTGTCGGCCCGTGGCAAGGTGCCAATAAATGTTTATTATAAGACTTCTTTGCGCCTCAGAGGTATTGGTTCTACCTGTCATTTGTAGAACTTTGACAGTCGTTACCACCGTTAAACCAGAAAGTCTGATAACCTGTATTAGCGAGGCGTAACGTGTTACCTGGTAACGGGTTGTGGAGGTCAGATAGGCAATTGCTCCATATGAAACACTTGTACTCAGCAGCAGCATTTGGTTAGACTGGAAACCGACCCCAAGATTATTTGCGAGGCTGATGTCAGCTAATATTAAAATCTACAATAAAAAAAACCTCCCACATACGTTAACATTAATGAGACATAAAACTGAAAAGTCTTAAGTGTTTGTAATCACAACCGGTACCCCATACCTTTCGAGCTAGAACACGCCAACATGAGTAGTTTAGCGTGAGAAATAGGTATGGTGCTAGTTCTTCCCCGAGTTTCTTCACAAGGGGCTTAGCAAAGTTACTATCTGCCTACTGGAACACTAACGTCATTAATATTTGAAGCTTATAAGTTAGGTAAGGGTTAAGTTTAGGCGGGGTTGTTTTCCGCAACTCCGCGACAAAGCGCCTATTTTGCGAAAGGCTCTCTCGAAAAATACAAGGAAAATACGGATTAAATGTCTTCAGTCTGTTTAGTACGTGTTCTAATAAATAGGGGATTCTTACTCGATTGATAGTTAGTAACGAGGTAAAGATAGAAATTAATTAAATTACATTATAATTAGACGCGGTCGAAACTAGCTTGCCGCGCAAGCAACTTTGGTACTGTTTGTCATACAAATATTTTACCAACTGGAAATCGAAATGCGTGTTGGCAAAGTAGGATTCAATTTTTCAAAAATAGGAGTACCGAACATCAAAAAAATATACAACAATCTTCTAGAGTCCTAGACAATGGAATCAGAAATACTGCCGAAGTTATATTTCAACGATTTTTTCATCCGAATATCTTCATTCTTTCTTAGAATAGGCATTCAAAGTGTAACCGATACTTAAAAAAACACCTTATATTTTGAAAATCAAGAAATCGAGTCCTAATACATCCGGCCGTTCCTTACCGTGTCAACGGCCGCATTGATCAAGGTCGCGCCACTAGGTCGCTAGATCACTCACATCCGATGATTTATCTCACGTGCAATCACCATCATATTTCAGAATGATAGGTACGTGTTTGTATAGGTACGTGTTTGTTATCATTTTAATATTATTCTAATTGCCTCTATGACTACCTGACCTATATCTAAATCTAAATAAATATAAAACTCAAAGGTGACTGACTGACTGACTGACATAGTGATCTATCAACGCACAGCCCAAACCACTGGAGGGATCGGGCTGAAATTTGGCGTGCAGGTAGATGTTATGACGTAGGCATCCGCTAAGAAAGGATTTTGATAAATTCTACCCCCGAGGGGATAAAATAGGGGATGAAACTTTGTATAAAACTCGGTCATTTTTTAACTCACGCGGGCGAAGCCGCTGGTGGGAAGCTAGTTTATTATAAAAGTGCTGTCTACACTCACACTCTCATCTTCAACATTATCTAAACTTTAAGAGACTGAGTTGAGTTGAGTTTGCTTCGGCATTTCTTCTCAGGGGTAGTCAGCTAGGAAATGCCGGTGCCAGCTTTCTTTTAAAAACAGAACTGTGAAAACAGAGCCATGAGGTTTAAATATCCTATTTACGAGATACATTATTTTATTTTATTTCCTACCAATTCCATTCCATATTATATGATTAGTGGTAAATCAGAAATATCTCTGTCTGTCACGTTATCAGTGGAAAACGGCTTAACCGATTGAGATGAAACTTGGTATGGAGATAGCTTGAAACTTGGGAGAGGCCATAGGATAGTTTTTATCCGGGTGAGTGAACTAGTTCCCTCAGGATGCGGGTGAAACCGCGGGAAAAATGCTGTTGTTTACATTACTACAAAAAAAAAGTGTTATTTAGTCCAAATTTAAGGGATAAATTTGAAACAAATTAGGTTGCATTATCAGTTTTTGAGGTCCGAACTACGACTTATAAGTCGACATCTATAAATGACTGAACTACTAATGCATTTGAGATTTATATTCGACGTCTCTTCAAAAAAAAGAATACTAAAAAACATTGCCTTAAAAATGAAATCTAGCATACCCATATTTTTTGATGTCACCTATCTAAGAATATTTGGACTAATTATCAGACGAATCTAACGATACCGTAATTACAGAAATCTGTGCAGTGGTTTGAAAGATATGAGGGAATAAAAAACATAACCCTTTCCTTGCAGTCGGGTAAAAACGGTTTAAACATGCGGCCAAAATAATCAACGCAGACTAGTCAGTTAGTCATAACATAGTAGTTAGTAGTTGAATGTCAACAACCTAGGTTACGAGATTAGGTCGAAGGCCGGACGTTGCGGTAGGTCGGCGTTAGACTGACTCATTAATTATGATAGTGTGTGTAATGTTCTAGCTCGATTTATTGCCTATTGTTATTATTTTATTCTACATGATAATGTAAGCGTTCCTTTGTAGGTATTTTATGAAATTACTAGCTTTCCGCCAGCGGCTTCGACCGCGTGTTCTATACAAATTCAAATTAAAAATGACAGAATTTCATACAAACTTTGCCCCCCCTTAGGAGTAGACTTATGGAAAATCCTTTCTTATCGGATGCCTACGTAATACAAAGAACACACCCTCCAAGTTTCAGGTCTCTACAATCAGCGGTTTAGGCTGTGCGTTGATCCGTCAGTCATTCAGGACGAAGCATTATATATGTAAAGATAGATTAAATTGATACAGTCAAAATTAGAACCTCCGTCGTTTTTTTTACAGTCGGTTATTTAAATCGTCAACACTTTGTTTTGCGGCATCAAGTCATTCTTGATAAGATTATCAGATAACTTTGTTAGATAAATATAGTAAAAAATATAGTAGTAGTAGTATAGTAAAAAATAGTAAATAATATTAAACTTCAAGAGTTGTGAGAACACAATCTTCACGTTACCAGATGATAGAGATGTAGAGGAATATTTTGACGCTTAACCTTGAGGTGCTTTTTTCTTCTTTTTTTTCGTATTTTATATTTATAGTTTTATGATGTAGGGAGAGTTTTAAATCTTTAGCCTTAAGTAGTTTTAAGCATGCAAATTAATTTGCATAAATAAAGTAATAATGATAATACAGTTTAAAATAAAAATCTTCTCTTTACATTACTTTTTAGGTTTTTTTATATATTGTTATTGCATCGTTTTATAATTAAAGTAAAGTTTAATTTACTTTATTGTCATAATTAAAGCATTGACTATGTATATCTATTATGTTTTTACGATAAAACGGCTGGACTGATTAAGATGAGATTTGGTATGGAGATAGATTTAAACTTGAGGAAGAACGTAGTATAGTTATCATCAAGGTCCTACATGAAATAGTTCTTTCCGAATGCGAGTGACACCGCGGAAAATTGCTAGTATATTAGAAATCATCTGCCTAGCCTTTTCCCAACTATGTTGGGGTCGGCTTCCAGTCTAAACCGGATTCAGCTGAGTACCAGTGTTTTACATGGAGCGACTGCCTATCTGACCTCCACAACACAGTTACCGGGTAACACGATACCCCTTGGTAAGACTGGTTATCAGACTTTCAGGCTTCTGACTACCCGTAACGTCTGTGAAAGATCTAAAAATGACAACCAAGACCAACAGCTTAACGTGCTTTCCGAGGCACGGAGGAGTCTCGATATAACATAGATCACGTCCATCATCCACCCATCCACGGACCCATCGCGCCAAGCGCCGCGACTTCGCCCGCGTGGACATTTTTTTTACACCTTGGGTTACTTTATTCAAGTTTTAGTAGGGATCCCTAATTATTTCTGGAAATAAATATAGCCTTTGACACTTCGTTAAGATGTAGCTTTCTAACGGTGAAAGAATTTTTCAAATCGGTCCAGTAGTTTTTGAGTTAAAACCCTACAAACAAACAAACAAATTTTTCCTCTTTATAATATTAGTATAGATTGATAGTGTCAGTCGATCGCGCAGCGGCCATGTTAGTTAGAGAATAAGTTTAGTGTGAATGAATTCTAGCTGCCAAGGTCTAGCCGGCGGACATTGTGGCAGGTCAGTAGTCTGACTCACGGCAATAGATGCGATAGTGTGTGATGTCATTGTTTATAGCGTTTTAGTGTATGTCTGTGCATGTGTGTGTGGTTCTAAAGTTTATGTGTAGCGATATATATACATACAAAAATGTTGCTACAATTTTTTTGCTGTATAAATTGTTAGAATATTTTTGCTATGATAACTTAAAATAAAGATTCTTTGGTTACCAGTCTTTTAATTTGTAAAATAAATACCTTTATTAATCTAAGGTCAGATCTGTTAAACAAAAGAAGCGCGAACAAAGAAAGCATGTTTATCGGCAATTATAACAAGTATTTTTTTAATAAAAGTTGTCTAAAAAGCATGTACAACGACTCCTAGTTCCTTCATTGTATTAAATTTCATTTTGAATAAAGAAAAAATAAACATATCTCTAGCCCTAAAGATCCAAAGAGATGTAAACAAAAATCTTCGATGCGTCAAAAAATCTTCGGTACGACAAAAAGTCGCAGGCACTAGACCAAAACAGCGCATTAAGCCGACATCACAAGTAGGTACAACTGTAGGTATTCAGACGCAACCTTGGCAGTGCTGTCGAACTCTTGCCTTGGGCTGGGAGGCGAATGTTCAGGCGGCGATCAGAAGGACCAGTCTTCACAAAAAAATAGACGAATTGTTCCTACATAGAAATATGTATTGTACCGCTCATATCGAAGTCAAAATGCTATCTGATATCTATAGTCTAGTCGACAAGTTAAAAATGGTGTTAATTCGACATACTACTGCTAAAATTATGTGGTTTAGCTCATTCGATTCGGAATAATGTCTAGACCATTGTGCTAAAAAATTGAATTAGCACATAAAAAATTCCAAAAGTTATTAACAATTAAACACCTTCAAAAAATAGCGTTTCGTTTATTGCTTATTGTCCGTAAACTATAAATATTTTCGAAATTTGAAAAAAAGATCCTTAAAGAGGAGGAAATTTAGTAAAAAAAAGTTCCAACTCCCGGAACTGTAGCTCCATTATTTATAATTTTAATTTAACGCTGAAAATAGCCCGCCGCGCGCCATTGTTAGGTTGCGCGCACGGCCTCGAAAGCGAGTACGTCACTTAAAAAAAAAATTTTCAAGTACTTAAAGTTAATTGAAAAATCTAAAAAAATTATTGCATAATCTAAACACTTTAAAAAAATTATTCCCGTTGGAATTTTTTATAAAAACATATTTTTCAATATTCTAGACGATTGTTAATTAAGAAATTTTTTTCCAATTTCCATCATCCTTCTAAACTAAAAAAAATGTTTAAATAATTACCTTAAAATTATTTCGCTCCGTGGACCTCTTCTTATAAATATATTAAACAAGATTGCGTCGTCTAAGTTATGAAATTGTTAATATTTTGTTAATAATAATTTTTTTAAGTTAACAAAAAAAGAAAAAGCACAACTTTTTGTTCAGCAAAAATTCCAACGGGAATCATTTTTTTAAAGTGTTTAGATTATGCAATAATTTTTTTAGATTTTTCAGTTAACTTTAAGTACTTGAAAATTTTTTTTTTAAGTGACGTACTCGCTTTCGAGGCCGTGCGCGCAACCTAACAATGGCGCGCGGCGGGCTATTTTCAGCGTTAAATTAAAATTATAAATAATGGAGCTACAGTTCCGGGAGTTGGAACTTTTTTTTACTAAATTTCCTCCTCTTTAAGGATCTTTTTTTCAAATTTCGAAAATATTTATAGTTTACGGACAATAAGCAATAAACGAAACGCTATTTTTTGAAGGTGTTTAATTGTTAATAACTTTTGGAATTTTTTATGTGCTAATTCAATTTTTTAGCACAATGGTCTAGACATTATTCCGAATCGAATGAGCTAAACCACATAATTTTAGCAGTAGTATGTCGAATTAACACCATTTTTAACTTGTCGACTAGACTACTAAACTAGGTGTATTCCGCGATTTCATCCGCGTCCTGAAGGCCGTTTTCCAGGTTTTAATCTAACTTTATACAGAATTTCATCTAAATCTGTTTAGTTTTTTTACCGCGTACCTAAACGTCACAGATAGACAGAGTTACTGTGTGTGTTTTTTTTGTATAAGTAAGGATAAGGCCATTTATGGGCAGCTTTGGATAATCAATATAATGTCAGTTAGTCAGTCGGATCATCTGATATTTACATGCATAGAATTCTATTGGACGTCTTGATTTAAAACTTTTTTTACGCTTGAATAAATGAGATTATTGCGACTATTGTTTATCCATATTTTGTAATAAAAGAGGTAAAAGTTTACTTACTTGAGCTTTTCACTTGATACTGAACTGAACTAGCCACCATCCAACAGCTGATCACTTAACAAACCACCACTACACCGTTTTACAACCACTCTCGATAAAAACGTAATTTCGGAACAAAACTAGATAGGTAACAAACATAATTTAATATGCGCACGAACAACTTTAACTTTTAATTATAGCCTACAAGTTTTAAAAAGGCACCGCAAAAAGCAACATAGAATTTACCATGTAATTCACATTACAAAATCACACTGCATTTTTACATAACTACCCACAAAAAGAAGTGTTTTGTTTTAAGTGTTCCAAGTCTAAAAAAACATTACCCAACTAATAGCAATTTCTCCTGTATCATGGTTTCATCTACACATGCAAACATAGAAGCCATTCTGCCACCATAAGAAGAAAGGTGGAACTAACATAGTTTTTGTTGTCATTTGTAGATCTTTGGCAGTCATTACGGGTGGTCAGAAGCCAGAAAGTCTGACAACCAGTCTTACCAAGGGGTACCGTGTTACCCGGTAACTGGGTTGTGGAGGTCAGATAGGCTGTCGCTCCATGTAAAACACTCAGCTGCATCTGGTTTGGACTGACAGACTATATAATTATTTTATTTATTATATATAAATATATATAAAATATAAATATAAAATATATATATATAAAACTCAAAGGTGACTGACTGACTGACTGACTGACATAGTGATCTATCAACGCACAGCCCAAACCACTGCAGGGATCGGGCTGAAATTTGGCATGCAGGTAGATGTTATGACGTAGGCATCCGCTAAGAAAGGATTTTGATAAATTCTACCCCCAAGGAGTGAAAAAGGGGGGCAAATTTTGTATGAAACTCTGTCATTTTTTAACTCACGCGGGCGAAGCCGCTGGCGGGAAGCTAGTTTGTAATAAGTTTTCCTGTTTCCAAATATGTATTTAACTCAACATCGAAAAAAACGTACTTACGACCTTTTTTCGTATTTAGAACTAGCTTCTGCTTCTTCTTCTGGAATAGTAACTTTGGGCTATCGCTAACTTTAACCCCGATTTTGAAACATTCTTCATTGTTGCTCTGCTCCTATTGATTTTAGCTTGATGATATAGCCTATAGCCTTCCTCGATAAATGGGCTATCTGACACTGAAAGATTTTTTTAAATCGGTTTAGTAGTTCCTGAGATTAGCGCGTTCAAACAAACAAATAAACTCTTCAGCTTTATTATATTAGTATAGATTACTCAGCCACTGCACCATACGTGCCTTTTCAATCGGAATGCAGTCACCGTTGACCACAGACACTACTTATAGACGCGCCTGACCTTCTGCGCATTCACACTCGGCGTCCCGACGCACTAAATTTGCTCATATTAGTTGCAAACGCCGGGTTATTGCTTGTATTTATTTTAGCTTTAATGGTGGGTTGTTTATTTTGGTCTGATTTGTAAATCAGGTAGTTTCCGAGTGACGTTGTACATATGTTATTGCGCAGTTGGCTGGTGTCAAGGCTATGCTTAGTACCGACGTGTGTAGATTGCTAGTAATATTTTAACATAATTAAAGCTTTGTAAAATGTTAAAATATACTCCTGTATTTTTTGGGATACTGCTTGGAATTTAAAAGTAAAGGTTAAAAAGATCTTTATACCCCTACTTTATACTAACTACAGTCAGCTATCTTCAATGACATCACATGAGAGAGATCAATTTATTCTAAACTAGATGTTTCCTACGGTTTTACCCGCGTTTCGATGGAACTACTTAACGCACCCGGATAAAAAGTATCCTATATGTTAATCCAGATTATAAACTATGTGTGTACAAAATTTTATCCAAATCCGTTCAGTAGTTTTTGCTTGTAAGAGTAACAAACATACATCCATACATTCTTACAAGCTTTCGCGTTTTTAATATTAGTAGGATACGATAGTAGGAAGTTAGGATGGCCATTACATGACATTCAATAAAAGTATTATTAATAATTTTGAGGACCTCGACTCACACATATTTCTGCCTCAAAGCAACATATTACTACTGACATTTAAGAACGATTACCTATCCAAAAGTCTTCCGAGCTGTCTGATTGCTTCCCTGCAGATGATCGAGAACTTTCCTCGCCTCTATAACACAATATTCAACAAACCCACCTCCCATAGGCGTCCGTATCAATACACACTCGTGTATAATAATAACTAAACAAAAATTAACATAAGTCCGTCTCCTTGAACCTAAGTCACAGTGCATTGCCCCTCGTCGCCGCTCGTTTTGCGAACACAATATCACTGTTTTGCAATTCTATTCCAAGTTAGAGAGCAAAGATGTTTTTGTTATCATTCTGTATTTCAACGATAATGGTGGTTTGTTTAACATACGATCGTCTAAGGCATTTTCAGATGCCGCAATTGTTTTCTTCCATGGTATGGGGACTGACGTTGGTCTAGTGATCGAAACGCGACTGCTGTCAACGGCGTTCGATTCCAGGGTCGGGCTGACATCGCTTTGTGAGTTTTTTTTTTATTTCACAAAAACGCCTGAAGTTAGATAGTTGGCGGTGGCGCTTGATAGGGAATTTGAAAGCTTTAACATTACTGCTTGTTAGTAAACCTACAGCCCACACGATAAGGTGAATTGTGTTTGACTTATGACTATCTCGTTGGTCGATTAAGGTTCGATTCCCAGATGGACAGTGTTAATGAGACTTTTATGAGGAACTCAGCAGCAGCCTACTTTTTACGTGGCCATTAAAAATAACACACAACAAGATGTATCTTGTGGGGACCTCCACTTCTGCTTAACCCCTTGAGGTAAATAGGCGTCATAGTATCTAATGTTATTCATCATCATATCTATACTAATATAATAAAGCTGAAGAGTTTGTTTGTTTGAACGCGCTAATCTCAGGAACTACTGGTACGATTTGAAAAATTCTTTCAGTTTTAGATAGCCCATTTATTGAGGAAGGCTATAGGCTATATATCATCACGCTAAAACTAATAGGAGCGGAGCACCACTATTCCACATGGAGGAAGTCGCGGGCAGTAGCTAGTACATAATATAACATTGAGATATTTGATTATATTTTGTCAGCCATCACTCTTATAAACGGCATAACGACAGCATATCTATTATTCTTCCTATCCAGTGCTCTACAGGTTTACTAACCTAACAAACCCTAGTAACTCAGTTTTCTCAAATCCGCCTGACGGCCTCTGACATGGAACTGTAACAACAACGGCTTAACGTCCTAAGCGGCATGTAACATCGCCAACAACCCGACTCTGAGCTAATGTGATTTATTTAAAAGAGCATAATGCGATGTCGGCCCGACCCGAGAATCGTCCGTGACACCCAGTTCACAGGAGTCGCAGAAGCGACCACTAGACCGATGAGGAAGTCCATATATCTATACTATTATTATAAAGAGGAAAGATTTGTTTGTTTGTAGGGTTTTAACTCAAAAACTACTGGACTGATTTTAAAAGTTCTTTCACCGTTAGAAAGCTACATCTTTACGAAGTGTCATAGGCTATATTTATTTCCAGAAATTATTAGGGATCCCTACTAAAACTTGAATAATGTAACCCAAGGTGTAAAAAAAATATGACCACGCGGGCGAAGCTGCGGGAAAGCTAGTACATTATACAATGAGAAGAAGAAGAACAGCGTATAAAAATGACGTAGGGCAATCTATGTTGATGCATACCTCACAAGTCTCCCTCCGAGGCCTCCCGGTGCTATATCCTGACACATAACTCGAGCATTCACACACGGCAATGATTCACCTATTCTTAGAACACATGAAAGAGAAAAACAACCCATGAGCTACCTGCACCAATGAAATCGTAGCAATCTAAGTTCATTGACCCATTTTGTTTCCTGAAAAAAAATTGTGAGCATCTTTTGTGCAAGAAAGAATAAAAAAATCATCAAATGACCCCCCTCCTGCCGTGGATGGATCGGAAGGGAGTGTCATACTCTTACTGACTAAAACCCATCCATGTTCCTTCCTCAGCCCTTTATGTTCCGGGGGCGCGGTAACTCTTTCGAACATCCCGCAGCAGCAGGTGCAAGAAAGATATTTTTAAGAAGGCTATTTTTAAATAATATCAAATACAGAATAATCATCCTTATTATTCGAGTCAGTCGCAGAGAAGACGAAGAAGAAGTTTACCTCTCCCTCATTGTTCTAGTCGTCATAAACGCTAGTCCTAATAACGATGTCCATGTTCACTTTACCAAGGTAACCCACAGTTCACTCACATAAGTGGATGGAGGGTCAACTATTTACATAGTGTTGGTGATGGTGTAATAGTATTTAAAACATCAGCAAACTCATATCACAATTATTGTGTTATGTAAGTATTGTGATATGAGTATTTTATTATTAAACAAAGCCTACGTCACGGGGAAAATTGTAAATTTCCATTAGCGGAAAAATTATCGAAATCCAATCCAAACCATGTTTATAATAAACAACTTTACCTATTCATAATAAAGCATTAAATCGTTTACTTCAAAAGAAAATCTTGAAACAACACAAAGAAAAAACAATTCACGAAAAATCTATCTTAAAATGGTTGCGGCGTCAGTTCTCCTTCCGCGGCCTCCCGTCGCTATATCCTTATATATACAACGAGTATATAAGCGAATAAATATAAAATTGTGTTAGTTCATTAAACTGCAGTAGATAAACACATAGGTATGTTGTGTGAACCCATCTCTACTGACGGACCAGTTCATACAGTGGAGGCCAAAATTATTTGCTCAGATATCTGAAAATATTAACAGCCGATTGTACCAAAAAAAATGAGAATGAACTGTCATTCAAGATCTGTCAAAATGTAGAATAAAATTGAATAATTTTGCTATCATTCTATGTTTTTCGTCTAAATATTTATGACATACATTTAATTAAATTATTATCCTATATTGGTATCATCAAAAATATTAAAGTATGCTAGTTTAATGCAGAAAGTTTGGTGCAACCGGCTAATATTTACTATTTTTTAGAGGGGAAAAACTTGTATGCCCCAAAATACTCAAGTCACGCTCAATTGTCAGTCATAGGCACTTAAAAGTATTTTAGGATTCCATCATCATAAAGCTAGCAAATAGATCACCACCTAGACAGATTTTGGATTTACATTTCACACTATTTTTGTCGTATTGCGAGACACACTAAAATAATCTAATATTTAGGCAATTACTGGAAAGCAAAACTGCATGTAACTACTATGAATAGTATACTACTTTAGTAAGAGTATGGTCACCCATCCATCGACCGACCGCAGCAGGCATCACTTTTTAAACAGAAGCTCAGCGTGATTCTTGCCACAACCCCTTCGATCTTCAACTAACCAAGTAACTTATGTCAAGCTTTAAAACATCAGAACACAAACAATATAAATACCATAAACAAAATTAAATATCTAGATTGTATTTATAGCCCGTGATAGACTATAAGTGGTAGCCTCATTCCTAGCCCGCATGTAGGCGCACTAGTTCTCATTGTGCCAATTAAAATACGCAGTGCGTGACAGCAATAAATTCATTAAATAATTTGATCAAAATGATAATAATTAAAATGTTCATTTTTAGGGTTCCGTAGCCAAATGGCAAAAACGGAACCCTTATAGATTCGTTATGTCTGTCTGTCTGTCCGTCCGTATGTCACAGCCATTTTTTTCCGAAACTATAAGAACTATACTGTTGAAATTTGGTAAGTAGATGTATTTTGTAAACCGCTTTAAGATTTTGACACAAAAATAGAAAAAAAGCAATAAATTTTGGGGGTCCCCATACTTAGAACTGAAACTCAAAATTTTTTTTTTTTTATCAAACTCATACGTGTGGGGTATCTATGGATAGGTCTTCAAAAATGATATTGAGGTTTCTAATATCATTTTTTTCTAAACTGGAGAGTTTGCGCGAGAGGCACTTCCAAAAGGGTAAAATGTGTGTCCCCCCCCCTGTAACTTCTAAAATAAGAGAATGATAAAACTAAAAAAAATATATGATGTAGATCTAGCAGGTATAGATGTACGAGATCTAGCAGGTAGTTTTAAGTAATCAGCAATTTTCCTCTACAAACAAACTTAATTATGCGGTCGGAAAAAAACAAGATAATTGCGACTTTATTGCGTATTTTTTCTTTCCAATGGTCGGAACCCTCGGTGCGCGAGTCGACTCGCACTTGGCCGGTTTTAATATAACTCTTCTATTGTATTAATGATACGCTAAGGTAAAATAATGTTATAATATCAAACGCATTTCTATATAGTTTTCCTTATACCGGATGCTAGAAATTACTTAAAGAGTACCAATATTAAATTAAGTAGTTCCTAAATATTTCACTGTGAACTAACATACACATAACCAATTCCATTTCATGTAATCAAGATACTTATCTAAATAGCCCCCAAAAAAAAACGCGTCCCAATTTTCCTGGCACACAATGTAATTCTCGCTGCACTGAACATTTGCCAAATATTTTTTCTAAATATGTAACCGTCAGTTCGTTAACCCCGACCGCCATTATCGGGCTCGCCGGACGAGTGTTTTAGATCGGCGCAAGCGCATCGCTGTGTGCATTTACGACGCACATTATAATCTGCATGTGTGCGAATTTTTATATCCCGACTTGTATTTTTTAGATTCGGATAGATGACGTCATAAGCAAGGATTGTTAGTCCAAATGCATTTGCATCTTTTCGAGATTGCGAGGTCATTGAAATAGGATTCTATTTTTGGTTATGATGCTTCCTATACCTATGGGCTAAGTAAAAACAAAAGAAAAATGGAGGTGACGAAATTTTTTGGGCTTTTATTCAATAACAAGCTAAAACCGGTAAAGTATTCAAAATCCAAAATTCCAAAGTCATTTATTCAAATTAGGCTGAAAATCAGCACTTTTTGAACGTCAAATTTACAAAAGACAGCTCCCAAAACGCCCGCCCTTCACCACTTCCTATGTGTTTTTGCTGGGAAGAAGAAGTGGCGCAACAAACTCCCCAGCAAATCCCAGTATATCAAACTTTATACTATATAACAAACTCCCCAGTATATCATCATCATCTGCCTAGCTCTTTAGCTTTGAGTATTTTACATAGAACGGCATTCAGTATAAGATGTATCCATCCACGGACCGACCGCGGTAAGAGTTGCTTAACCTTAATTTTACAATTCATGCGACTGTTACTGACCCACGAACCTTTCATAGAATATTTATCTCCTATCCAATACTTATATTCGCTCAGGCAATACTTAAAGCTAACATTGGCTAAAAAAAAAAGCAAAAATAATATGGACAAATACTAACTAATACCTACAGGGCGTCAAAAAAATCCTCCCCATCGCGGTCAACTGGGAGCGTACCCAAGAGGCTGGCTGCATTGCCACGTTGGATAGCTATGCTTATCCTTTGGACAAAGTAGCCTGCCTTTGGGTCTCAGGAAGCGTCAATCAGCCGCCCCAAAAATTCCTTAAATTCATGGGTTTTAGTCGGTAAGAGTCTGAAACTTTCTCCCGGTCCACCCACAGTCGTTTAATAAATTCTATCACAAAAAAACATAAGTACTTAAAACCCTAACAGCCGGTTGCATTAAATTTTTTATCATTTATACTTTATACTCTTACGAATATTATTATCACAAAACATGATATCAATAATTAGCATACTTTTATTTTTTTTATGATTTATCTTATTATATCTACATAGATATAATAAATAAGTAAACATATATCACACATATTTAGACGAAAAACATAAAATAATAGCAATTTTTTTCTATTTTATGCTCCATTTTGACGGATCTTGGATGACAGTTCTTCCGTTTCACGTATAAGTAACCGCATATTTTTTTGATGCAACCGGCTGTTAATCTCCTTCACTCATAATTTCAGCAATCAAATAACAGCAGACCCGAAAGCTGGCCTATATCTAGGCCAAAGAATCAGCAGCCAGCCTTTTGAGCACGATTCCCGCTGACAGCAATGCGGAACCCTCCCGACCCTACCTCGACGAGCCAGTCTGCTGAGCTAATAGCTTTAAAATTCCCGATCCAGCCTGTCCCTTGCTGTCTTCCCCCACCGGCGCCCTAAGCCGAGGCCCGTACCCTACTAGGGGGTGCCCTTAGCGTTCATTTAAGGCACTTCACAGGCAAGCCCGGTTAAGCAGTCGACAACCTTCTAGGATGACCAGCGAGATGCCAAACAAAAAAAACACTAATGCGGACGAATATTTTGATGCCTAACTTCTGTGTTTTTTATTTTTATTATATATATTTTGTTTATAATATAAATATTTAATTTAATATATTATATTAACAACAAAACACACGTTTCAATGAAAATCAACTCAACATAACACAACTAACAAACACGAATTCCCAAATCACCCTTTGTAACCCAAAACTACCCTCAACAAATAACAATGTAAATAAACTATAAACCGGACTATTTCCGGTCGTCGTCTAGACGCGAACCCCGACCCTTGGGCTAGGGGTCAAGTACGGTCAACTAGACAAGTAGACAGACAGACGGTAACTATGAATAGGTATGTTATTGTGGACTTAGGGACCGATGGAGTAACAAAATAGTAACAGGTTTGTAACAATCATTTGTTGAAATTTCTGTGAAATGTGTTCGTATTTTTTAATGTATAATACTGAGGGGCTCGTGGCTAAGTAACAGCGGTGCGGATCAATAGATGAGCAAGGTTAAGCTGCGCTAGCCGTGGTCAAGCAATGGATGCGTGACCGTTTACGAGACCCCTCCGTGCCTCGGAGCACGTAAAGCTGTCGGTCCTGCGCCTGATGTCATCCCGGTCGTGTCGCATTGCCGACCTACGGAGCATGATAGTGAGGGAATAGAGAGTGCACCTGTGTCAGCGCAAGCGCTTGTGCACTATAATAGCTCCTGCGTACCTGGCTAGTCTTCATTGAGATTGGCTGCCGTGACCGAAATCTGTCTGGAGATTATTAATATAATACTAGTTGATTCCTGTGGTTGCACTCGTATCCTGAGGGAAATATTTAATGTATCGATGTCATATGTACCAGATTTTATCTAAATCAGTCCAGCTGTTCGCTCAGAGTAGGTTCTGGCTTATCTTTGAAATGTTTAATTTATTTTTCAGTTTATTGTCGTTCAGTGTCCTGAAAAGGGGATCTTCAAGCTATATTCAATTATAGTTTGGTAACATTAGAATATTTGTTTCGTATAGGTTACTAAAAAAATAATTGGTATATTCAAACATTGATTGTTAGATTACCATCGACCGACTAACTGAAACTAACAACTAATCATATGTTTCAATATATAAATCATAGAGTCACCCATTACCTTATGTATTATGTCTACATAATAGTAATGTACAGGCGAACAGGTACAATTAAAACTCAACTAAAATAATTTTCACACCATTCAATAAATCATTATCTAGAAAAATTGAAAAAAGTTACACCTACTTACAAAAATAAATACCTACCTACGTAAACTTTTCACCAAACAAAGTAACAAATCCGATCAAAATCACTCACCCACAATCGAAGGGGCAAAGAGAATTACACTGTCGTGACGAGTAACTATGTTCCCGTTGAAATGCCTCGGTGACCCACTTTTCTATTCCGCCCCACATGTCTAGACGAACCCCTTGGGGCGGTCAAGTACACTCCGATCCCACTAATGTTTGATAGAAAATAATCCTATCGGGGAAAAGCCCATTTAAAGATTTTCTGTCTGTTTCCCGCGATTTCAGCGGCATCCTGAAAGAACAACTTCACGAACCCGGATATAAAGATACACCGTCTCCAAGGTCCCATCTATCTCTGTACCAAATTTCATCCAAATCGAATCAGCCGTTCACCGTGAAAGCGTAACAGACAAACAAACTCAGTTTAAAATTTTTATGATAATTAAAATTAGGATATCAGAGGAAAAATATATTTAATTAGGTAAATTATTGTTCCTATGAACAAAGGTGAAAAATAGGTTTAGAAATGTTAATAACATAAAGTTTAATATCTGATGCATCAACAATGTGAGTTTCTAAATCTAATTAAGTAGTCAACCTAAATAGGTTTTCTAACCTCTACGATATTAATAGCTACCATTTATAATATAGGCCTACTTAACACATTTTGAAACTAACAAAGACGACATAACTAACAGTTACCCAAGATCCGAAATCCTAAGACGAAGTACGCAACATCATACACGTGTTCTTTATATTCTATCATAAACTACAACAGTAGTTTAGTACACAAAACATATCATATATCCTAGAAAATAGCATCATAAAATATACCCTATACAAGCAAACACTTCAACACGTAAGAAAAACATGTAACTATTTCGAATCAATCACCCTGGAACACTACCTCTATGGTCGCCTCCCCCTCCCACCGCCAGACTACCCTCCAAACGCATTCCCGTCCTACACAATAACCCGATCCTGTTCGTAACCTTGAAAACGCCATCTTAACTATCAATAGACTCCACGCACGAGTGCGACGGCGATAGTCTCGAGGTACGAGGGAGGGAGACGGAATAATAACATAAGAAACGCAAGGTCGTCGGGCAGTGGGTCATCTCGTCTAGGCTGCGTCTAGCACGCACACTACTATAGTTGTAGCGATAGGAACAACGTCGGACTGATATTTATTTGTTTATGTGGAATAGAAAATGTATAGATTTCTATGTGTTATGGGGAATCGTTTTAGATGTATGAAACTATTAGTTATGTGCTTTTAAAATAAGAATATAACTGTTTGAATAAATAAAACTCTTTGAATAACTGTTTGGATGAATAATTTCTACTTTTTGAAATTTTCCACGGTTCTGGAGTCATACCTTTAAAAAAAACTTGTGGTTAAATATATAACACATACTTTATCGTTTACAATATAAAACTTATAGTATTTTTTTCTTACCAATAATAAGACACTAGAACTATCACAAAATTATATCCAGCATCACTATCCACAACAAACAACATCATTTCTAAAATAAAGTTAGACGCAAAAATGTGGATAGACTTAATACAAGGCAACCAAAAACATCATTCGTCACGACTTCCAATCTTCATTCGTATGATACACCAGTACAACTCCAAGAACAACCAAAATCCATGTTCCGTAATCGCCGAACGCACAGAATTAGCCAGTGGCGTGCTTCAATTAGCCACATACACCTAAATTAATGAGCAGAGTTACACGCACGCATTTTTAATAGTCAGTGCCACTGAACTGAAGCCATTAGGGTATTTGAAAGACAGAGGATCATTTAAAAGTCTAAACTGTCTTACATGATGTACTGTACTGGATTGCATTAACACCATAAGCCTATATAAGTTGTCCCCTATTAGACAAAGGCCTTCCCAAAAGTGTTATTTACTGGTCACATCCAAATTTTGCCAGCAACCTTTGGCAGATCACCTCCCTACCTTGTCGGACTTATCCTACACAACCGTCTGCTTAGCCGTGGTCTCTCTTCAAGAACCTGTTTGTCTCCAACAAATATGGGCAGCCCACTGCCACTGCAACTTACTTAGTAAGTGCGTGAGCTATGTCGGTTACTTAGTTCTCTGTCGGATAGTCTCATAGCGGATCCTTTGAACAAAGATTGGCCCATGGCATGCTGAGTGAATTTAAGAATGTCTATGATTAGGAAAGAGGTCCATATTTTTATTGTACAAATAATACTCAACTGTTCTACGTGGGTCACCTTAATCGAGAAGGAATTATTTAACGCACCTGGATTAAAAGTACCGGTTCAAAAGGAGGAAAGGCTTTGTTAAGTAGGGGAACCAAATAATAGCGAATGAAATTCTACTTCATAGTGACATTGCATGCATACACCATGCATTTACAAAACATTACACACTATGCTATGTGCTAATTTAATTATATATTTCCTAAAAACAATTTTTGAGTTTTTAACCCCTGACACATAGCGCAGCACACTCATCATTGTACAAAGATAAGTTTCATAATTCAACGAAAAGAAAAACATTATTTCAAAATTGTATAATAAATCAAATAAAATACTAATAACATATGGCTTGCGATGCTATCGGTCCGCTCACACTAGCTCACGCACACTAGCGCACGTGTGCGATAGTTGTCGTCGGGCACGGTATTGTGCGCTAGCAAACACGCGATTACAGGATTACACATGTCGGAAGACGGAGATATGGGAATGGGAAATGTTATGTTGTATGGGATAGATTGGAACGCTTTCCCATCGTATTTAAGTTTGACTTAATGGTAAGTCTTACGACAGTCATTTGTTTCGCTTACGCGGCTTGCAACTGTGGCTTTTCTTTTATTTGACTAGATTCAGCCCGCGACTTTGCATGGTCTTATATACCGAGATAGAAAGTATCATATGTGTTTAATTCAGGTTATAAACACCTAACGCTTAAGTCATAATTTTCCTTCACAACTTAACTTTCCTGAAGACGGGCAGCATTGCCACGTTGAATATCAATGCCAATTCCTTGTCCAAGAAATTAGCCAGCCCTCTGGTCTCGCGAAATGAAGTGGTTATAAACTATGTGTATTCCTAATGTACATATATTCATCCTAATCCATTTTGTAGTATTGCATTTTTCGTACAAGCATAGGTACAGACAGACAGTCACATTAAAAAAAAAATGTTTTGACTTCTTTTGCTCTAATAAAATCCACTATATAAGTTTTCTTCAATATCTATAAGTTGACAGACATCGGACTGATACAGTTTTTCTACGTATAGTTTTACAGATAGGACTAGAGTTTTAACCCTATGCGCGAAGTAGCTCTTTCAAGCACGAAACTACGAAAGATTCTAAATTTAGCAGTAAGAAGTTAGCACTCACAGAAAAGTCTATAAACCTATCTTCGTTCACTCAATTCACTATTTCGTCGGAAAATCAAGCGTTCGCACCATTCCCAATGGGAAACGTGGGGATTATCGAGGCTTACATGTATCGCGGGCCAATTGGGGGCTGGAAATGATGTGGTTGTATTATAGGTTAGAATGCGGTTATCATAATAACAGTAATACATCGTATTGTTGTTCGGAATCATGGTGGACTTTAGGGTTCTACAGTCAAATGTATTTCGTATAAATCTGTCAATCAATATGATATTGTAAATGCGAATGTTAGTATGTTTGTTTGTTTGTTACGCTTTGATGGTAAACGGCTGAATCGATTTAGATGAATATTGGTACGAAGATAAGAGGGGACGGTTGTAGGCTATTTTTTATCCAGGTACGTTAAGTATCAGCTAGTGTCTAATTATAAGTAGGAATGTGAGTTTGTTTGTTTCACTTTAACGGCTGAACCGATTTAGATGAAATTTATTATGCAGATAGGTCCGTTTGCGTTAAGTATTTCCCTTAGGACGCCGAGAAATTGCGGGAAAAAAATAGTTTTGTTATAAAATGAAAATAAAAATTGATAGGCCTTAACTATAAATTACCTAATGCATCAAAAAAATAAGCAAAGATGTCTTGCTATAGCACAATATCCCTACTAATATACACCAATACCTCTGTCTGTCTATTACAACAAACAAACTCATTTTCTTAATTATAATATACTATTAGAAATCCACTCATAAGATTTAGAAATATCCACAGATATTAGCTGCAAATGCACTAAATATCCAACACTCAAGTACATTCGATTTGCTGTACTCAAACGCATACAAATATCGCCCAAGGCCACCCTGACCGTTTTTATGGCATACTAATCAATTAGCTCACCCTAACTGGATGTACGGAGACAGGGTGCTTTCCACCCCTGTGCTATGAAAGCCGTGGCCTTGCTATAGGTGTTTGATGTGTAAAGCAGCTCTAGATCTCAATAACCTCCCTTTTTTGAAGTCGGTTAAAAGGGATCGTTTGTTTACTAGTCACAAATATTATGTATTATCTAAATAGATAACGCAAGTTCTGTAATTTGAATGAAAACCAAGCTTGTCACTTTAAGACTACTTTAAAACCGAGCTTGTCACTTTAAGATTACTTTAAAACCAAGCTTGTCACTTTAAGACTGAGACTAAGACTTTCTGTGACGCCAAAAGAGTGTTTTAGGCGCTATCCACACATTTCCGGGTCAGTGCTATCCGTGTTCCGAGTTGTCCGTGTCAGTGTTCCCGTCAGGGACGTGCCATCCGTCACCCGTATTCAAACACGATATCTTTATTTAACAATGAAGAATTAGCAATGATTGCAATAGCGCTAGAAGAAGAAGCAGATCACTAAGAAGACTATCAGCCGGCAAATCGTATATTTATTAAACGGCTGTCTATGTACCTACTTAAAAATCGGATAGCACTGTCAGAGCGTCCGTGCTCCAATCGGAACAAACGACTTTGCTTACATTTTTCGTAAAATAAATTGGCACAGACTCGAATCATCATCTGCCTAGCCTTTTCCCAACTACGTTGGGGTTGGCTTCCAGTTTAACCGGATGCAGCTGAGTACCAGTGTTTTGGCACAGACTATAATTACTAATTTGAATCTCCTGTATGCTCTGACATACCGAAATATATCCTTAGAAAAATAAATAGCAGTACCAAAAACCAGTTGTTTCTGCGCCATATATCACAAATTCAACTAATCCGTCATTCTAAGACTGCGCAATAGGTCTGGTTAAGGACCTGGGGCCTTACCATGACGTGCCAAAACAAGATTATTTTCGTTATGAAAAAGAGATTGAGCTATACGACGTTAGTAGCTGTGTCACGCTCTCAAACTTGAATAGTAATTGCAAAAACACGTGGTGGTACAGCCCCTGTCCACGTTTAGAGCTCGTGTCTAGTGCAACGACCGGCAGATCAAGGCCGAGACCCGATGCGTCTTAGAATATCAGTAATGGTTGCAAAAACAATATTATATATAAAAAAAATGCTGTTTTCCGGTTTTCACGTGCTCCCAGGGAACTACTTCGCGAAAACGGTTAAAAAGTATCCTATGTCTTAATCCAGGTTATAAACTATGTGTCTACCAAATTTTATCCAAATCCATTTAGTGGTTTTTGCGTGAAATAGTAACACAAATATCCCTCCATCCTTACAAACTTTCACATATAGGATTAGGATGATTAGGATAGGATTATACTCTGAGGTCAAACGGAGATTTTCGCTGAAAAGTTAAGTTTTCCAGCGACTTCGTCCGCGTGGAATAGTGGTGCTCCGCTCCTTTTGGTCTTAGCGTGATGATATATAACCTATATATAGCCTTCTTCGATAAATGGACTATCTAACACTAAAAGAATTTTTCAAATCGGACCAGCGGTTCCTGAGATTAGCGCGTTTAAACAAAATGGAGTAACTTCTCCCGTTTTCCCAACATTTCCCTTCACTGCTCTGCTCCTATTGATTGTAGCGTGATGAAAAGTATACTATAACCAGTTCAGGAGTATGAAAAATAATTGTACCAAGTTTCGTTAAAATCCGTCAAGTAGTTTTTGTTTCTATAACGTTTATACAGACAGACAGACAAAAATTTTACTGATTGCTTTTTTGGCATCAGTATCGATCCCTAATCAATCCCTGATAGTTATTTTGCAAATATATTTCATGTACAGAATTGACCTCTCTACAGATTTACTATAAGTATAGATTTATAATAATAATAATAAAAACAATATTTATCTATCTATATCTATACTTATAATAAATCTGTAGAGAGGTCAATTCTGTACATGAAATATATTTCCAAAATAACTATCAGGGGATGATTAGGGATCGATACTGATGCCAAAAATGCAATCAGTAAAATTTTTGTCTGTCTGTCTGTCTGTCCGTCTGTCTGTCTGTCTGTCTGTCTGTATAAACTCTATAGAAACAAAAACTACTCGACGGATTTTAACGAAACTTGGTACAATTATTTGTCATACTCCTGAGATGGTTATAGTATACTTTTCATCACGCTACAATCAATAGGAGCAGAGCAGTGAAGGGAAATGTTGTCATTTTGTTTAAACGCGCTAATCTCAGGAACCGCTGGTCCGATTTGAAAAATTCTTTCAGTGTTAGATAGTCCATTTATCGAGGAAGGCTATAGGCTTTATATCATCACGTTAAGACCAATAAAAAAGGAGCACCACTATTCCACGCGGACGAAGTCGCTGGCAGAAGCTAGTATTAAATATTTTAGCCTAGCTGATTCTTGTTGTTTCAGTTGCATCCTGAAAGAAATACTTCTTGAATCTGGATCAAAACTGCCCTAAATAATTTCTCCGGGTTCAATTTATTATTACACTTAATTCAAACGTAATTTTATAGTATTAGAAAGGCTTATATACACGATTTAAATTTAGATATAAAGTCAACAATACTTAATTGTTAATAGCTCTAACTTTTCTTTACAAAAATATAAAATCTATGAATCTCTAAATACTCCCAAAATATCAAAAGGAAAAACATTAATTTAAACACAAAACAAATCCTTGTTTACTAAGAAAATATTTTGTAATCCACAGCTAAAAATAATATCACAAAATATTCCATTCAGACTAAACTCAGCGAGGTTACGTAAAAAATTACGTTAGCACTAAGAATTTTGCTCACGACTCGCTCCAAGGTTACGTTAGAACTATTTATTCAGTCTAGTTAGGTCCCCGACCTACGACAACTAGCAGTCTAGCCGACGGAGTAGCCTTCAACTTGAACCTAGGACGTTGACTTAGACTATGACACGGCGAAATTTAAAGAAATAGAGGTTTTTAGGTAACCTGGGTCTAGACTTTTTTGACTACAGTAAAGCTAAACAAAAGCTATATGTATGAAGCTGGTTCCTTCGATATCACCCGCGTCCCGGGGGAACTACACACACCCCCATTCCAATGTAGGTATAATATTAGTTAGGACTAGTAAAAATATTTTATAGGCGCCATTATTAAAATCTTGCTGAATATCAGAACTTTCAGAACGACATTATTTCAAACAGATAGCCACGTAAACTGCCCCACCCTTCACTTAGGTATCATCATATCCTATGTACTGATAAAATAAATAAATAATAATAATATACTAAAGAAATTAGACATCATAATATACATCCGCATCGCTGTCAGCGGGAATCGTGCCCAAGGCTGGCTGCATTGCCACGTTGGATGGCAATGCTGATTCTTTATCCGAAATACGGGGCAAGCAAGGGCAAATATAAGCAAGCCTTTTAAAAATATAGATAAAATGAAAGTCAAAGCAAAAATTAAGCTCTTTCTTTAATTAAAACACTAATTTTAGTACTCTTGTGTTTGCTAACGTTACCGTAATGGTAAAAAAGCAAGATAATCTACGTTGATTGCAAAAAATGATAAGCAAAACAATTTGTCACTACTACGCAGATAGCTTTACTAAACTATAAACAAAATATTTTAAAACACTCTAACTTCCTAACTTTAGAGGAGCTCGTGGCTAAGTAACAGCCGCACGGGTAGACCGATCATAGGTTAAGCTGCGCTTGGCACGGTCGGCCCGTGGATGGGTATCCATCTATGTCATAGCAAGACTTCTCCGTGCCTCGGAAGGCACGATAAGCCGTTGATCCCGGCTGTCATTTGTAGATCTTTGTCAGTCGTTACGGATAGTCAGAAGCCAGAAAGTCTGACAACCAGTCTTACCAAGGGGTATCGTGTTTCCCAGTAACTGGGTTATGGAGGTCAGATAGGCAGTCGCTTCATGTAAAACACTGGTCTGCTGCATCCGGTTTAGACTGGAAGCCGACCCCAACATAGTTGGGAAAAGGCTAGGCAGATGATGATTCTAACTGCCTAACTAATATTATGAATGCGAAAGTGAGTTTGTTTGTTTGGCTGAACCGATTCGGATGAAATTTTGTACAAAAATAGAGGGGTCCCTGGAGACGATTAAAGATATATTTTTTTCTGGGTGCATTAAGTAGTTCCATCGGAATGCGCGTGAAACTGCAAAAAACAGCTAATAACGTACGAAAACATCATATTTTTATTAATTGTCCCACAACTGGGCGGGTTTCTTCTCATACTGAAAAGATACTAACATTTATCAACACGCTTTCTCAAGGCGGATAAAGAAGAATGAAATGATTTCAGTTTTTATTTCACGGTTAGTTTTTTTTTGGCTTGTCTGTAGCTAAATGTATTTTTACACTAGAACTGTTTGAAATAATTCGTCGCTGTCAGTTCAAAAGCTTGTATGTTATAACAGTAACTGTTATAACATATGTTATGTTATAATAGTTACTGTTATAACATACAACCTTTACCTTGACGAATTACCTTATGAACGATAAATTAGTAATAAATAATTTTAAGATTTAATTTTTTAATTGTATTATTTCATTTTCAATCAATTTGCACTGCTATACAAATCCATTTAAATTTGCATGCATAACAAGTAGAGTATATAGAATATTATGATAATATACGTGAAACTTATAACTATATAGTCTGCTAGTTATAATTAGTAATTAATACTTTATATATAAGATTTAAAGATTATTAACTAGCTTTCTGTCTGCTAGCGGTTTCGCCTGCGTGGGCTATACGAATTCAAATAAAAATTACAGAGTTTCATATAAACATTCCTCCCTTTATCATCCCTTAAGGGGTAGAATTTCAGAAAGTCCTTTCTTACGGATGCCTATATCATACAAAGAACACACCCTCCCAGTTTCAGGTCCCTACGATCAATGGTTTAGGCTGTGCGTTGATCCGTCAGTCATTCAGGACAAAGCATTTTATATGTATAGATGAAGGAATTGTTTAATTATACTAACATTTCAAAATCGCACATCAAAATGAATGAAAATTTCATAGATCTGAATAGTTGCATGAAGCATTAATTTATATACACTGACTACCTGTTTTCTGCGTATTCACTTGCATCTTGGGGGAACTATTTCAAGCAACCAGATAAAATCACCTATAAAAGGAATAAAATCTATCTAAATCCTATGCAGGGAAATAGGATTTTCCTAGGTTTTAATCTCATTCCATACCAAATTTTATCTAAATTGGTTAAGGTGTTTTACCGTGAAAGCGTAACGGACAGATAGAGTTAATTTCGTATTTAGAATATTAGTAAGAATCATTATCATCTGCCTAGCCTTTTCCCAACTACGTTGGAGTCGGCTTCCAGTCTAACCGGATGCAGCTGAGTACCAGTGTTTTACATGGAGCGACTGCCTATCTGACCTCCACAACCCAGTTTACCGGGTAACACGATACCCCTTGGTAAGACTGGTTGTCAGACTTTCTGGCTTCTGACTACCCGTAACGACTGTCATAGATGTACAAATGACAACCGGGACCAGCAGCTTAACGTGCTTTCCGAGGCACGGAGAAGTCCTCGCTATGACATACATGGTCACCCATCCACGGACCGACCGCGCCAAGCGCAGCTTAACCTAAGATCGGTCGATCCGTGCGGCTGTTACTTAGCCACGAGCTCCTAGAATATTAGTAAGAATATAACATAATATTTACATTGCTACTTATAATCCAGTATGATAAGCAGCTCCTACGTCTAGTTTAAAAGGGTTGCATAAGAGTTTCTGGGGGTTAAACAAGAGGCAAAAACGCTAGTAGAATAGATAACAAAATGTATGGGAATGACATTCGTTTACGACAAGCTATCTGTCATTCCCAAACATGATGTTTTCTATTCTACTAGCGTTTTTGCCACTTGTCTAACCCCCCTGGTACCCTAAATTTTAGTAATTGACTAACCTCCCATGTAGATAGTGGTAATACTTTACATAATTATAAGTGTATGTTATAATTTCCTCGTGGTTAAGACATCCCGTATACGAGTGGTCGGGTTCGAATCCTGGCAAGTTCTAATGTGACTTTTATAGTCATATCTTAGACGTCACTGACTAACAATGAAGGAAGATATCGTGAGGAAACCTGTAATTAAAAAAGTCTTAATTCGCCAATGCGCCTTAAACAAACGTGGTGATTAATGCTCGTGATTTCTTTGTATCAGAAGAGGCCTGTGCCCAGCAGTGGGCCAATGTATACGCTTATGATGATGATAAAAATTTCAATCTTGTAGTAGAATACTGAAAACTTCAGTCCGAGTCATGATTACTCTTTCAGTAATTACACAGGGATCTATAAGGACGGAAAACAGATTATACTACATTATACAAAAACAAACTGTTTTCTTTTAACGATATATTCGTTTGCGGAAGCAGACATCTGGAGCGCATTAATTCCCCGACCATCAGCCGACCGAATCAATAAATCACCATTTCCTTTGCAACGCGAAAAACCAAATAAGACAAAAAAAACTCGATCCAGAAATTAAACAAACAATGTAAATTAAAAAACGTATATACATATACGTATATAAAAGCCGCACATCGTAATTTAAAACGTAATGACGTTCCATTTCGCAGGACGACTGAACGAAAATTAAACATGCTTTGCAGTGTACCAGTTAAAATTATTTTTTCACTACTTACACAGCCCACTGTGTGTCCGATGCCGTATATACGAAAAAAAAACGAAAAAGACACTAATACAAACACGCAAATCCATCATGTGAACAACAAAATAACGAACACATGCAAACATTTTCACGCAACACAGGGACAACTTCTACGGAATACTGAAGCAGAAAGAATGCACTTATACGCGCACACCAAGATAAATACCCACACTTAAGGAAAATTCGGTGTTCCTACAATCAAAAATTGTGAGTCTGTGTGCGTACCGTCATTCCCACGCACGGGTAATGTGTTAACATGCTAGTTCTACAAACAACGAATCACCGTTCCATTTTCAACCTTAACTTTCAGGGAAAAAAGTTAATTTTTCAATAACTCAGTTTAATGATTGGGTTGCATTGCGTTTGCATGTGTGCGCGAGCGATTCGTTCGTTTTGTTCCTTTTTTAAATTTCACCGTTTAGTTCAATCTATTTATTGGTTGGTGGAGCTGTGTGCGTTGCGGTCACGTCTGTACAAGCGGTTAGTGTGAGTGTGTGCGAGCGCGAAAGTGCGTAGAAAAATGGTGGGATATAATTATGTATGATTTTTAACTAGCAAATTATGCGACGCTGTGTGTTCTTTGTTGTTGGTAATAATTTTATTGTACTATTTATTTGGTTTGGCTGGTTAATAATTAGTAATGTGCATTGCTAATAAGATCATCATCACGTATTTAATCTAAAGATCTCTATGGTTAAGGAAAAGCATATGCATTTTCTCTTGATTATGCAAACTTTTCACTTTACATATGTCATTGGCTAGCTAACCGTGAGAATCAACAAGTGGACGTATTTTCTATCACCTACCATGATATCCTACTGGCAATTTGTAATTTATATGAAAAATAACCACATAATTAAATTCCACTATCATAAATGTGATGCCAAGAATGAAACGTTATCAAGTTATTCAATTTAAAGATAAGTAAATTTTATTTAAGTACACATTCTATTTTTATTGTTACAACAATCTACTAGATGGCGCTATAATCTATAATAAAGAAAAGCAAGTCTTTAAAAGAAGATATTATTTTTATTTTAAATTTTGCAGAATTAAGTCTGTACCTATTTTATTAGGCTAATTTCCATGATGAATATTAACAAAAAAAATACAAAAAGAACGCTAAATACATAAGCCTAAACATCAAAGAGGAAGTTGTTATTTGTCATTGCAGAAAATTTAATTTATTCAGCCTAATTCTGGCAAATACCGATACTCAAGCATAGCTGTTCTCATCGTAATTTGAAATCATTGAATTTGTTATAACGAGTTTCAAGATACTCATGCTTAATTATATGTCTTCCGGGGCTTCGGGATTACTCGAAAGAAATACCGCGGCTACTTAACACAAAGGGCGATAACATGGTTAGATTTTAAACAGTAAGAGTATTAGTCCATTGAAATGTTACATTTTTTAGGCCTAACCTTGCGTTTTTTAGAGGACGCAATTTTATTTTTTTGATGTGTAGGGGGGGTCAGTGTAAAGCTAAAACCAAGTTTGTGGGGTCGCCACCCTTGTCCCCCGGCCGCCATCTTGAAAATAGGGGTTGAAATGGTTTTTACGATATATCTCTTAAACTATTAATTTAATAAAAAAAAAATTGTTGGCATTTTTGTTGCAAATTAAATTTTCTACAACTTTGGTCCAGAAACTTTTTGTCGTAGAACTATAAATAAAAAAGTTATAAGCGAAAATGTTCAGAAATTCGAGAAAAAAAATTATATTTTTCGATGTAACTTTTTTTTAACATTTTACGAAAAAATGATATCAGACCATTTTTGTAGATCGTTTTTTGAGGAACAACTTTTACTAACAACATTTTTTCATTAAGTCAATAGCTAAGGTTTTACAGCGCTCCGAAGTAATAGGCCAGTGCTTTTAGCCTCTAAAAACGGTAAAAAGTGAATAAAATAATAGTAGGATGAAACCCATTGGAAAAGGAGTGGAATATAATAAAAATGATAAGAAAAATAAATTACGGGCGATCTGAGGTCGGGAAGTGGGGGGAGAGGGGGGTTAAAGTTAAAAAAATGGTTTATCTCAATTTCCGGCAAAACTACAAGTCCTATGAAAAAAAATTAAATGGCAAAGTTGTAGGTAATAAAAAGACCTACAACTTTCGTATTAACACTTTTTCACATAACCTCAAAATTAATGTGAAAAATGCAAAAACCCAAGTTTTTGGTTTTTAATTTTTATCTTTTACAATAATTTTTTTTTTCCACGAAATTTGGTGAAAACTTGCTTTTTTATGTCCCAAACACACTGTAATTTATTTTATTTAAAATAATTATTTTTTAACCTTATTTTGACTTAATATCGAAAAAACACCCTAATTTTCAATCGAAAATTCTCGCGTCATAGTATCACTTTTTTTTTAAAAGTCGGTGGTCTTTTTGTTTGTTGAAATCTCTACTTTCTGATGGTATAAAAAAATATTTACATTTCTATGGTAAATGTTCTCAGAAAATATAAAGAAACGCTACGAAATAACGGGTAGTAAGGCCTGAAAGTTCTGAACATTTTCGCTTATAACTTTTTAATTTATAGTTCTATGACAAAAAGTTGCGGATCAAAGTTGTAGAGAATTTAATTTGCAACAAAAATGTCAAGATTTTTTTTAAATCGGATAAACAGTTTAGGAGATGTATCGTGAAAACCTTTTCAACCCCTATTTTCAAGATGGCGGCCGGGGGACAAGGGTGGCGACCCCACAAACTTGGTTTTAGCTTTACACTGACCCCCCCTACACATCAAAAAAATAAAATTGCGTCCTCTAAAAAACGCAACCCCAAATGTAACTTTTCAATGGACTTTATGACACTTCCTCCCATTTCACCCACGGTGGGAGAAGTCACTTGTGATGATTTCTTATCTATACTTATAATAAATCTGTAGAGAGGTCAATTCTGTACATGAAATATATTTCCAAAATAACTAACAGGGGGTGATTAGGAATCGATACTGATGCCAAAAATGCAATCAGTAAAATTTTTGTCTGTCTGTCTGTCTGTATAAACTCTATAGAAACAAAAACTACTCGACAGATTTTAACGAAACTTGGTACAATTATTTGTCATACTCCTGAGATGGTTATAGTATACTTTTCATCACGCTACAATCAAAAGGAGCAGAGCAGTGAAGGGAAATGCTGTCATTTTGTTTAAACGCGCTAATCTCAGGAACCGCTGGTTCGATTTAAATAATTCTTTCAGTGTTAGATAGTCCATTTATCGAGGAAGGCTATAGGCTATATATCATCACGCTAAGACCAATAGGAGCGGAGCACCACTATTTCACGCGGACGAAGTCGCTGGCAGAAGCTATTGATAATATAACTAGTATATGTTCATTAAGTCTACAGCGTGGCTTACAAAGCAGACACTGATGGAAATGTTTTAATGGTAAGATGATATCATCAAGGGAAGAATATTGTTTCTTAATATAGCCATGACATATTACAGCAGTGTTTTATGGATGGATTATGTTGCATGTTTTAGATATCTTATGACAGATATAAAAAGGTTTAAGTTTTATTCTGACGTCTAAAAGTTTTTCCTTTTAGAAATAAACTTTTGTGATATTTGTTAAAATATTCAATGGTAAGTTTAATGTTTAATAAAATATTATTTGCTTAACATAAAGTGGTTGTTTTTTTTCAGTAGCTTTTGACATCCTTCTGAAACTAAAGTTTTTGAAATTAATATTAAATCAACTTCTTTACGATCTTTCATTTTCTTATTAAGACAAAAATTAAAAATTAAAACTATTCAATTTACTGAATGTATATGCTTTCTTTTCCTTTACTTTTCTTTTAAATAGGCTTCTTTGTATATAGTAGTTCTATTTTTATGTATGTATCAATAAATCAATACAATATGCCTCAACAGAAATCTATACATATAAAATGCTTTGTCCTGAATGACTGACGGATCAACGCACAGCCTAAACCGCTAATCGTAGAGACCTGAAACTTGAATGGTATATTCTTTGTATGACGTAGGCATCCGATAAGAAATGATTTTCTGAAATTCTACCCCTAAGAGGGTGGAAAAAGGGGGGCAAAGTTTGTATGAATCTCTGACATTTTAAATTTAAATTCGTGTAGCTCACGGGGGCGAAGCTGCTGGCGGAAAGCTAGTTAATAATAAAATACACTATTTCTAAAAGTCTTTGTTTATACATGAACTAGTTGTTACCCGCGGTTTCACCCACATCTTGAGGAGACTACTTCGTATAAACTATGTGTGTACCAAATATCATCCAAAACTATTCAGTAGATTTTGCGTGAAACAGTAACAAATATTCATAATACATCCGTCCTCATAAACTTTCGTATTAGGATGTTGCTTGACAGTTTCTGAAATAATTACTTCGAAATCGACACAAGTACGAGTATAAACAAATATGAAGCTCTTTCCTTTCTTCCGATTAACACATTAACCACAGTTATTTTGTTCTCGTTTTCAAAGGTTAAACATGCCACATTGATAACTACATGAACTGCTGTGAAAGTATTCTCATTACGACAAAGCTTTGGCAAAAATCACTAACCTGACTACATCTAACACTAGCTACATCCTGCACCCCTGTTTCATCCCCTGCATTTGAATCTCAAAGCAAAGGCGGACGTAATTAAAAATTCTCCCAAATTTAGGGTGTCGCCCTAACTAACGAAACTAGTGCGATCCGCCGCGATCCGGCGCGAGCTGGTTCAAAGCGGTAACAACCGGTCTATTCCCGAATTCGTTCCTTGCCCTACAGGTGTGCATTAGTGCGGCGCGCGTGTGTGGGTGTGGTGCGACTGTGTGCGTGCCGGGTGAAATGCAACTTGTTCTTAGGAGTAGAGAACGGCAGCGGGGCTCAAGCTGTGGTTATTTTTGGATATGGTTTTCGGTACTCGTTCGGAAAAATTGCAACACGATATCTTTTGCACATACCTACATCCTACTAATGTAATAAATGCGAGAGTTTGTATGGATGTTTGTTTGTTACTCTTTCACGCAAAAACTACTCGATGGATTTGGATGAAATTTGGCGCACATATAGTTTAGAACCTGGATTAACACATAGGGTAGTTTTCATCCGGGTACGTGAAGTAGTTATCTCAAGATGCAGGCAAAACCGAGGGAAACAGCATATAAGACATAAATGCAACAACTTTTTCTGACGATACGCAATTTAAACTAATTACTTTTCTTACCAATGTGTTTCACAAATGGGAAATCATTGGTCATTTTCTTTTTTGTATGCAACAAAATTGGATTGCTAATTTATATTTTGGTGAAGGGCACGATGTTCGTTAAAACGTTGCTTAAAAAAACAAAATATGATGAGAAAGTTGTTTTTCCCAATTCCATAGTACTAAACTAAATAGTTCACGCAAAGCGATTGTAGATTATTTGCTTTCATATTTTATAAATACTAAGGCCTAAGAATAGCCTTTAAATATAAATACATAATATGAAGTAAAATGAAAAGATAAAGTTATAAAGCTGTTCTATCTTTCTAAAATCGATCGACAAAAAATAAAGAAAGAAAAAAATGAAAATTTTCAGGAAAAGATATGATATAACTAGTTGGGCATCCTAAGCGAGTAGTTCGCTTATACGCTTTACATTCACGTACTCGGTTAATCAAAAACTACGGGTGAATCAAGTTTTATTCGAATCCATCAAGTTGTTTTTTAGAGAAGAAGTAACAATACACACATAATAATTATATCCTCACAAAATTTCGTATTTATAATATTTGTAGGATAAACTAAGCTCTTATTTCGAAATATTTTTGTCTACCTTTGAAATACGTAGAAAAATATTTAGACTCATAAGTGCTCCCTTCCTGTTTACCTGGCTTTAAATAAAAATGGCGTCAATATTGTTTTTGTTTCTACTCACGTCTAAAGGAATAACAGTTTTAGTAAAGTGCTGTGTGTTCAATGCATTATCAGAATAAAATCACAATATCACTCTCATATCACTTTTCCGACAAAAAAAAATCTTTTTGCATGATAACTTAAACCTCATTATACCATCACTAGGTACATATTATGAAACAAAGTCGCTTTCTCTGTCCCTATATCCCTATGTATGCTTAAATCTTTAAAATTATGCAACGGATTTTGATGCCGTTTCTTTTAATAGATAAAGTGTATAATTTGTCAAGTTTTTGTATCCATTAGCTAAAATATCGCGGGCGAAGCCGCTGGCGGGAAGCTAGTAAATCATAAGTGCAAAATGAGTTTGTTTGTTACGCTTTCACGGTAAAACGGCTGCACCGATTTGAATGAAATTTGGTACGGAGATGTATGGGATCCTGGAAACGGTTATTGGCTACTTTTTATCCGGGTGTGTTACGTAGTTCTCCCGGGACGCAGGTGAAAACGCGGGAAATAGCTATTAAGCTGAGGACTTTAGGAATGAATGTTAAACCAATTTCTGTAACTCCGTATATTAGCAACTTAACAGCCAGTACGTCACACTACACTTAAAATTATTAGAAATTCTATTAATAAATGAAAAAAGTTCAATATATTCATAGCAATTTTCGCCATCTACAAAAAAGTACTGGTTAAACTTACCTTTCAAATAATTTAAATCTGGAAGATAACTCGAAAATAACTAGAAGTGCTGAAATCGGCTTGCGATATTTTCAAAGCGGTCAGGAAATCTACCAACAAAATTATGTGATAAGGGGTACCTTAAAAATCACAGTAGGTACTCATTTATGATGAGAATGTTCATCACTAGGCTTAAAACATTAATTAAACCCACTAAAAGCACTAAACACATTTGAAACAAGTAAAACCTATTTTATAATTAAAAAACAAAAGTACCGTCGGGAAAATTAGGCACAAAAAAGCACCACATTTTTTGACCCAGATCAAATCAAATTCACGTAAGCACTCAAAACTAAACCCATAAACACGACATTACCATTAAGAACAATAACTATCTAACAAAAAAATATTAGTTCTCCCCAAAAACTCCCAGAACAAACATTATTTGTAAAGTATAATTGCAAAAAGTTTGCAACACCTGGCATAGAGTAATGTTACGCGGTAACAGGTCTGGCCGCCATTTTGAAACTTTTTTTTAATGCTTTCGAATTTCGGGTGCCTAGGACAATGACCTCGCTCGCCCTGTAGGACTGGGCATAGGGTATTTTATGTGTATTTTCAAGGTGGTTCGACCTCTTTGGTTAGTATAACATGGTACTTTAGTAGTTTTTTACACATCAAGTTGAAAAACTTTTGATAGGTTTAGAATATTTTGTATAAGATACATTATCTACCAAACTTTGTTGTTGTTTTCTTAGAATATTTTCTCAACTAAGCTTTCAATAGTAACTTTGTTAATATCTTAGAAAACGTGATAGGATAGTGGTAAAAGCATTTCTTTGAATTTGTATATTTCGTTAGAGCTTCCGAGAACCAGTAATCGATAACTTCGTAGGCTGTAAATTTTATTTATGCTCCTCTACCTTCCTACGCTAATCTTTGGTATGAATAATGGAATTCTTCTTCGTATCGTGTGGGCGTTTTTTCAAATGAGAAATCATCAAATGACTCCTCCGGTCATGGGTCGGGCGAAAGGAGGTTTCAGACTCTAACTGACATTAACCCATCCATGTTCCTTCCTAAGCTTTTTTATTCCGCAGGCCTGTTAACTCTTTCGAACATCCCCTAGTCTTATAGTGTGGGCTGGGGCTGTAGGTTTACTAACCTAAAAAGCCCTAGTGTCACTGCTGAATGTATTTGAATGAAATTTTGTACGCATATAGTGTTTATCCTGTAGGATACATTCTATCGAGATATCTGGACCCAATCCTTATTGTACATAGACCATTTAAACCATTTATTTTTGCCACACATACACAACAAAATATATTTACAAAATACAATGTTTAACAAGGGGTTGTTCTCAGTATATGCTGTGCTAGTGCACTGATTTTCAGATGCCCCCTGACTATTGAACTAACTTTCATTTATTTTCGCGCACAAGAAACTATTAGGCGTGGGCAGAATTTAGTAAATTATATTCAAATGGTAACTTAATTAACAAAGTGATAAGCCAAAAAATAGCCCACTGATGGGTATCAGGCCTCGTCTCTGTGAAAACAAAATTAACTGTACCTTTTGCACAACGCCAGCTCAAAGCATGTTAGTAGTAAATTGTAATATGAAGAAAACACATAAACATTTTTACAACTATCGTAAAACATACGTAGTTTAGTTCTGTAATTTATCAAATACAAGCTGTTTCCCGCGGTGTCACTCGCATACTGTAAGAACTACTTCACGCACCCGGGTAAAAAGTATCCTATATGTTAATCCAGGTTATAAACTATATGTGTGCTAAATTTCAACCAAATCCATTCAGTAGTTTTTGCGTGAAGGATTAACAAACATACATACACACATTCTTACAAACTTACGCATTTATCATATTAGTAGGACTAGCTGTTTCCCGCGGTTTCACCCACATACTGCGGGATCTACTTAGCGTACCCGAATAAACCCAACAGCCTATAACCATCTCCAGGATCTCCTCTATCTCCATACCAAATTTCATCATAATCCATTCAGTTGTTTTTGCGTCAAAGAGTAACAAACATATATCCTCCCAAACTTTCACATGTATATCATTAGTAGGAGGACAAATCCAAAGCTTTGCAGTTTAAAACAAAAAAAACGTACGTACACATAAAACTAGAAGTGCTAGCTACAATTTGAATTTACAGTCAGGGGTCGAAACCATTTCTAACTTAACAAATTTGAAGGGTTTTTTCGATGCCACCCCGGGGGTGGGTCGCGGCCGCTTGAACAAATACGGGAAAGTAGCCAGAGGTCGCTAATTCGATTCCCGGCGCTCGTATACGTAGAACAAATATATGTGTGCGGTGAAGGGTTCGCCCATGGGTAGATGTACTGTTTATTAATTTTTTAGGACGAAAGTTTTTTTTAATTTGAATTTTAGGAGTTTAATTACATTTTCTAGGGAGATAACTTTTCTAATATGTTGTATGTCAATATATTAATCGTGATAAAAGATAGTCAGTGATGAGAAGCGATCTGGTAATTAGACCAGATCTGATCTCCTGTGGCTGAGGCTGTGAAACAACTTTAAATGTCAACCGATACAGACTGATAGAGATGTCTTTAATTTTAGCGTTATTTTTCAATTACTTCAGCCCACTGTAACAATACAATATAAATACTCTTTATTGTACACCTAATACTGTAACTTGTATTTTGCACCAGCTAGTAACATCCAATATATACTCAACATAAGATTTAATATCTTTGACCCGATAAAGATAACATAATATATATTTAACTTAGTTTTTATGCTCCGAGTTACGACATGTTAATGCGACATTGAGTTTGTTTGTCTGTTTCTTTGTTTCATTCGCTTTCAGGATAAAACGGCTGTACTGATTTGAATGATATTTGGTACGGAGATAGAACGAACCTTGGAGTTATGGACTACTTTTATCCAATTGCGTTAAGTAGTTCCGTAGTACGGACGCGGTTTAAATAGTTAACAGAATTATAACTATGAAAAACTGTGGATAATGATAATAAAAAAAACCATTATCATCGGTAAATAATACTCTATCAAGTACAGGTAGTACGTAGTACGTTTTCATAGTTTATATTATACTATATTTAAATATAGCTAAGTAAATAGAAACCTCTCACCCATCACCTGGTAAACTTATAATTCACTTTTACCGCTCGTTTATAAGAGAATCGGAACAAAAAAACTTTATTGGCGTTTCAAACGACGCCTTAGGGCGACATCGATCGTGCACAACATGTACCGCTGTCTAATGCGAGGTGCAAGCCATAGGCGGCAGCGGGGGCGGGGAGCTGAGAACAAGCGATAGCGTTCAAGTCTTGCTTATTCCCAAACATTTGTGATCGGAGTACCTGCTTATTCCCAAATATTTATAATCGGCGTACCTTTAATTTTGGATTTTAATGTTATGGTTTGACATGGTTAGAGTATGCTAGTTAGTAACCCGCTTAGTAGGTACTAATGAGACTATTCGAAGTCAAGTATACATACTTTCTAAGTTTATCTTGAAAGCCACTGATTAACGGTGAGGAAAACATCGTGAAGAAATCTGGCTTTATAAAAAAATCTCTATAATCAACAATCCGCTTTAGGAAAGCGTGGTGGAGTAAAGAAAGAAAGAAATAAATGAACAAATTGATGATGAATGAGGAATCGGGAAGCTAAGAACAGCTATTTAATAAAAAAGCTGTCTACCGGTTCAAAAGTTATGAGTTGTAACAACGAGAGATTTTATTAAAATAACTACCAAATAGTACGAAATAGAAAAATTGCTTTCGCCATTTGCTTGAACTCACACTTTTTATTTTAAATAATAAGTTAAATTTGCTGTCAAAAAAAATATCTAAAAATCTAACTCGCCCGCTGCCCGCTCATTCCTTGCACCATCCACTAGATATGCGAACCAACCCCTATCTAAAATCGCTTGGAAATAAAACGCGCATAGAGTTCTCCTGTAGGAATTAGCCGGGGTAGGCAGAGGCCGCAACTAATAAATTGCAAAATAATAAAGGTACGTACTTTAAACTGGCCAGGGTTTACCGAAATAGAAACTGTCTGGATGTTTAAATAATGTTTATTGGTTCATTTGTATATTCAAACCCTTTTCTAAAAAGATTACATCGTATTTTACAGTAATTTACAATGTGAGCGAAATTAAAATTTATAATATAATCTTAGCATACTCAAGAGCGTGTGAATTGTGTTTTAATTACAAAACCCAATCATCATCATCTGCCTAGCCTTTTCCCAGCTACATTAGGGTGGGCTTCAAGTCTAGCCGGATCCAGCTACGAAGATAAGGTACTAGTATTTTACATGTAGCGACTGCTTATCTGAGCTCCACAACCCAGTCACCGAGTAACACGATTCGTAATTCACCTTCGTAAGACAGGTTGACAAACTTTCTGGCTACAGACTACCCATAAAGACTGTCAAAGATCTACAAATGACAGCAAAGACCAACAGCTTAAGAGATGGCTCATCAATCCTCCTATCTGATATGGGTGGCTATTGCAGAAATATTCCCATTCCTGGGACAATGTTGAAATATCTCATACTTGTAATTACACAGGCACACATAATCTTCAAAGCTCGCTAGCTCCATCACTAATAGTCAGCTTTAACCCATCAGAATAAGTATCGTTTAAACTTATGTGCCAGATAATTCCACACAAAATACATTCCAACCCTAACTTAATATGTATTACAAATGCGAAAGTGTGTTTGTTACGTTACACTAAAGCGGCAGAACCGATTTGAATAAAATTTAATACGGAGATAGAGAAGACCCTGGAAAGTCATAGGCTACTTATTATCCGGGAGCGCTAAGTAGATTCCATGGGACGAGACTAAAACTGCGGTAAACAGCTAGTTACGAAATAATCTGGTAAAAAAATCTTGTAAAACTAAAACTACTAATACTAAAACTAAAAGAACTTCACAATTATAAATAAATATATTTAGCTTATTTACAGCTTATTGAGTATGATAAGGGGGGTTAGACAAGTGGCAAAACGCTAACGCTAACGCTATAGAATAGAAAACAAAATGTATGGGAATGACATTCGTTTACGACTAGCTATATGTCATTCCCATACATTTTGTTTTCTATTCTATAGCGTTAGCGTTAGCGTTTTGCCACTTGTCTAGCCCCCAAGGTTGTCTAAGATAGTCCGAATTTGAGACAAGTCGGAAAAACCCTAAATGAACACGTCAGTAGAAGCCTTATAAAGTCCCAGTAAAAACTGGTTTCATATACGACATATGAAATTCCAGGTGACTTATCGAACAAATATTTCATAAAAATGAAGTTTTTATTTTATTGTATTAGTGTTTAATGGTTTACCATTTTAAAACGGCTTAAAAAGTCTAAAAATCACCTTACTAGGTTTAAGGTCCAAAAATAAAAAACACCTAGTAAGGTGTAAGGTGATTTTTGGACTTTTCAATGTCCTTTTCTATATCTACACTAACTAATAATTTGAATAGGTAAGTTAATATGTATGTTCAGATCAGGGTTCAGATTATTAAGCAAACAACGCCGCGATCGGAAGCTAGTGTTTACTCTACATTTACTTGTAAAATGCTACCTCCCAGTTGCGTGATACGTGAAACGGAAGAACTATCAAAATGAAGGGTAAAATTGAATAATTTTGCTATTATTCTATGTTTTTCGTCTAAATATTTACTTAATTGTCACTTGCCGTGACAAGAGACTGGCTTTTACTTTGGCCAAAGGCTAAGCATTGATCCAACGTGGCAATGCTGTCAGCCTCTTGGGTACACTTCCAGTTGACGGTGATGAGGAAGAATATTTTGACGCCATATTTTAGTTATTATTTATACTTCCTGTGTTTAATTGTCACATCTATGTATTGATATCATAAAAATATTAAAAGTATGCTAATTATTGATTTTATGTTTAGTGATGTTCGTAAAAGTATAAAGTTTGGTGCCGGCTGTACGTCGGTAAGTCTGATATCTATTTAGTACCCAATTAAAGTTCATTACTCTTGTTAAAAAACCGGTTAAGTGCGTGTCGGGCCACGCGCAGTAGGGTTCCGTAGTAGGTCTTAGTTAGTCGACTATAACTCTGTAACCGGTTGAGCCTACTTAGCCGTGATAGTTTTCCTTGTTAGGTTATTACATGTGCTACGTTTGTGATTTTTTTCACATTTCTAGGTACAGCCAATCAAAAGTTAGAGGGGGGATGCTCAATGCTCGTATCGAACAAAAATTTTAACTTAAAAGCTAGATATCTCGCAAATAGCTCGCGTAACCAAAAAGTGGTCTTCACACACCCATAAAATTTTTGTAAGACTTATCTAACGATACCCCACACAAAGGGGTGCACGAGAAAAAATATTCATCCCCACTTTTACATGTTTGGGAGCTACCCTAAAAAAAATATTTTTCAAAATTTTATTTTACCACTTTCTCGGCGTGATCAATATACATATTCATACCAAATTTCAGCTTTCTAGTAACAAGAACCTCGGAGCTATGCCGCGGACAGACAGACAGACAGACGGACATGGCAAAACTATAAGGGTTCCTTGTCGGACTACGGAACCCTAAAAAGAATCATAGAGACATGAGATATCTTATAACATCATTAAATTGTTTTGTACCCAGCAAAAAACAAAATACAAACAGGTTTTATTACAAGCACACATAATTTAATCCAACCCGAAAATTGTACACATACATTAGCGACATAGGCATAACTTTTAGAAAATGCCAAATATTTCTAAAGGCTTATATTATTAGCGAATGCCAGCCCTGAACGGGCGGTATGTTACTCGCTTATAATGTGTAGCGTTATTTTTTCTAAATTGCCTGTTTGTGCTCGTTTAATCGAGCATAATATATATTTTGGTTGGAATATAAAATTCCTTTTACATATGTATATATGTGTATGTCGGAATAGATTTGATTTGTCGTAGATCAAGACTCGTAAGTCGTAAATTAAATTATTAATAGCATTAAAAGAATAGAATTTAACATTCATTTTCTAAGCGCTGTCATTCAATTTATTCGACCCTATGTAATGAAAGGTTAACAGATACAGAAACGAGAATATTTAGGTTCCAAATATGTAGTAGTAATGGCCTGAAATAGCCAAATCATTTTTTCATATTTTTTGAACTAGCCATTTGAAGCCATAGTCAAGTAATACAAGTCCTATGATTCGTAATATGATGCATTTATTGCTTACTGGAAATATTTAGAGCAATAAAATTATGATAAATATTGCTAGTATTGAATTGGAAGCAATTTTCTTGAATAAACAATTAGAAAATTGTTATTTTTATACAAGAGATAGTATAATTACCTAATTATAACCGACTTTATAATTGTATTACTGTTATGGTTGTTGTATTATTTTGTGCCTAATAAAGCATGCATTATATACTTATTATTTACTAAACTTGACTCATTAATGGAGATGCTTACCTTCGGCCTCGTCCCTCGTCTTCTTGCCCTTTACTGCCTCAGTTTTCACTCGTTTTCTTTTCCTGGATCTTCCTTATTTTTCTAGCATTATACTTGTATATTCAAAATTTTTATCGTGGCCTTCATACTCCGCATGAGAAACTGAAATGTCCGATGCATCCCAGCTAGCAGATCCTGATACAAGTGTTCTTCAATGCAAATCTTCTTCTTCATTCTGTATTCCATGTCGAGTTTAGAGATATAACAAAAAATTATATTTAAATACTATATTCATATTTTAACACCTCAATTAATATAATTTAGTTTCTCTTGTTTTTAGAAGAGATAATATCCCCAAAAGACAAAAAAAGAGTTTTGAAAAATCTTAAAATATGAAACATCTTTCGATTTTATTTAAATAATTCTAACTTTGTTCTTGGGGGTAGGGAATGTGAAAAGAATACTAATATCCATGGGAAGAGGGAACGAATGTAGGTTAGGGGAAATTTTATAGTCTTCCGTGCTATCAATTTGAAGTATTGATAGTTTTTGAAGACGTGGTAAGAAAGTGAAGTTTTTCACGTTGACTTTACTTGGTATACATTAACTTACTATGTGTATACATAAAATGCTGTTTTCCTCCCAATATTAAGCAGATGTGAACCTCTAAAATATATTAGTCTAGTCTTCAAGTTGGAAAAACTAGTACTATTACAAAGTCTGACTTATATGTAATAGTACTAGTTTTTCCAACAAAGTCTGACTTATTTGATCTGTGGTGTGACGTATCGGAACTTGGAAAAACTAATATTACGAAGTCTAACTTATTTGATTTCTGGTCTGACGAATCGGAGCCTTGAGATCAACGAAGCAGTAACTTGACTTTGCAGAATTTTTAATAAGAAGGTAGTCTCAAAACTTTTTCCTATCCTTACTTAATCCGGAAGTCACAGCAAAACGACTTAACCGATTTAGATGATATTTGGTATGAATATAGCTTGAACCCTGGAGAAGGAAGTAGTACATTTTTCATCCAGTTACATGAAGTACTTTCCTTGGAAAGCGAGCAAAACCGCGACAAACAGATAGTAATGTATAAAAAAACGTATTGCGTATTTTTTTTAATTAACCCTTATGCAATCAAAACATGCCATTATCTCCCTCAAATGCATGAAAGAGACAGAGCATAAAACTCATAGTGTTAGCTAATCTGTGATGTATTCCGGGCGACATTTTAAATTAGGGAGGGTACAACAACCCTGGTTTTTTAACCGGGGTCGGCTTAGCGGCACTCACAATTGAAAATAATTTATCACGGCTGTGCAGTTTGTAATTAGAGTCTATACAGAATTAAATATTAGGAGGAGCTGTATGGAAAAAATACTGAAACTAATAAAACAGTTCTCAAAGAGAAACATGTATTCTAAGTGTCGTATAAAAAAAATGTTACTAGGTTTTAACCACAATTTCATTCGAACCGTGATGGAACTCATCTTCATCTGCCTAGCCTTTTCCCTAATTATACTGGGGTCAGCCAGTTTAACCGGATGCAGCTGAGTACCAGTGTTTTATATGGAGCGACTGCCTTTCTGACCTCCACAACCCAGTTTACCTGGTAACACGGTACCCCTTGGTAAGAGTGATAAAAACTTATAGACTTATAGACTTGGTAAAAAATATGTATGTAATGTCCTTCCCCAGGGTTTACTCTATCCCCATACCAAATTTCATCTAAAGCCCTTTAGCCATTTTGCCGTGAAAGCGTAATACAGAGTAACTTTCGCATTTAACTAGCTTCTGCCCGCGACTTTCTCTGCATTTTCTTAAATATGGGTCCAAGTACCTGTGTAAAAAGTAGCCTACGTGATTATCACCTATATGTGTACCAATTTTCACCCATATCCGACAATTTTTGCGTGTAGGAGTTCGCCTTATTAATTAATTAATAGTATTAGGATAACACTCACTAATAGAACGTATGATTTCGTATAATGTACAATGTCTAGCTATCAACATTCCTCCATTCCATTCAAACCATTGTTTATCACCCCTTCGACATAGGGGAGTCTGTGTCTTAAGGATGCGGTTCACTTAAAACCATGTTTAACCAACTAAGACAAACGAAACAATTGGTGAATGTATCCAACCACAAATCGTCAAGCTTAGAGTCCTTGCAGACGACTTCCTATCGTCCGATAGTTTGGTCGGAAAATGTAAATTGTTACGATTTGCGCAGTTGCATACATCTTCATACTGATTAAGAAACCGACCAAACTCTCGGCCGATAGACAGTCTGTGATCTGCGGGGACTCTTATAATAATTACTACTTGTTTTTCACAATTTTACTCGCGTCCTGAGAGAATTACTTCACGCACCCGGGTAAAAAAGAAGCCTATATCCGTCGATAGATCCCCCTTATCGCCGTACTAAAAATTTCATCCAAATCGATTCGGCAGTTTTACCGTAAAAACGCAACAAACAAACTTGTTCATAAGTCTTCTTGTATGGTCTGAGTCTAAACATCTCAAGGAATATGTTCAGAGAGGGCAGTGGCGAAGTCGGAAGAAGGTAGTCTGAAGTACTGAAGAGTGAAGGAAGTCTTCATAGGAATAATAGCCAGATACTCGTTTATTTCAGCCTCAGAAAAGCTGACTAGCGTTTCTTCTCCAACCCTAACTCCTAACCTGTTAATCTAGGCAGCATCCCAAAATAAAAGTGTAACGCGAAACAAAAATATAAAACGACGAAAGGGTAAAACAACACACTAATGATTCGTATTTCGCAAACGGTTTTAATGCGTGCCTTCGGACATATTTAAAACACAAAGTTTTCCGTACCCTCGACCCCTCGCCCCCCTCCCCCCACATTTCGGTAGTTAGCAAGCGGGCAAAAGAGAAAACAGATCCCTCTCGGTGGGGTAAAAAATACGTAGTTTTAGCTAATCTGCGTCAAGGCCCGCGCGGCATTTTTAAACTCGGGTGGGGTGGTTTTAGGCATTTTAACACTGTACAAAAATGTGGGGGGTGAGTGGGGGCGCGTGTGTGGAATCGGACTTATGTGGGAATCTATTTATGTGATGTACCCCCTCGCGTTAATATCGGTTGCTATGGCAACGGGTAGATTACTGCATCGCATCTACTCGATTTTTCGCCGCTTTTTCTGTTGTAATCAAATGAGGTGCGACGCGTGTGTGTGGGGGGTGATGAGGGGGTGTGTGGGGGTGTCGTGTGGAGGGGGTGACACGCGTGTACTCAATTATCCGCAGTGAATCAATAGCGGCGAGATGAGGGTAGTTGTGATGTTTGTGACGGGGCTAATGTCTTTTTATCAGTTTAAATTTTTTCTGTGTTTGAGCGGCACGGCGGTTGTTTGACCTATTTTCCCGTTTGCTGCGGTCCAGGGGAATAAAAATGAAATGTACGTAGTGAAACGAGGGGTATTTCAAACATACGCTGGGGTATAAATAACCGCCATGTATTTTTTTATAATTTATTTTCGGAAGGTACTTCCTGTTATATTGCGGTGGAATAACATTAATCTCCCTTATTTTGCGAACGTGAAAGTTTAACACATTATAATTATATTACCGTAGCTGTAGGCAAAGCTTTGGAAAATGGTAATGATCTTACCCATAAATTATATAAGATTTCTTCTCAGGTGTCTTTTCTGTTCTTGAAGCAGGCGAGTCGCAGCTGAATAGTCCGACATGGCTATTTATGAATGTGGCTGGCAGGTGACCTAACGCTAGCCACCATCTTGAAATGTCATTTTCGGTGATACCGGCCATTGGATTTTTTTACCCAACTATAAGTAAAAATATAGTTGTATTCGATAATGCTAGATTTTGTCCTCGAACTAGTAAGAAAAGGGGCAATGATGATCTGCGATGCCTCTAGTGTTGTAGATATGTATCGGCCTCGGTGACTACTTAATAATCAGGAGGGTTTTAGCTTGTGAGCCACCTACTAATATTCAAATGTGTGTTAAATGTTTAAATATTGCATTTTATTGTTTCCAATTTAAGATTATTATAGAAACGTAAATGATGAATTAATAAATTGCTATTTATCATGTCATGATTTACTTAAAAAAATGGAAATTTCCATTAATTGGTATCAGTATCACTAAAAATTACATTTCAAGATGGTGCCTAGGGTTAGTTCACATGTCAGCCACATTCATAAATAGCTATGTCGGACTATAGATTTTATTTCCTTCTTGTCAAAGAAATGACAGGACACGATATTATTAATATAATCTGTGGGCCCAGCACGAATAACTTTAGAAAAAGTATTCGTATCAAAAGCTACTTCTGAATGGAATATACTCGCTTCTTACATACTATTTATTTAAATTAATCATATCATTGTATGCTGCAAATTATTATTTATGCATTTCAAACATAGATTTTGCTTTGATATGGTTGTATTTATGATTTGAAAATCGCTAACATTAATGTTTCGATTACTATTAGTACGTTCATGCTAGACCCATTGAACATCAACGGGTTTGAAATTCTCTCGAGGCGATTTCATTTGATTCATAATGATGAATACTTTATTTTGAAACTTATGTACTAGAAGCAGTAGGAAATTATTATTGTCTTTATCTACTCAGTTTGTTACATATATGGAATTTACGGACTTCGATACGTCCTACTAACATCTATACTAATATTATAAAGAGGAAAGATTTGTTTGTGTGTTTTAGGGTTTTAACTCAACAACTACTGAACCGATTTTAAGAATGACTTTTTGAAATGCAGTTTATATATTCCAGTTCATTTATTTCCAGAAATAATAAGGGATACTAAGACTTGAATAATGTAACCCAAGGTGTATAAAAATGTCTACGCGGGCGAAGCCGCTGGCGGAAAGCTAGTTATAAATATGAAAGCTTGTGCGGATGCATGTTTGTTACTCTTTGTAGCTACTACCATGTTAGTAGGAGTTATTGTAGTGCAGCAGTGTGTGCGTATACAAAGACCAAAATGAACGGCATACACCCAACAGAGGAGTCTTCAGGCGGAGAATCATCGCTGACGGTCCCATGTCCCACGTGCTGTCCTAGGCCCAGAGTTATCTTATCACCCATCCATTTTATGACCGTGATGAGCACGGTTTGCATGGCAAAGGTGTGTATCGTTCACTGCAGCTGGTACCATATCCATCAAACTCATGTATTTTAAAAACAATCATAACTCTTATCAAGATTACTCAAGTAACTCTGTCTGTCAGTCTGATAAAAATAGCGGTTAAATTTCTCAATCGATTTAGGTAAAATATTGTATAGGGATAGATTGAAACCTGAATAATTACATCTGGTTTAAAAAAAATAACCACTAAGCTATCCACCGTCTGCAAACAAAGAATCTTAAAGTTCTTCGGACACACGGTCAAGAGAGATAAATAACCTAGAAATGCAAATAATTACTGGCCGTGTGGAGGTAAAGAGAAGCAGAGGCCATGCACCCTGGAAATGGATCGACGTGGTCCAAAAAGTATCTGAAACCACACTACAGGCGAACATTCGAGGTAGCGCGAACTATCCATGTTAGTCACGACAGACATAAGATTACGATTAGGAAGAAGAAGAAGTTTTTAACCTTGCGCGTGAACTAGTTTCCTTAGGATGTTGGTAAAACCATGGAGCAAATGTAGACCACCTAGTCTCGTATGACAGGTAGTTACTCGTTGTTACATCCGGGGACAAAATAACCTGTGACCATTGGAATAACAAGGCACTCGTAAATAGAAAAAGCCTAAATAATATTACTTTTATCATTGTTTTTCTAAATTACATATGATAAAAGGAGTAAAGTAAAGTAAAGTAAAGTAAAGTTTATTTGCTCAGATTGTAGGTACATGAAATAAGATGTAATAATAATAGGCGATCCTTGTACAATCTACCATAGTTTAGGCATGCAAACATTGTTAGAAAATAATGAAGTTATATAATTAACAAAATTAACTTAAATTTACTGAAATTATTAAATGAAAAAAGAGTTTAACTCATTTTTTGTAGCCGGTTAAAAATAGCAATCAGATTACATCCTTATTATAAATAAATGTCACATTTGAAATATTACTTAATAAAATTAGAATAATAACAGATACACGAGATAATGAGTTATTTTAGGATATCCATAATTATAAACATTAAATATCTATATTAAATTATTTTAAACATGGGTCAGTATCATTTAAAAAGTCATTTATAGAATAATAACATTTTGAAATCAGTAATGCTGTCAATTTCTTTTTAAAGTTTTGTGTCGTGTCATTTTTAATTATATTGGGTATTTTATTATAAATTATTGGGCCATAACACTTTTTTTTAATAAAGCAGTATTATACCTCTCAATATTTAGTAGGTGTCTATATTGACTTCTTATAGGTCTTTTTTGAGTTTCGGATATTGTAATAAAAAGGTTTATGTTACATTTAACAAAGATTGCGACTTCTAAAATATACATAGCCGGGAATGTTAGTATTTTGAGGGACTTAAACATAGGAACGCAACTATCCGTCATTTTCATATTGAGTATTGCCCTTATGCAACGTTTTTGGGCTTTGAATACTTGTTCTCGTAGCGTACAGTTTCCCCAAAAGATTATTCCATATCTTAAAATGGAAGCTACTAGACCATGATATGCGATGATTGTTGTGGCGGTGTTGACTTTTTTCGCCAGATTATATAAGACATATGCAGATATACTCAGTCTTTTACAGACTTCTTCTGCTTGAGGTTTCCAGGTTAGTTGACTGTCTATTAGTATACCTAAAAACTTCGAAACTTGTACTTGGTCTATTATACAGTTATTATATTGTATTTTTACATTCGGTACTGATGTGCGTTGATAAAAGTGTTGTTAGATGTGCGTTGATGTTAGTTTTTTGTAGGTTAATTACTAAATTATTTTCGTCAAGCCAATTTACAATGTCTTTAAGTGTATTATTTATATCTTGTTCGTATTTATTTATGTCTGTACATTTAATCAATGCGGTGCTGTCGTCAGCGAATAATACCATGGGGTGTTCAATGTAGTGAGGTAGGTCGTTTATATAGAGCAAGAATAAGAGAGAGCTAAGAACTCCACCCTGAGGTACACCATGTCTGATAACTCTAGCCTCGGATAAGTATTTTTTTTCACGTCTAGTTTTAGTGCATATTTTAGTTATTTCTGTATATTGTTTGCGGTCACTCAGATATGATTTAATAAGATTAAGTACATTTCCCCTTATCCCATATATGTTAAGCTTGTTAATCAGGGTTTCGTGATGTACACAATCGAAAGCTTTTGTCATATCGGTAAGGATTGCGCAAATCGGCACTTTTTTATCAACATTTTTCATAATGACAGTCAGCAGATTGAAGATAGAAATATTTATTCCTTTATTCTTTCTAAATCCTTTTTGTTCATCACATAAAATCGCATATTTAGATAGAAACTTATTAATTGCATCATAAATTATCTTTTCGATTACTTTAGAAAAAATGGGAAGTAGGGCAATGGGTCTATAGTTTACTAAACTCTCTTTATCGTTTTTTTTGAAAAGTGGTTTTACTATAACTGTTTTCAGATCATTTGGGAATACTCCAGAACTTATGCATAAATTAATAATATGACTTAGGTGTAAGGCAATATTATTCGACACAAATTTTATGACATTTGTAGCTATGCCATCGTGTCCAAAGCTGTTTGTATTTTTTAATGCCTGAATTACTCTTATAATGTCTTGTGGTATCACAGGAGACATAAACATTGAATGAGTGTTGCTAGTTAAACTAGTTGTTACATGTGCTGATGAAGTATTAGACTGTACCTGATCAATGAAAAAATCATTAAATGCATTAGCAATTTCTGTTGGGCTACTAATAACGGTATTATGGATTTTAATTTTATTTATTGGCTCAACATTTCGTATATTATTATTTATAATGCGCCAGGATGCCTTCGACTTGTTTTTAGAGGTGTTAATAAAATAATTGTTTTGCGCTCGTTGGGTTAATTTGATTATTTTCCTGAATTTTGAGGAATAACATTTAAATTTATTTTTATTTTCATCTGAAGGAAATATAATTTTCTGTATTTAAAAAATGAACATGCTAATACACTGAAAAGCTGAAATAAAAATAACAGTTCGAAATACTACAGATACGGTTTCATACATAGTTTTCCAAAACAGTCCACCCTATTGTGTATATAAGCGCAAAGATGTATACTATAAATAAAAAACACGACATCTTGCCAGATTTCCCAGAACTTTTCCCTTACGAAAACTCAACACACAATTGAACTTGCCGATATTTGTAGTAAACAAGTCTATTCCATAGCTCCATCCCCAATCTTTTCGTTGTTCTTACACCACCCAAAAGATGGCGCTGTTCATGTAGGATGAGTAAACAAATTTTAGTTCACACTAGCGCCATCTATTAAAATTTTCCTGAACTAGCTCGTAAAGGCTTTAGGTAAATTTAATATTGTCTATGATTACTGTCTTCTGTACGACGTGGTTAGATGTCTATATTTTGTAAATATTGATAATTAGAAAGGAAGCAGACGCATAAAGGGCATTGATATATTTAATTAAGTATGAAATTCGTCGTGATCCCTAACTCAATGAATATTTTCCTATCCAAGATTACTGAATACATGTTTTTTATTTAATTATTTAAAGAAATCTTGTGCTCTATTTGCTCATGTACCTATGTAGGTTGGTTTTTATACTCAAACTCAACAAATAGTTTACTCTGAATGTTTTAAGAATTTAAATGTTGAAAAGATAGGGTAAAATATATATTGTTTTTAAAGCAAGAGATTTAATTTGTATTAAAGTAAGAAGGTGTAATTATCAAATTAATAAGAAGAATATGATAATAAAACAGACACACTCCGCAAATCACTTTAAATTTATTTTATAAAAGTAACTTCAAATAAAATATTAAAATCATTAATGCGAACTAAATTCATTTACATACAATAATTATCACTTACATACTAATTTATATTTTTCAAACTCTTAGCTTTTGAACTAGCCTACACCAAATCATAATTTATTTAATTCATAATCAATTAACGCGAATATACCATTCTATTAAACAATAGTTTTACGGATTTCACAACTATTTTCGAATCAATTAAAAAGTTATTTTCGAATCAAAAGACCAAATTTTGATACGCCAATGTAATTGAACACGGTTACATTTAGGACCCTCAATCACCATGATATTCCATTACAATAGTACTGTGTAACAATGTTTAAATTGCTGAAAGTAACACATTATTATCCAATGAAATAAGGTCCTGTGTTATGATAAAATTATTCTGTTAAGATATTTCTCAAAAACCTGCCATGTGACAATCCGTAAGACTACTTTAATTCAGGTTAACTCTTCATAATGATTCATTTGGCACGTAAAGATTTCGTTTGTCTCGCGGACGGCACTAACGCTCAAACTAAATACAATAAAAGGCACCTGTCGACTATAGTGTAACTTTGTAACATCAACAGTGCGAACTTCATACGTGTCATCTTTCTTTCCGTAACTCCAGGAACTTTAAATTTTCGGCTTTGCCAACATTCCTGAGATCTCAAAGACTTAATGTTATTACGTTTTGACATTTGATGGTATCAAACTAAAAGGGGTCTAAAACTTTATAAGGTAATTGCGTTATAAAAAAATCAATTTAAATGTTGTAAAAAAAATCTCTTACATTGATTCAGTCACGCACAATAAAATACAGAAAAACGAAATAGATCCCAACCGAGCGTAATTAATTAAGGCTATTTACGCTATCAAATAATTTCTAGTCATTTTTTTCTTTAGATGGCGCTATTAATTGGTACTAATACCTCAGAATGGATACCCTACTTTCACTTTTATTATTGGTCCTTCGATCCGAAATGATACTAGCTTACTACGAATAGATGTAATATACGGCGCGAAGAACCAACAATTTTCAAAGGTACCAGAAAGATTTTCCTACATGCGTGGTACACACATATAATATGTGAGGGATAATACTGATAATTATAATTTATACGCACCAATCAACTTTTTTTTTAATTGCCCTTAGCCTACATGTAAAATTATTATTTTTCAAGAGTAGTTTTTTTTTATTACACTTTATTCGACAGACGTCTATATGACAAAAACATTATGTTTTATAATATCTATAAATTCTATCACAACTTTAAAAACAATTAAAAAAACTGAGCAAAACTAACATTACCGTACCTAATAACTAACAAATAATATTGTATCTTTAATTTTATTTATAAACTATATGAATATAACTGAAAAGAGCTTCGAATACTGCATCTCAATTCCTTAATTTATAAATACTTTTTAACAATAAGTATCTTAAACTAGTTAGTAGCGAAATTTGGTGTAAATGCAGATATAAAATGTTGACAGGGTCATCATACGTTTAAGAAACAAAATAATTAAATAACACTAGTATCTACATTTCATTCTTCAGTAATTATGTCATACCATTAAAGCACAACTCTTAGTTAGACAAATATTAAATGTTATTGTACTACCCAATCAAATTATAAAATAATTTAAAAAAGATGGATTAACAACATGTCCTTTCCTACTACTTAATTGAAAATATAATCATGAAATTGGGCATAACCTACTTACATTACCAGATAAAAAATAAACCACGTACACTTCCAACAGTTTTTTTTTAATCAAACCAAAGCTTTGATAGTTCTCACTATCTATCTTGTAGGTGATAGCCCTGTCAACACTCCCCCACTATCACTTAAACTATACATACATCTATTTGGCCACAACGATGAGAAACATAAATTTACACATCATGGAAACGACAGCCTTGTACCACAGATTGAATGGTTAAATGTCGATGCTGAAATATAATAAACAAGCTTTCAGACTTTTTTTTCACCTTGGGTTACATTATTCAAGTTTTAGTAGGGATCCCTTATTATTTCTGAAAATAAATATAGCCTATGACACTTCGTACAGATGAACCTAACGGTGAAAGAATTTTTAAAATCGTTCGAGTAGTTTTTGAGTTAAAACCCTACAAACAAATCTTTCCTCTTTATTATATTAGTATAGATGAAAGAAGAGACCCCAGTTCAGTTTGTTAATATTTTTTTTAATAGTACTCCACTGTGTAACGTGCCTTAAAACTGGTCATTAGAAAGTATTTAACGCATCAAGCTTTCGCCTCCCATCTTAAAGATTATTAAATTTCGTAATTCTAATTCCCAATCGACCCACGCACAAGAAGCAGAATTATTTTTTTGAATTTAATGGTTTCTATGATTTACGAATTCAACTCTCAACATTTAACCATTGATATATCTGATCTCAAGTTTCAAAGTTCATGCTTATCCCCTAAATACTGGTATATTTAAATGACATATTAACATCAAAAACTGTACCACCATCATCAATTCATACTATGACGCCGATACCGAAACTTACAGGTACCGATAAAATATTCCTAGAAAAGAAATAAGAAGCGATACTAATTCAGATATCGACTCAATAGCAGCAATTGAGATATCCCATCAAAAAGTGTCTAACATCTCAATAACCCAATACCTGTTTTCTCCCATTTTCCAAAAAATCTCTTTCGTGTCTAAGCCAAACGCCATTTTCCTCCAATCAACGGCTGACCTACTTAAAGGCTTCTCTCAGATCACCTTACATTTTTGAAGATAATCACAGTTCTCACTCGTCTGGGTTGTGGAGGTCAAATATGCAGTTGTTCCATGTTAAACTCTGGTACTCAGCTGCATCTGATTAGACTGGAAGCCACTCCTAACGTAGTTGGGAAAATGCTAGGCAGACGAATCACATTTCTCATTCTCGTAGTAAAGATTTGAAATCATGAGCTTCAAGAGAATTCGTCACCAAAACTAGCTTTAACGAAGTATATCATCCAAATATCCCAGTAGTAATCTAATTTATACAAATTCACCTACGGAGCGACACAGAGAACGGTCAAGGGCTACTAGTGGCTGAACCTGAACTGAAACAACGAGGTGACTCCAAGCTTACGACTACTTTGATAGATTTTACAAAATTATTTACTATACGATGTCAGTGGGAGTTGTGAAAGATACCAAATCAGGTAAAGATTCAAAATGGTTCAAGAAGAGAAATATATTACAAGAATCAAATCTATCGTATATAAAATTAACAAAAAAAAATTGAATTGAGCCTCATGAAATTGAAAGAATATGAATAAATTAAAAAATCTTGCTATAAATAGTCCTATGATCCTCTTTTCACTGTCGGTTTCCCTGACACCGCACCTCAACACATTAAAAAACAACCTGAAACAGACTATATACATAAAAACGAGCGCTAAAATTAACTCGTGCCATCAGACTTGCTGGATTCACTTTCCTCTGTGATCGTGATCATTGGAGGCGAGTCGTACGCTCCATCCCCCGGTGATGTTTCATTCATCAGTTTCTCAAATTTTGGTGACCCTGAAGGTAGAATCACGTCCTTTACTGATTCGTACATATCTGTCTTTATAATTGGCAATGATCCTCTTTTACCTTTCAAAGCATCTTTTCCAGAACCGTCGTCTTCTTTGATAGTTTCCATTGGCACTTTTTCTACTTCATCTTCTTCTAACCGCACAGGAAGACTATCAGCTCGGTTAAGAGATTTCAAACATTCTACTTTCTCCGCCACAGGAACTGCTACACCATTCTCCATTTTTTTCTGGTCGTGAAGATGCTGTAAGCTGTACTCTCTGGCTTGAACATCTGATAGTAACGGTCCGTCAGTGGAGCCTTCGATACAGTAGCCTGGTCCTTGTAATGCATCGCTACCTATAATAGAATCTTGCTTAAATATAGCTGCAGTTACCACCGGCTTGTCAGGGTCCGTCGGGGTCTTGGTAATCAAAGGCTCTTGGGAGTTATCATTGACTATCCCTTCTGGCATATCGTCTTTTGATGTGTCATAGCCAGCATACACTGGGTATCCAAAAGGACCTTGTTCGTAGCCCATCTGGCTGCTGTAAGAGTAGCTTACATTATGGGAGCCAATCGATGACATGCTGAGGTCAGAAATTGAAAGTCCTGTGCTAGATAAAGCGAGTGCTTTATCTCTTTCAAACTTCTCACTGCTTTTTTCACTGTCTTCCTCTATCTTTTTCTCCAGTTCATCAGGAACGCGGTGTATCAGGGCCTGGTTAGTGGAAATCTGAGGATCGTGAGGTGGGGAGTTATGGATGTTCTTATTGGGTCTGTAAGCTGCTGACTGCTGTACTTCCACTACAAAGATGCCGTCGTTGTCTGGTGAATATTTCATTTTTGTTTCTCGACCATTTTTGGTGATATCCTGAAAAAAATAAATCATACAGTAAATATAACATGTAATCATATCGAAGCTCTATTCTTTATTCATCCCGAAGAATTAAGCAGAGCGGCGTTTAAAGTCAACCACATTAAACCAGTTATTTTTATGTCTCATATAATAAAGGGCAAGCCTATGGTATCAACTAGGTACAAATCCAGATCTCCAGCTTAAACTTTTTTCTATGAACACTGTATTAATACATTCTTGCTTCGAACTTATAAGACTAAGTTCTAGACCGATGTGTTCCGACGCGCCGACGGGAAATGCCTGAGGAGCACAGCGTCTGACAGTTAGTGTCGGGAATTTGCCGAACTTCGCCTGCGGGCTTTACGATCTCAACCAGAATGCATGTGCATACAAACTTCCTAACTATCCCGAACCGAACTAGTACAGCAGTTCGTGTTATTGTTCTACCAATCAACGCCTTTCATGAAGATAAATATAATTTTGTTACTAAAGGATTGAACTTTTAAACTAAGAAAGTATTAGTTTTTAGGAATATACGAGTATGTACGTGTCATAATTTGAGATATATCCGTTCAGTATAATTAAGACCTCACAATTATTAAATAGACAACTTAGGTTAGGTTCAATCAACCATCATCATTGTATAAAAAACGTGTCTGATCCGAAAAGCTTTATTTTATCTCGACAAATCGAACTAGTTTTGAACAAAATGGATAAAACCGCCTTTTTGACATCGATCTTGTCTTTTTTACCATGTCATTGAACTAAATCTGCTACTGGATCATCAGCCTCCCCCGAGAAACCAAAACGACTTCCTTTCTTGAAGCACTTAGGTCCAAGTTCACCGACAAATGAAAATGCTTTTTAACCACGAAGCGGAAATTTTCGTGTTTTCAACTTCTTGTTTAACCCTGGCTTGATAATCGACCATTTTAGGAATAAAAAAACCTAAAGGATAGGTTATCCATCGTATGGTAGAAGTTTGAATTTATGGTAAACAGCTGTTTTCAGTTGATCGGACTGTTATCTTGTCGGTGAACTTGAGCCTTATTATTTTGCTTTCCATATTATGCATATTGCTTAAATAAAATTGCACTCACATTCCTCTCCTCCGTTTCCACAATGAGATGGTTGTTCTTCAAGGTCATGGTGAAGATGGAGCCGTTAGCAGCCGGAGCCTCCCCCCCATCAGTACCAGTACTCTCCTCAGTTGGAGACTTCAACTGAAATTACAAAAAAAAACAAGAATAAGTGATTTGACCTTGAAATATTAAGCTCGTTAAAAAATGACATAATAGATGGTTCAATTAATGCAACAGCTTCAATTAAGCTACTGCCTGTCCAGTAGGGCTAGACAAGTGGCAAAAACGCTAGTAGAATTGAATACAAAATATATGGGAATGACATTCGTTACGTCTAGCTATCTGTCATTCAATGTCATTCCCATACATTTTGTATTCTATTCTACTAGCATTTTTGCCACTTGTCTAGCCCTACAGGAATTATGGCCACACCTTGTAACCCCAAATATATAGTAAACTGTTTACCAGTTTCAGTTATAGCCATTCAATTTCTACTAACAAGTTGTTGGACAGGCAAATATTTAACTTCATGAAAGTTGTTTTTAAATTGTAAGCTGGAATATTATATGGTAGCTGCGGTCTCCATTCGAGAACTCGTACAATATACATATATCAAATATTAACTACCACATTCAAATGCTAACCGTCAGCCATGTTTTACCTCAAATAACAACAGTTATTACCCCAAATGGTGATGGCATTCATAATGACTAACGTGGGGCCACTGACAAAGAAGCTATCCTCTCGTTCGGACCCGCTAATGACCCGCATTGACAAATCGTTCACCTTCGCCCACGCTATGGCCGCAACACATAGGAAGAAGCGGGTTCAAAACTTTGAAGTCTTTTTTGTGACTACTTACTTCAAGTTTACAAAAGCATCTTTTGCCTAACCTTTCCTCTAGGAGTTAAGATTTAGCTAATTATCATCATCTGCCTAGCCTTTTCTCAACTATGTTGGAGTTAGCTTCCAGTCTAACTGGATGCAACTCAGTACCAGTGTCTTACATGCAGCGAATGCCTATGTCACCTCCACCCAGTGACCGGGTAACACGATACCCCTTGGTAAAATTGTGTCAGACTTTCTGGCTTTTGACTACCCGTAACGATTGTCAAAGGGCAACTTCTAAGTCTTAAATTCTAGGAGTCATCGGTATTCGAAGGTTAAATCCATTGTGTGGTGTTAGGGGCACAGGTGTTAGGGGCTTTCCACTCCAACTTTTTAAAGATTATCTTTCCAACAGGACGCAAAGTGTCAAAATAGATCACTGGGTAAGTAATGAATTACCCAATGAGTATGGCGTGCCACAGGGAAGTATTCTTGGTCCGACATTGTTTTTAATATACATAAATGATTTATGCCAAATAAAAATGCAAAATGGTAAAATTATTACTTTTGCAGATGATACGGCTTTATTATTTGACGGTGATACTTGGAGCGAGGTTTATTCTTATGCACAAAAAGGGTTTGATTTAGTTTACAGATGGCTCTATGATAATTTGCTCACGCTTAATGTGGATAAAACTAAATACATGACCTATTCACTAAGAAAACAGGACCAACCCAATATAAACCTATACGCGCATTATTGTGACTTAAAGAGCCCATGCATATGTCCTAAATTGGTAAAAACAACATGTATCAAATACCTTGGAGTGTTGATTGATGACCGATTAAACTTCCAACAACACATAGATGCATTAGTAAAAAGAATCCGTAAACTAATATACATTTTCAAGACCCTACGCCACATTTCCGACACTACAGTTATCAAATCAGTATATTTTGCACTTTGCCAATCGTTGCTTATATATTGCATTACTATTTGGGGCGGTGCCTGTAAGTCATTCCTTATAAATATAGAACGAGCTCAAAGAGCCGTATTAAAAGTGAGTTGTTTTTTACCTATCCTATATCCTACTATTGAACTATACCAACATTGCAAAGTTTTGACAGTTAGGCAACTTTTCATTCTCATGACAGTCCTCAAAAAACATTCATCTATAACCAATAACAATCATTGTACGCTAAGTAAAAGGTCCACCACTGTATGTACAATAAACAGGTATAATACTAGTTTCTCACATAATTTTTATGGATTTCTTGGAACCTTCTTATACAACAGAATAAACAATAAAATAAACATTTTCTCTAGTTCTAAAACACAATGTAAGAAAAAACTATATTCATGGCTTCAAAACTTGGATTACAACACAACAGAAAACTTGCTAAAACCGATAACTTGAACCGTAAAGTAATGAATAACCCACAAACCTACCATGAATCAAATTACTAACTCTGCTAAAGACACCATAAAATATTAAGTCTAAAACAAATTAACTACAACACTAATACCTACATCTATAAGTATATACAAAGCTTCCAAGCTCCTATAACATAATATAACATAATCCCTAGTATCTAGTCATTGATTGAATAAAATATAATTATATTTACTACTTAAAAAAGTAAAATGTAACTCTTGTTTGTAACTAGTAAGTCACATAAAGTACAAACACCCGAATGTCTACTATAGTACCTAAGTTTATTTATAGCCTAGTCACTAAATGCCTGTCGTATCTTGTATAACTATAGTACATAGCGATCTCAAAATGAATAAAAAATACTAAATTAGAAACCTATATTATGTAAAGTCAAAGTTCTATTTCTATATTTTTTTTATTGAGAACTTCAATACTACTTGAATATGCTAGTTCGTAATTATTATGTTAACATAAATTTTCTTTCTATTTGTATTTTCTATGTTTTCTACATTTAATGATTGTACTAATTTTAATTATTTTTCTTATAAAAAAGGACTGTATTAAGTAGACTGTTTATTCAACGATCATGGTGATCTGTAACACAGGGTCAACCTTTTTCAGACACCATTCTCTTAACAGTGTACCAACATTATGTTTATTTTCTTATTATGTGAACTTTGAGAAAAATAAAGACTTATTATTATTATTATTATTATTATTATTCCGTTTATTCATTTTTTACACATATTTTTTTCATTTTTAAATATTCATTATAAAAATAATATAAAAAAACATTTAAAAATATAAAAAACAGGGATCCACCGATATCGGGAACAGGGTCCAAGCTACCGGTGGTTAGGGCTCCAGAGACAGGAACCTCCTCACAATACGTGCAGTATCCAGGAGCACTGCCTTCTGAATCAGGCCCTTGACCCAGCCGCCTAACGAGAGCCTCCTGAGATGTTGGTCGAGGCTCTTGGCCATCAGGCCATTGGCCGTCACGACTATCGGCACAATGACTGCCGAGTCCACATTCCACATGTCGACAACCTCGTGCGCCAAGTCGAGATACTTTATTTGTTTTTCTTTCTCGGCTTTCACGAGATTCTCGTCATGGGGAATGGTGACATCGATGATCATTGTGCGGCGCGCTAATCGGTCTATCACCACTATGTCAGGTTTATTGGCTACAATAGTCCTGTCAGTGATGATAGACCGATCCCAGTACAACGTGATATGGTCATTTTCGAGAACTGGGTCGGGCGCATACTTGTAGTATGGTACCTCAAGATCCACAAGTTTGTACTGCAAAGCAAGCTGCTGGTGGATGATCTTGGCCACTTGGTTATGCCTGTGCAAGTATTCACCGTTAGCCAAACGAGAACAGCCAGAGATAATATGTCTGATAGACTCACCTGGACGATGACATGCCCGACATATGTCAATCGTCCCGTCCTTCATGATATATCTCCGGTAGTTGTTCGTCAACATAACTTCGTCCATAATTGCGCAGACAAACCCTTCGGTTTCCCCGAACAGGTCGCCGAAACGTAGCCAAGATACGGACGCCATAAAGTCTACATCGGGCCCATGAAGAGCCCGGAAAAAGCGTCCGTGTAGCTCCTTGCCTTGCCATACCTCCTTGCGGTCATTGGTGGTAAGTACCACAGGTTTGCGCCAATTCTCTTTAGCCAGCGACAGCGGGGTGAGTCCCTTGTCCACTGCGACTACATCCTGATGCATACCCACGTCGGTTTTAAGAAAATATTCCCTGAGATTGCACACCTCACGGTTATGAAGGGTCTTAGCATTTAAATAGCCACGACCCCCGCATTTCCGTGGGATGTACAATCTCATCACCGATGATCGTGGGTGATGCATCCGATTTGCAGTCAACAGTGACCGAACTCTTCTGTCCAGGGCGTCAAGTTCAGACTGAGTCCACTTGAGTATACCAAAGGAGTACATCAGGACTGGCATGACCCAACCGTTAAAGGCGCGGACCTTATTGCCACCTGATAAGGAACTTTTCAGAACCTTATTCAGGCGACCAAAGAACCGTTCCCGTAACGATTGTTTCACGTCAGCCGCGTTGATGCCTAACCCCTCCGACATACCCAGGTATTTGTAAGTATCAGTTGCGGAAAGTGATCTAAGGTTTATAGAATCTGAAAGTTGTAGTCCCTCAGATTCTACAATCCCTCCTCGCTTTACATGCATAACTGCACACTTATCCACACCAAACTCCATCCTGATGGAGCTACTAAAAGTTTCAGTTACCTTTAGTAGCTTCTATTATTATTGTAAGACTTTGGTTTTACGTCTATAATATACATACGTCAAACGATTTTCATGACAAGCCTTTCTCTAACTGAAATATGTATTTTAATTCTTCTCAGCTTCTTATCAAAGGTCAACATATTGCACAGGTTTGAAAAGGTTCTCTGGAAAGGGATGCGCTTCTTTCAATATCGCTGTCGCTAGCTCTCATGCGTTACCCCACACAAACCAAAATAAAAGGACCTCTAACGTTACATAAAAAATCCCTAATTCGTTTCACAATTTCTGAACCGAAGGCAGCGGGGTAGGTCTTACGATACTGGTCACCCGTCATTTTGTACTCAGATATGCAGATATTATGACATATAAAATATGTGTTTTATACTTAATTACTATTTAAATAAGGACGAAAATCATTTGGCCGAGAATATTATGATTTGCTTTTGAATGCAAAAATAAAAAAGATTGGTATTTCAAATTTCTGACAGGCAATGAAGCGTGTCCAGGTGTTAGCAACATTGTGGAGTTTTAATTACTTATTATAAAGTAATATGATCTTATAATGTTGATTGCAATCGAATTGCCTTAGGGCAACACTAAACATTGCCATCAAGTAAACATCGCCTTTTTCGAGTGTTTGAAAATTTAATTAATTCAATTCAGTTTTAGCTAATACAAATAGGTGGATGGAAAGAGAAAATAAAAAAAAACGGAAAATACAATTATGCCACTTTCAGATAAGTACTGAGTAAACTTATCTGCTAGATAATTCCATACATTCCAATTAAATGACATTCCTTACTATTATTATAATGCAAATGTGAGTAAATTATGCATATTGAAAATTGAACGGGATTTAGCTTAATTTGAGTAAGGGACTTTTTGAAACATGTTTTCTATTTATTTCAAGAATAGTGTTGTGCTATTGTTTTTGACTTTTTTTTGTTACGCATTTTGTAATGTATAATATACGTAGTATTGTCGTATTTATATAAGCCATATTTATTAAGTCTCGTTTCTAAGACATTTTCACACATTCTACATAGGTACGCAAGCCATACGGGCCCTTCCCTAGGGCCTAGGCCTGCCGGGGCTGCGCGATGTTCGAAAGAGTAACTGCGCCCCCAGAACGCAGAAGGCCGAGGAAGGAACATAGATGCGTTTTAGTCAGTAGAAGTCTTACACTCCCGCCCAACCACAATGGGAGAAGTCATTAGAAGATTTCCCATCCGAAAAAAAAATCCAGGTACTAAGAACTTCTAACATTAACATAACCATAAAACTAGCCACGTGCTCGTGAACGTGCCCACGCCAACGCCTGCGGAGTGCGTACATTTCTTTTCAGACCTACTCGCAGAGTACAAAATGTACGCGCGAAAAACCAGTGGGATAAAACAGACACGTGCTTTTCAACGCACAGTACATACATGTAAAAATTTCAAAAGAACAATGAATTGAGAACAATTCCCTCCACGAAACAATACTTGTAAACACCTACTTAGAGGGATTATTTGTAATTGAAACAAAAACTTAGATTTAATATTTTATAGTTTTTTTTTTAATATTTTTAATTATTTAGTTCTCAACATATCCTTTGACTATGATCCTTAATAGATAGGAAGCATGTAGCTACTTTTATTTGACTACCTTTTTGCGTGCATTTTAAATAAATCGCTTCATAAAATCTGCGATGCAAACTTTTTATTCTATTTCGCTTTCCGTATACGGACACACACACCAATAAAACCAGTCATTAAACCCCGAAATACCTACATACACAACACAAAAGTACACAATAAAACACAAAAAATGCGCAACAAAAACTCACACCCACATTCACACTTAAGACCTAGGTCTTTAGGTCTAACTTAGTCAGGTCATTGGCCGGTCGTCGCCCGCGCATTTTGGCGTACTCTTATTTTTTTTGGGTCCCCCCCTCCCCGCCTCGCCGCAGCCTCCCAATCGAGTTGCAGTTTTTAGATGCACCTACTTGAGTCGTATGACTATCTAACGACCTAAACAAGGAAAGGCGTAGAGAAGATATTGGTTCAATAAAAATTTGGAAATTCCTATAACAGAAGTACCAACTTTAGGTTTATGATAATGATAATTTATTTGAAAGCTTAAAGAAGTCATAATTTCCTTGTAATTGTATTTTTTTGCAAGCCAACTGAAATAAGTTACAACAATAGAGTGATTTAGGCCCTGGATTAAAAAAAAAAACATTTAAAATAATACTTTTTTCTGCCCTACTCAACCTATAGTTTAGCATCAATTATTTTAAAAGTCTCTTTTAAATAATTTTAATCGTCTTATTAATAATAACGACGTTTGCTTAACATACCAATACAATTCCAGTTATGTTGAACCGTTTTATCACTTACTCTCAAATTAAATCAAAGTTTGACAGTTTTGGTTATAAATACGTGTGTACCAAGTCGTTTTGCGTGAAATAGTAACAAACATGTAAACATCCATCTTCCACAAACTTAACCAAAAACTTAGAACGCTAAAACAATAACTTTACAAAAACTTATAGAACTAATTCGGCTCCATTGCACTCGAATGCGCACACGCATTCATCGAGAAGTGCGTTGCACTATAGCGAGCCAGTTTGACTAGATTTTTGGCAACGCGCGGCGCATGCGCTGTTCCTCTCCCCCCCCCCCTCCCGCTAACTTCAACCTCACCCCCGCACCGCCATACACGACGCGGTTATGACTTTCTGATGGGCTTTTGAAAGAAATGAAGGATAATTTTATTTTTATAATTAGTTTTGTGACATTAGGTTTTGATTTAAATTTAAATGTAAGTATTTACTTATTTTTGTTTACTACTAGGTAGATATATATATTATGCAGTTATGAAATTAAGGCCGAAGATTTTTGTGAAAATATGTTTTGAATAGTCAGCTTTACTAAATTAAGACATGCTAAGTGTGTTTCAAGATTAGACTATTTTAAGACTACATTAGCTTTAGCTTTTCGAGAAAATATTGGTACCTATAGATACTTAAATAGGCACTTTCGTAAGAGACTGAAGTTTCGTATTATAATAATAATATCTAACTGTTATATTTGGACTTCTACAGCAATGTCCACACAAGCGTTTTTGAAACTATATTTATTTTCATCTGTAAAGTCGGCTGCATTTTTTTGTAAAATGTTTATAGATACCTAATTTTTGAACATATCAAAACTTAAATTACTAATAATGTCTTTGAGATAACATTTACTTCATCCAAGAATATTTTTTCCTCCAAAGATTTTTTGTTAGGTAATAGGTATTGGGTGGTGCGAAGTAAATAATTTTGTTGTATTGTGAATTTAAACACTTAACTGTAATGGATTTACCTGAACGTATGTGTAGGTAAATTTTGAGTCATCAAAGGTAAGTTATTTAGAAACCCACAATTTTTATCAATAAAACCCAACAATTATAGGTATATCAATATGCAATTAAAGGTGTTTACCTTTTCACATAAAATAAAATTTTATTAAACAATATTATTATTAATTTATTAACATTATTTTTTTAATTCATTTAATTACTCCACTGTTGTAAAAATCGAGAAAGAAACTGTTTTATATAAAACCCTAGTTTAAGATAACTATATTATCGCTTATTTAGTTATCCGTTGGACATTTATTTATTCTTATATTATTCATAGATATGTTCAGGAAATATTATGTTTTAAAATATGTAACTTACTTCTGTCTATGCGTAGGCCAAACCCCAAAAACAGTAGACAAACAATCTTACGAACTTTATCTCTTTATCTTAAGAGTGTAGATAACGTACAATCTTAAACCAAGATTAATACCACGTATTTACGGTGAATTATTGCGCTAAATACTATCAAGGAGGCAGAATATATCGATAGTGGCCGGGGGCGGCGCGAGTTATGGGCGCTAACGGTCACCGGAGCCCTCTTGCGAAATACCTATACGTAACATCGGCAAAACAATCCGATACACCTAAATAGGTATTTTTTTAAGCTTAAGAGAAGCCTAGGTTCTATTTTTTTGATGGTCTATTTGTTGACCTATTTCAATACCCAGTACCCACATGTCTTGTAAAATCCAAATGTCTACGAATTTTAAGCTTTGAAATTTGTAATTACCTCACCATGATTTCTTTTACTGTTTATATTTAATAAAAAGTTATCAAAATGCACGCCATGTTCCTACTTTACGACCTACTAGATCATAAGAGCGATTATTCCCAATAGATCTGGCCATTTCACCAATTATGTATGTCTATGGCATCAACAGTCTATTTAATATCCCACTGCTGACATCCACGATTCCTCACCAAGCTTTCTTTCACCATTAGTCGGTGGTATCTAAGATAAAAAAATACATTTATGACTTTAGGAAAATCACATTTTGTACTTGCCAGGTTTCGAACTCCCACTCTCGTACACGAGGTAACTAAACCACTAGATGACCACGACTTTTAGATGTCCCATGGATGCAAGCCTATCCCACAAAACTGTTGTTTCCTTATAGAAATACCCTAACAATTTATCTGACCTAGGAATCGAATCCAAGACCTCAATGTGTAGTGTTGTTCTAGATACCATATATAGTAAGTTCTAGTTAACCTAGTCAAGCTAAACATATTACTATCGAGAGCTCAAAGGCAGTCTCTATCACTAATTAAGTCCAAAACCCCTCGTGTTAGGCACTGTGTGTTGTGACTATAGATCAAAGGGACCCTTGAATTTGAGACCTGTAGATACCTACAGGTAAAGGTCACTGCTGTTTTTTCATGAACCTTTCTTCATGGCACCGAAAAATAAATACAACATAAGGAAATTTTGTTTTTGTTTCTCCAACATAAATGTCTTTTAATTGCCTACTTAATGCATTACTTTGACATCACAATACACATTTAGCCTATAGTACAAAAAACTATATTTAAATCAAGATTATAAAATAAACGACAACTCGATCAATCAAAAACCCGAACCCATAACTGAAAACTGCATCAAAATCGGACAAGTAGTTTTGGAGAAAAATGGCAACATGGATTTGTGCAAACAAACAAACACCCTCTCACTCAAACGCATATACGGTCTCCGTTCCGCCGTGGGTAAAAAAATAATCACCTAAACTATTTTGGTATCGTTACATTCTTGCCTCCAAGGACTATCTCAATCTTGGCCCGACCCGGAAGGCAGCTTCTTGCCATGTTCCCTTTTATTTGCATTCAGTACCAAATCGCGCACAAAGCTATACCTTTCCATCCGGTTACCGTCTTTCAAACATCCTACCTTTTTCTGAATTGTATAAAAATAGCTCCCTGTTTATTGAAACACCTTAATAATTTAGTACGTATTTTGGAGTCCTTTTAGAGGGTGGCAACAGAAAGGCTTGTATGTTTATCGGCCTCAAGTGTATTCGATCAAAATCTTCATGCAACGGCTTCTTCTATCTGTTACCCCTAGAGCTAGCCAAAAAAAGTGGTAAAGTTACTGACTTATAATTGTTAAATAGATTTCTTAAAACTCCCCAGATACACGTATCTGGCTATATGTGTGGCTGGGGAGTTTTTTGCGCCAAACTCCATGGATCATCGTCATCAGCTTATACATTGTCCCACTGCTGGGCACAGGGCTCTTCTCACACAAAGAAGGCATGAGCATTGATCACGCTTTCTTAAGGCGGCTTGGCGATTTCAGACAAGTTTTTAAAGTACAGATGACTTTAGAAAAGTCACATCGGTACTTACCAGGTTTCACACCCGCGCACGTGAGAGGCCTTAGACCTTAACCACTAGGCCACCACGACACTCTATGGATACTCTTTTGAAAACCAAATATACTTGTTATAAAAAATTGCTGACTAAAATCCCCTTGTCTGAGGTGAAATCTCCAACTAAACGAATAAAATATACGAGGACCGTCAAGTACAACGTGTATTCCCAAGTTGCTTGTCCTATATATAATTCAGTTGTACACAATCCCTTCAGGGTTGGTTCACCCTCTGAAACTTGGCAGGCTAAGACTTATGTGACTTGGGGTAGACATAGACTATAGAAGACAATATAAATGATGCAAATATTGTATACGTAAACCTGATTAGTTGTTTCCAGCGGTTTCACCCGCGTACCGAGGGAGCTACTCAACGCACCTGAATAAAAATAGCCTAATACCGTGTCCTGGGTACCATCTATCTCCGTACCAAATTTCATCCAAATCGGTCGAGCCGTTTTACAGTGAAAACGAAACAAACAAAGTCTCTTTCACATTTAAAATATTTCACTACAGCGCAAATCGATAGAAATCACTATAGTTCTAAAAGTTTCTTGGTAAAAAACCTGGCTACAAACTTTGGTTTCATATCTAGCTTGGAACATCTTGATGCCTAAAGTTTTGTCTACAAAAAGCTTTATCGTTGGACCGACGCAAGAACGTTGACTCAAAAGGCAGTTTTATTTTTTTACTTCAATAATAATCCGAATTTTAGCCACCATGCTCAGCAGTGATGAAGAAATATCATAGATAAAGCTACCAAAATATATAAAATATCCAATTTGCTACACGTACTATATGAATACAGAACATTTTTAGTTGAAAGAAAAAACGGTGTAACCAAAGTAATATCTTTCACGCTCTCTCTATGAGCTAAAAGGCTCTCAAAGAATAAACTCCAGCATACATAAAACGTTACATTATATACAGCTAGTACCTACTTGCAACAAAGGCGGTGCAAGTTTCCCGAAACTCCGAACAAAAACAACAGTTTTACATTCCCCAGCATAGTTCAGTCGAGAACATTCGACCGTAATGAAAAAAACTCGTAAACACATTTAATATTCTTTTTATGAGCGATATTATCTCTATGCATATCGTAAAATATAACATCTTGGCTGTCGTCGTAATTCTAATTTTGTTAAATTTTATACAGACGAGATTTTCGGTTAAGTTTGCGCGTTGCATCGGATCTTTTGTAGCGAGTGTTAAGTGCTGCGTAAATAATGATCGTTAAAGACATTCGAATCTTAAAAATATTTTTTGGATGGCGATAATCGAAGTTACGATTGCCTGTTATAAGTGGATGATGTAATTAAAACAATATATTACATGGACGCCATTATTGCGAAGTGTGAAAACCATATAAATTTTCCTGTCATTTATCCACATACAGAGGGAGATGTTTCGCGCACCTGGTCAAAAGGTATCCTGTATATTAATCCAGATTATAAATTATGTGTTCACCAAGTTTCATCCAAATCTATTCTGTAGTTTTTTCGTGACAGACTAACAAACATACACACATCCTCGCAAACTTCCGCATTGACAACTTCGTCTGTGTGAACATCGAATTGGATCCACATACCGGGATAAAAAATGTCTGACGTGTTAATCCAGGTTATAAGCAAAGTGTCTGCCAACTTTCAGCTAAATCCGTTGGTAGTTTTTGTGACGGAAATAACAAAAATCCACGCATATATACAACCTTTCACGTTTATAAAATTAATTAATAAGATAATAGGTCATTAATTATAATTAACGACAGCAACAGACAGTGGTAACAAATATACTGCTGCCATAAGAAAAAACCGGCCATGTGCGTGTCGGGCCACGCGCATTTGGGTTCCGTAGTAAGTCTTAGTTAGTCGACTATAACTCTGTAACCGGTTTAGCCTACTTAGTCGTGATAGTCCTCTGAAGCTCGTTATATAATATGCTACATCTGGGGTTTTTTTCGCAATTTCTAGGTGGAGCCATTCAAAAGTTACGAGTTGCAATATTAAATAGATATTCGTAATCAGATTTTTTCAATACCGAAAAAAAAATTGTTGCGTCCTTTTCGTATGACGGCAGTATATGTAATGAACAATAGTAATAAACAAACCAATATAAAATGATATAAAACTCGTGTAATTCGAGAGCGATCTTAAATGTCTTGACATTATGATAATGTGTTGTTGTGGCGCTCGGGGTTCGGGGGAGCCCTAATGGAGTACATTTTACACAGCATCCCTTATAACGAAGACAGTAGATATTCTTCAGAACGAATTGCAAGAACAAAATATATATTTTTTTTAACATTTCTTATGAATAATCTGAACTTCGTCACCATCATTATCGGCCTATTAGCTATCCCAGTGTTGAGTAAAGGAATTTTCTCATACAGAGAAACCATGAACATTGATAACCGCGCTTGCTCTAGCCGGATTGGCGATTTCAGACTTTTTAGTCCATGTTTCCTCACGATGTTTTCCTTTACCGTTAGTCAGTGGTATCTAAGATTCATTTTAGAAAGTAGCACATATACCTTTAGAACAGTCACATTGATTTTTGCCAGGTTTTGAACCCACACACTCGGACATGAAATGCAGGTGCCTTAACCATTAGACCACCATAATATATTCTGAACTTATAAAAACAAAAATTGTTACCTTAACAATGATCATCACTGATCCTTAATCTATATCTAATAATCACTCCAGACCGATTTCGGTTAATCTCAATGAAGACTAGCTAGGTTTTTCGCAGACACAGTTGCACTCTCTATTCCTACTCATAGTCCGATGGGCAATCAAACATGACCGGGGAGAGATCAGGCGCAAGACTGACATCTTTACGTGCTCTCCGAGGCGGGATCTCACTGTGTTCAGAAAACGGTCACCCATCTATAGACTGACCATAGCTAGCGCAACTTAACCTTGTTAATCTATCGATCTGCTTAGCTGTTACGTAGCCACGAGCCCCTCATACCTACAAATAGTATAGTGGTTTTGTAAATTTGTGAAATGTAAACGCAGTAAAGTGTAATGGCCTCAGTTATGTAGTCGACTGTACATAGAGATGTCTAACGGAGTGGTTTTTACAACTTGATGCTTGTTATCGCTAACGGGTACACTTAAATGTACCGGGTATCATACCAGACACCAGTTTGAAGGTAGGTTTTTGGTATGTATATTACAAAATTTACCGAATTTAGTAAAAATAAATAAGATGCAGAAATTCACAATTGATGTTTAGCAAAAAATCGACGTCATAATTTTTAAGCCTTTTTGACTAAAGATTAGATATTTTTTTCAAATGAAAATAAATTTAAACCAGAGAAAGGAGAGCTTATATCCGAGTGCGTAACGGAAAACAGCCTAAATTATACTTACAGGTCTAAATCATAACCCTCCTTTTTACTTCAACGTAGTCGGGTAAAAGGAATCTTAAATTGTAAAGTATGTTTTACAAATAAAATAAAGACAAGAGATAGCGCCGGATTCATAATTCCGATAACAATAATTAATCATTTGACCCTAGAAACTACAGCAGACGGTAAAAATGGTCCCCATGAAGCTATAGTATTCAAACCGAATCGCTAAATACGCCACAAAATTAATTTAATTATCCTGCCAAATTCTTAACAAAGTAAAAGTAAAGTAAAATGTCACACCAACCATTTTCCGCAAAGAAATCGTGTCGCTTCTACGAATCACACAGCTTACCGTCTAATTACGTAAAAACGGGAACGCGCGTAACGATGCGGTGACGCGCGAATTCAACGTAATTCATTCAAATAGCGCGTAAGTGGGACGAGCGCGTTAGCGGGAGAAAGCATCGGTGCGCCCGCGCAGCGAGCTTTGAAGTTATCGATCATGAGTAGGGTGACCGTAAGTTCTGAAATGATAACATTATACCCTTTGTATGTAGATTGTATTTAAGTGAGATAGACTATCATTATAGAATAAAATAGAATATGCTGTATTATACACCAAATAAAATTAAGACATCATGAAAATATGTCAAAAGTCATTATTCAAATAAGGCCTCAAATCGCATCAAATATACAAAGACAGCCCCTAAAACGCCCACCCTTCACCATATCTAATGTGTTTTTGCTGGGAAAATGAATTGGCGCAACAAACTCGCCAGCAACTGTCAGGCCAATATTTGACATAAGCTTCTTCTCCTTAACGTGGTGCAGATCACCCTTTGGCTTTGGCAGTGGGTGGAATTAGAGGACGAGAGCTGAAGATTGAGTTCAGTGGTATCTCAGAGATGAGTAACTATTGTGCTATAAGTGACAGACTTTAAATGTCAAGCAGATAAATCACCAGATAATGATTATCAGTGATCATCATAGAGATATCACAGATTCGGTGCTATCTCAGAGAGGAGTCTCAGAGAACTACATTAGTACGCAAACTATTTCGACACTGTCGTAGAACAAAGTCGGATCCACAAAATAGCTACTTTACAGGAAAGCACTTTAAAGTTTTGATTTTCTTTGGAACGTATTGGAAATAATACTATGTTCGTTTTAATATCTCGGAAAGTACCAGATATATAATTTTTTTTCTTGCTTATATCGGTAGATTATGCTTAATTAAAGCTGATTTTGAAAAAAAATCTATTTCATTGTATTATCGCATCTGACTTTGTTTTACGACAGTGTCGATTTATATGATACGTTTATTTATAAGTGACAGTAACAAATAGATATAGGAGATCTTCGTCACAAAAAGGCTCAACAAAGCTCTCCCTAAAAATTTAGAAACTTCACACATGGTATTAATTTTGTGTCCTGTATTTTTGCAAAATAAATTAGGCCACCCTAACCGACTGTTTCTGAAGGGTGTGGTGTGTCGCTAACGCCGTGGAGAAAGTGTGTGCTTGCTATAACTGAACTGTACCGCTTCAGTGCTTTATACATTAATCTTATTTATAGGCTGTCAAGGTATCAACGTTTAAGTGATACTGCATTTTTTATACGCACTTATGTAAATATAGGACCAGCACTTTAATTACGTAAAAAAAATCTTATTTCCTAGTCAGATGCGATACCTTTTTGATATGCAACATTTGTCAAAACTCAAAAATCAATCCACTAGGCTGGAAATCTTAGTCTTTTTGAAATTTACTGTCTAGCCTAGTTTTACCAGATAGAATATTGGTTTAGAACTTAACGCTATTAATTTATTATTCTTGTTTTCTATTATTTTTTCAACATAAATAGATATTATATAAGTTTATATATAGAGGACATAAGTCCACATAGTGTGCATGCTGTGGCAAACTATAATTAAGTCTACATTTAGCTACTTACCTCCTATGCATTTAACTTATCTTGATGTAATAGTGTAAGACTTGTTGGTTGTCCTAATAAATAAATAAATACAAATGACAGCTCAAAAAGCGCTCGCCCTTCACTCCCCAGCTATATCTGCCTGTTAGGTTTGAATAACCAGCTTTATACTTTTATAATTTTAATGTAAAACTAGCTTTCCGCCAGCGGCTTCGCCCGCGTTTCAAATAAAAATGTCAGAGTGTCATTCGAACTTTGCAACTTTTTTCACTCCCATAGAGGGGAATTTCGGAAAACCCTTTCTTATCCTGACTAGGACATACAAAGAATACACCCTCCAAGTTTCAGGTCTCTACGATCAGCGGTTTAGGCTGTGCTCTGATCCATCAGTCATTCAGGACAAAGCATTTTATATGTATAGATTATTATCAATTCAATGATATACATTCGTTCAAAAAACTTAACTATAAAATATCTTATTACTATTTGTTTTATGTACTTTTCATATCTTATTACTTCATTGTTTGATTTTCCCAATATTATAATATCGAAAATCTCTATATGTCTGACTTTGTTGTACTGGGTATACGGTGAACTGATTTAGATAAACTTTAGTAAAATAATAATAGATTGAAACTAGGAGGATACGATAGGATATGTAATTTTTTATCCGGGTACATTAAATATATCCTAAGGATGCGAGTCAAGCCGCAGAAAATAGCTAGTATTATTTTATATACTCGGTCCCTGATTACATCTGATAGCCAAAATTTCGTTATATGGGAACAATAGGTAAAGATTTTCCACCGTCCCAAAATTTAATATTATATAACTATAACTTTCAAAAACCTTTTGTACCCGAACCCCGGTTCGGTTATCTCATAACCAATAAATTGTAGTTAGGGGTCGTCGGTTCGACTCCCGACTAATGAGAGAAAGGCTCGTTTCCGAGAATAACTTGGCCAGTTAAAGTTAACTTTAAGTTGTAGTTACGTTTATTGGGAGGTTTCCTAGTATGGGACTACCTAACTTGCTAAGTAGTCAGTGAAGCTATAAAAACTCGCTAGACACAAAGAATTTATAAGAGTTTTCTTCACAAAAACATACTAGTTTTTCCTGCGTTTTCACCTGTATACTGAAAGAACTACTCAAATCAAAAGTATCTTAATTCCTTGCCTTTGTTTCAATTAGTCTACATACATTTTTTTATATAAATCAGTTCAGCCGTTTTTGCGTGAAAACGTGACAGAAAGACATAGTTACTTTTGCAATTATACAATTTAAAAAATATGCTTTACTAATATTTCACTTGTTGTTTTTTTTTAGTTATATTTAGAGAAAAGCAAAAATATTTTCAATTGACATAATTTACACGTAGGTACAAATGATTGAATTCTGACTCCAGTGCTAGTGTAAACTGTATTACTTGAGCCAATAAGTAGTAATATAATTCGATAATTTAATAAGATATTATTTTTCTTACAACACAAACTAATAAATAGATTAGGAATGGATACAATGTGAGTGGTTATTTAGGCGGCCTTATTGTTATCGGTACAACCCGATCTCTCACAGAGAGGAGGTTTAATAATATCAGAAAAATCCGAATAGTTGATCATTATTAATTAATTATTAACCGTCTCACTTATAAATTCCGATTAATTTTTAATCTGCCGCTTAGCAACGGATTAGTAAAACTCATTCATAAATGCCGTTTAGCGTTAATAGTAGCTTAATCCTGGATTACGACGTTAATTAAGGATTAGGTGAGAAATGATTAAACTTCAGTTAACAGGTTTTTTATAAGTAAGACGGTTAATATCAAATACTATTTAATGTTAGTGAACGTACCTACTTCAGATTTTATGCAAATAAGCTAAGCAGATTTAATTCGATACCAAAGGTGGATTCCCTTCAAAAAAGACGAATGAAACTCGAAAAAGACTTAAAATAATAAAGTGAGCGCACACCTGCTAATTAGAGAGGCCATCGGCAGATGTGCCAACGTTTGAAAGTTGACATGTATTGCAAAAACTTTAGGGTGGACGCACCAATAATCGTCCGTGACTAAATAATAAGAACTGCCTTTAAAAAACGTGTTATAATTTTTTTTATTATTATTATTGATACGTTCGCGTTTGACCACTATCTCACCTGATGGTAAGCGACGATGTGGTCGACGATGAAGCACGCTTACCTAGAAGTAACCTATTCACTCTTGGCTTGAAGACCCCTAGGTTATAGCTATCTGGAAATACAGACAAATAATTCTTAGCTATATACATAATATGAAAAATGAAGTATTACTTTTTTACCATAAATTACGTGAGTTTTATATTTACATGAATTATGGTGTAACTTAAGCAAAATTGAGAAAACCCACTCGCTCGTTAATAAAACAAAACGCCCGAGGGTCTTATAATGGGGTCCTAGCCAATAATTATTTAACCTACCGTAATTAACTTGAATCCACAATTTTCTAATGTTTTGTTTAAACTTAGAAGTTTAATCTTTTTTTAAGGACCTTATTACTTAGACTCCGCTGTCCGTTCGTCTGTGTCCGTGTGTCCATGAACAGTGTTATTTAGACAGTTGACATTTTCACAGATAATGTATTTTGTTGCCGCTAAAACAATAAATACTAAAAAACAGAATAAAATAAATATTTAAGGGGGCTCCCATACAACAAACGTATTTTTTGCCGTTTTTATAGATAATGGTACGGAACCCTTCGTAACTTGGCCGGTTTTTATAAGAGTTTGCGAATAATGATGCTAAAATATTATTTTTGTGATAAACATAAGACTTGCTTCAGTTTACTGAAAGCGTAAGCTCTGTTTTTGGGTCACATCAGTAATTCATACTTGATATACCGCTGTCTGAGGTCTTGCTCTAGACACAAGCATCCTATCTTAGCAAAATTTATTACAAAGATTTTTATAATAATTTAGTATAGTATTTTTTTTTCTACATATTTTTAAGTGTATTCTCATAATTATTATTTTAAAGTGCCAATTTTTTTAATTTTCCAGCTAAATCTATACTAATATAATAAAGCTGAAGAGTTTGTTTGTTTGTTTGTTTGTTTGAACGCGCTAATCTCCGAAACTACTGGTGCGATTTGAATAATTCTTTTTTTGTTGGATAGTCCATTTATCGAGGAAGGCTATAGGCTAAATAACATTACGCTATGACCAATAGGAGCAAAGACAGAGCGGTAAATGTGTAAAAAACGGGGAAAATTATTCATTTTTGAAGGCTTTCTTTGCGTGCGCTGCGAAAACGGTTCAAGATACACAAAAAATATGTATGAAAGAATTATTCCTCTATACATGATCTAAAAAAAAGTCCACGACGGCATATGTCTATCTTTTAAGGTTTAGTCACAATGACCGTTTTTATGGTACCAAATTTGGTCGAAATAATTTGTTTAAGTTGTATCAACATAATAATATTAATCTTTATTCAAATATAAATATAAATATGTTGTTGGTTAAGAGTACTTCATTGTGAATAAAATTGTCTTTGACATAGCTTAATTTCAACAAAAAACTTTAAAGATTACAATCTATCTATACTAATATAATAAAGCTGAAGAGTTTGTTTGTTTGTTTGTTTGAACGCGCTAATCTCCGAAACTACTGGTGCGATTTGAATAATTCTTTTTTTGTTGGATAGTCCATTTATCGAGGAAGGCTATAGGCTATATATCATCACGCTAAGACCAATAGGAGCGGATCACCACTATTCCACGCGGACGAAGTCGCGGGCAGAAGCTAGTCGATGATAAATGGAAAATCAAAAGTAATATTTTTGATAAATCAAAAGTAATATTTTTACTAAAAGTTAATTCTGTACAGCTTAGTCTAGTCTATAAGTGTAAAAAAAATTGTTTAGGACTTTTCGCGCTGCACGACGATATGTATATCAAAGAACAGTATTAAAAATAATGACACAGCAAATAATTACAAGAAGGATAATTGGTGTTGTCACCCTACACGCGTCCTTAAATATCGAGTTTGCCTTTATTATTAGCAGAGAAAGTCTGTGTTTGGCGTAACCTTTCGAAATATTACGCATCACTCTTTTATGTAGGTACTTTAAAAGGGACCAATGTTATACATATTTCGTAAAATATGCTTTGTTCAAACTAGGCCGAGGGTTTAGCAATATTCCAACATGTTGTTCGAATAAGGTGAATTTACTAATGTTTATAAATGCAAAAATGAGTCTGTCTCTGTCTGTATGTCATTTATGCTGTCATGGTTAAACGGCTTTTTGGTAGGTAGACAGATTAAGTTCCCTTAGTATACGACTTATACTGACGAAAATGCTGCTGTCATTGTATTATTTTTTAGTTTTCAGTTCAAATAGTAATTACAGAGATGGACAGGATTTTTGCAAACTCTACGCTTTGGAACAAGCTTCACCTACCTTTTGACTAACTGATAATCTTAAATTACACTTTTCACAATTAAAAAAGCCTATATTTATATTTTTTTTTAAAAAAACGTTGCCCCACACTAGGAATTACTCCTGTGTCGTGGGTGCGTTTACAAACATTCAATAACACATGCACAAACACCCAGACCCGGAACAATTTCAGTTGTCCCGTGCGAGAATCGAACCCGCGACACGCAGCGCAGCAGCCAGCCACTACGCTAAACGTGCCGTCAAGAAATTGTCTAGTTGAAATAAATGATTCTATTTCAATATTCCTACAGAAAGAGCACAATTCATTTTTAACATACCAAAAACAAGTCGAATTATAATACCCAGGAGTATAAACCAATCTACATAATCTGACAACAGCTACCTTGATATTTGAATATCCCTAAGCACAGTGGAGTCACGGTCTATTTCCCCAGGAACCTGGTGGAACTCCCCGTGTTTAACTGCAGGTTATCATGAAATAATACCGTATCTACTAAACGGTTTTTAAATATTGTTTTACTGGTAATGATGAGTTGACGGCTCGGTGAGTAGCAACGCCGCCTACTTCCCGTGAAGGCGTGTAGATAGGTCTGATAGACCTTATGTGTTTCATTATAGGAGACAAAAATGTGGGTTTTTTTGTCTGATAACCTTTCCTAATGGTATAAAAAGGTATCATTTGTAATTGTAGTATAAATGTAGGAGTATTATATGAGAAAGAAAGGGAGACAGCATTTCAGATGGAAGGATGAAATCCTGGCTAGATTTTACCTTCAGATCTTCAGATTCTAGATCCATTAAGGAACTTCCAAGCCACGCTAAGTCACACCTGGTGGAAACTACTGAACCGTTATGTTTACTTATAGAAAGCTACGAAATTCCTTTCTGGAAAATAAACAAAATATAGTTTTTTTGTCCACATGAGATTGTTTTCTTTGAGACTTAGTTTGGAAAAAAATAAGTATACTTACGTTAGTTAGTTATACTAACGTTCTTTTAGAACGTACTTAAGTATTTTTCACCTAGTCGCAGAATTATCTACAAAGTTAAATATATATGACAAATATAATGAAATACTCCTAATAAAATTTTGATTTGCCATTTATTTTTACGAAATTACGATTAAAAAAGATAACATTTCTAGTTAACTCAATTTACTATTTGTATTGTATTTTATTTAAAAACGAATAGACGCTCTTAAAGCTGTTTGATATTTCACCATAATAAAAATCATAAAAGATATAATCTAACCTACAAAGCAATTCCACCGAAAAATTAATAGTCATCAACTTGGAATACACTTTCTCAAAGCCACAAGTTATATTTTTCCCTTTATGTTGGTTACAATGAAAATTGCACAACGAGAAAATGATTCATGACGCTTCTACGACACAACGAACATCAAGCTATTATAATTTACGAGCGAAGTAATAAAACCACAACATTTTTGTTTAAAAAAACTACAAGGAAAAATAACGAAATACTGCTCGAATGTTTGTTAAATATTACACTTGTCACTTCTCTAAGAACAAAAGATATTAACACATTTTCTTTTCAGATCCGTCCGTTAGCTGACCGAAAAGTTTCCACGAACCTTTTTCAACTAATTTTAGAAAGTCCGTTTTCAGTTTTTTCTTACATAACTGAGACAATATAAGTATGTGTTGAGAATACAGAGGAACTTGGACGTCAATTGTTAAATGAGACCTTTATTCTCGCGTTTAATTTTTTAAATGGTTTGATTTCATACATTTTATAGTTGGTAGTAAGGTGGCTATTTTTGCCTAAAACAATTACGATTATAATATATTTATCATAAATATATTCGACGACCTGAGTGGTTCAGTGGTCAACAATACCACGCAAGAGGTCCCGGGTTCGATTCCCGGCCAGGCAGAAATTGAAATGATGAATTTTAATTTCTGTGTTGGGTCTGGGTTTTACTATGTATAATGTGTATGTATTTAAAAAGTATATAAGTAGTATATCTGTTAAGCTAGCACCCATAACACAAGCATGCTTGCATTGCTTACTTTGGGGCTAGATGGCGCTGTGTGAAATTGTCCAAAGAAAGATATTTTATATGTATAATATATATTATATAATATATATATTGTATAACCTCAATTTGTAATACCTTCGCTGATTGACTAAAATAATAACAGTATATTATAAACAATAATGTTTTGAAAGTTCATAGCAATATGGCTGGATTTTTGATTATCTCAATTTGTATGGACTCGAGTTGGCTGGAGATAGTCCAACGCTTGCAGTTCTCTCTTCTACTAGCTTCTAAAGTGCGCATACTAACCGAGAGAGCCACATAGAAGACATATCAAAATACCAGCAATACTGAAATACTTTTATTCGCGATGTAGCTGATGCTAGCTCTCGTAATAATATAAATAAAATCTAACGCCAATACCACTTGTCCAAGTGTCTGTAGCAGACAGATACCTACGTTGTAGTCGTCTTTATCTTACTTACAATATTGTGTTTGTATAGGACTTTTACAGGACACTTGGGCGTAGACTGTGGCGAAGATTTTTCTATCCCAAAACAAAAACAACTTTTATTTCTTCCGTTTATTCAATAAACTACTACAGATCAGGAAGAGCCACGTAGTTCGTCGAGTCTTATCGAAAAATAAAATATTATTTCATACCTTTGCAAAAAAGACTGATCAAAAAGATAATCACCAAGTTAAAAGACAAAAGTAATGACAATTATTCATTACTTAACAAAGCCTTTAGCAGATCTAAAAAATATAATTAATCTCGTACCAAAACATGATCAATGTAAACGCCCACAAAAGCTACATTTTCAATCACTCAACCCAACGTTCATCTTAAAGGAAATATATAACAAAGTTCAAAACCTACATAGGTACTCGCAAACCTGAATTACCGTTAGCTCCCAAAACAGCCAGTAACAAAGATGCTGCGGTTACTTCCCAACCCACCAGCAACCCCATAGTCGAACGATAATCACTCTTATCTACATACCCAAAAGGTTCATAGAAAAGTTTCGTGGGTGTTTTGAATATGTTTGGAGCAATTTATTCGGGTTTGCCAATTGTATAGGTCTTTGTGAACAATGGTGATGGTTTTTGTTATGGCAGAAACGTGTGAGGAATGTTGGATGATCATAAATCGTGTTTATTGTAGCTCCTGCCTTCAAAGTTTGATAGACTGGTGCTTATTGAGGAAAAGATTTTGGGAAAATTGCAGTTCAAATGAATTGTACCACTGCAATTTTGCTAAGCGGAGATAATTTCTAGTACCTATATGCATAATTGGCATATACTAGTTAGGAGAGGAATATTTCAAATGGATTGCGGGATCGTTCGCGTTACCGCAACCTCGCGTTACCAACCCAAATTGCAAATGAAGGGACACCGGATGGGTTTTAGTCAATAAGATTCTAACACTCCCTTCTGCTCTATCCACTGCTGGAGGGGTAATTTGAAGATTTTCCTAAATAAGGCTTATCCATAGCGATACTTGCATTGAGATGTAGCTAACATTCATTGTCAAGTGTCTATCACTCATAATGAAGTGTATGACACTCATATTGAAGTGTGTGACACTCATAGTGAAGTGTGTGACACTCACAGTAAAGTGACTGACGATGATGATGACGACGACGGATTATGATGACGATGATGCTGATAACGATGATGATGATGATTCTGATGACGACGATGATGATGATGATTATGATGATGATGATTCGGATGACGAAGATGCTGATAACGATGATGATGATGACGATGACGATGATGATGATTATGATGATGACGATGATGATGACGACGACGACGACAATGATGATGATGATTATGATGACGATGATGATCATTATGATGATGATGATAATGACAATTGTGATGATGACGATAATGATGATGACGCTGATGATGACGACGACGATGTTGATGATGATGATGACAATGATGATGATGACGACAACAAGTTTTACGTTCCAGTTTATAGTGAAGTGTCTGACACTCATAGTCACACTGAAGTAATTATTCGTTTTCCTGGTTTATCCTTAACGATTACTGTACAGCGAAGTTGCTAACATTCATTGTCAAGTGTCTGTTACTCATAATGAAGTGTATGACACTCATAGTGAAGTGTGTGACACTCATAGTGAAGTGTGTGACACTCACAGTAAATGAATGATAAAAACAGATGATGATTATGATGACGATGATGCAAATAACGATGATGATGATGATGACGATGTTGATGATGATGATGACGACGACGATGATGATAATGACGACGACGACAATGATGACGATGATGATTATGATGATGATGATTATGATGACGATGATGCTGATAACGATGATGACGATGATGATAATTATAATGATGATGATGACGATGCTGATGATGACAATGATGAAGATGAAGATGATGATGACGACGATGATGATGACGTCGACGATGATAATGATGACGACGATGATGACGACAATGATGACGATGATGACGACAATGATGACGACGATGATGACGATGATGATGACAATGATGATGATGACGATGATGACGACGACGATGATAATGACAACAACAAGTTTCAAGTTCCAGTTTATAGTGAAGTGTCTGACACTCATAGTCACACTGAAGTGATTATTCGTTTTCCTAGTTAATCGGTTAATCGGTTCAAATTCAAGTTCAAATTCATATTGAATTATCTGATACTCTTACTGAAGTGTCTGACACTCATACTGAAGCGTCAGACACTCATACTGAAGTGTCAGACACTCATACTGAAGTGTCAGACACTCATACTGAAGTGTCTGACACTCATACTGAAGTGTCTGACACTCATAGCAAAGTTGCTGACACTCATAGCAAAGTTGCTGACACTCATAGTCAGGTGTCTGACACCCCTAGAAAAGTCACTGACACTCAGCGTAGTGGCTGACACTCATAGCAATGTTGCTGATACTCATAGTGACACGAAATGGCTGACACTCATAAGGAAGTTCAATTTTATTTTCAATATCAATTGCATAGGGAAGTTGCTAACATTCATAGTCAAGTGTCTGTCACTCATAATGAAGTGTATGACACTCATTGTGAAATATGTGACACTCATAGTGAAGTGTCTAACACTCATAGCAAAGTTACTGACACTCATAGTCATGTGTCTGACACTCATAGCAAAGTTGCTGACACTCATAGTGAAGTGTCTGACACTCATAGCAAAGTTACTGACACTCATAGTCATGTGTCTGACACTCATAGCAAAGTTGCTGACACTCATAGTGAAGTGACTGACACTCATAGTGAAGTATGTGACACTCATAGTGAAGTGTCTGACACTCATAGCAAAGTTGCTGACACTCATAGTCAGGTGTCTGACACCCCTAGAAAAGTCACTGACACTCAGCGTAGTGGCCGACACTCATAGCAATGTTGCTGATACTCATAGTGACACGAAATGGCTGACACTCATAAGGAAGTTCAATTTTATTTTCAATATCAATTGCATAGGGAAGTTGCTAACATTCATAGTCATGTGTCTGACACTCATAGCAAAGTTGCTGACACTCATAGTGAAGTGACTGACACTCATAGTGAAGTATGTGACACTCATAGTGAAGTGTCTGACACTCATAGCAAAGTTGCTGACACTCATAGTCATGTGTCTGACACTCATAGCAAAGTTGCTGACACTCATAGTCAGGTGTCTGACACTCATAGGGAAGTCACTGACACTCTTGTCCATCAGTGGACCAATATTTAATAGGCCGATAATGATGATAATGATATGCCTAACAGTGGCATTATTAGGTAAGAAGTACCAACAACCCCGGTTTAGGCATAGGGAAGAATAAGTCCCATACCATGCCAGACAACGAGGCTGTTTCCGTTACCAGGCCACAACTCCAAAAAAAAACCGTCCCGAAAATCGACCTTAAGACCTACGACCACTAGGCCAACGAATTATCACTGTACAGAAAAGCATTTTTCTATACTAGATAGATGTTATCTTAACAACAACGGAATCAATCCCTAATTTATTACCTCCAAATTCCTGTATAGTTTATCCTTGTTCCTCATAGTCCTCCGTTGTTCCCTATTCGTCTCACGTTGCGTCGTACAAGGCTTTACTAATTGGCATCTACAGGCTCCAGGGAAGTTACAAAACTGCTGAAAGTTCGCCAGGAGCGCGGCAGCCAATTAAAATGAACACAAGGAGTTACAAGGATCAATATTGATGAAACTGTTCCCTTATTAAACAATAAAATTCATTGGCAAATTTTAATCAAAAGTTCCAAAACATTAACTTATGTATTACTAGTTAATGCGCGCGATTTCACCCGCGTCCCGAGGGAACTCAACTCAACATACCCGGATAAAAAGTAGCCTTTAACTGTCTCCATGGTTCCCATTATATCCGTACCAAATTTCATCCAAAACGGATCAGTGGACCTTGAAACTGTAACAAACTACTAAACGCACACTCGCATTTGCAATATTAGTAAGGATAGTTTAAAGATGTTTTGGTGGTTACATGAATATGCAAAAACAAATAATAGGTACTACAATAGAAAATACGATAGACGGTGAAATAGTTCCTTGAGAATGCGTGTGAATCTGCAGGAAAATGATAGTAATAAATAAATCAATAATAAAAAGAAATTAATTACACATAAGCCTAATACAAAAATTTGGTGAGAAAAATTAAATACAGAGAAAGAATCTCTATTAGGCAATTGTATGAAACAAGGTGTTTAAACCCCTGAAAACCAAACTAGACAAAGCGTGTATCTTCGAATTCAATATAGTAACACATGTGTTACTCATTCATTTCAAGCAAATAATGTTATATTATAGTAGAAGGAAAAAAGAAAAAATATTTATTTCGGAACACGCACAAGAAACAGATAATTAGTACACAATAAAGAAAGACAGTTACATTATACCTGTACGAGGACAGAAAAGGCTCCTCTCATAATGACGTAACATTTACTAGAATACATTCTGCAGCGTTGGTCTTCCGATAGGAGACTTATCAGTGCCATATTAGTGGCTATTAAATTTTATTAGTAGTGAAATTTGGTCTTTTCATCGATAGAATGAACGTATAGAAATTTCCATAAATGAGTTTCAATCAGGCTCATCATGAAGTCCGGATCGAGGAGTTCGCAAAAAATATTTTTTTCTCCAAAACTTCTGTGATAGACAGGAGCCCAGCTGAAGATGTAAACAACTCACTTTTGATGAGTTATAAAATAAGTTAAATCACAAAAACTAATAAAACTTCAACTTCATTACGAGGGTGAAAACACGAAAAAATATATTTGAACCTTTATCAAAGAAGTAGAATATTATAGGTACTTTTTTATATTAGCTTCATACATTTTGGAAGTACGGTTGTATCAAGAAAAACAGTATTTTTATGAATTCCTTGAAAATCTCGATATATGTACTTACATACTCATTTCAGTAGGTACCAACTAAATTACAGCATGTGCAGCAATTATCTATATCCATGTATAGAAAACTCGTATTATGTATACCATTTATAACTCCAAAAGGCTGTAACAATGTTTATGATCTTTCATTTGTTGGATTTATCTCCGTTCCAAATCCATCGAAAAACCATCGAAAAAAAACACTACAATAGATTTTGAGTATGTTTGAATTTCATC